>CM053582.1:365299778-365328438 GCA_028627135.1 Pseudochirops cupreus | reverse complement strand
AAATACAAGAAGCATGAGAACGTAAACATGGAAAAGAAATCATAAGGAACTTATCAAAGTTGAACTATTTACATGACAACATGGAAAAGTGATAATTGTAACTTATGAAACTTTTCTCAGTAGGAGGATAGGTGCAGGGAATACAAATGTATATATACATATATATACACATATGTCTATATAGGAGGTTTTATATATGCATACAAACACATATCTGAGTATGCATATATATGAATACAAAGAAGGTACAAGATCAATTGAATAGGAAGGGACAATACTCTAAACGGTAAAATTCTGAGGTAGGAGAGGATTAGAATGAGAGGAAACAGGGAGAGACAGAAGGGAGTCAATCATCTCATAGAAGAGGCAAAGGATAATTGTTACAATGGAGGGGAAGAACAGGAATGCAAAAGGGAAAGGGTCAACCTTACTCTCATTGAACTTGGCTTAGGGAAGGAATAACAAAAATTCTAAACTGGGCATCTTGCCACACAGGAGAATAGGAGGAATGGGGATGAGAGGTGGGATGATGGAGGGGAGGGCAGTGTCAGGGGGGAGGGTTGATGGAAGTACACACTTCTGTAAAGGGACAGGGACAGGGTAGAGAATAGAACAAGGGGGGTGAGGGCGGGATAGGAAGGAGGGACATATAATCAGTCTCTCACAATATGCCCCCTGTGGAGAGGTTCTGCATAGTTACATATGTACAGCCTGTATTTAGTTGCTTGTCCTTCCAGTGGGGATGGGTGACGAGGGAGGAAGGGAAAGAATCTAGAATTTAAAGTTCTATAATCAAATGTTAAAAATATGTGTATACACATATGTGTGTACACACACACACACACACACAATTATAATTATTAACTACATCTAACTGGGAATTAAGATGCACAGGCACTGTGGTAGGGAGATCCATCCTGCTGTACCAGAAAGTCAGAGGGGCGAGAGGGAGGACATAGAAGAAAGCAGATTGGGGGAGGGATTATACAGTGGGATGGCTGTTTTGAGGTGTTGGGTAGCGGAAAGATGGGGAGAAAATTTGTAACTCAAAATCTCATGGAAATTAATGATGTAAACAAGAAAATAAATAAATTAATTTATTAAAAAATAAGGTTTAAAATATTTTACAAATAATTTATATTTTTACATATATTTTGAAGCTGTCTCCCTACTCTACCTCCTTTATTAGACAAAAAAAGAACAAAAATCTATTTCATAAATGTTACAGTACAGAAGAACAAATAGGCACATTGGCCATGCCTATATGTTTGTCTACTTCTGTATCTTACATTTATCACCTCCTTTCTGGTAGGCTATGAGTGATGGGCTTCATCTTTAGCCCTTTAGAATCATAGTTTATTATTGCATTGATCAGATTTCTGATGTTTTTCCAAATTGTGTTTCTCTACAGTTTTGTTATGATTGTATAAGTCATTCTCCTGGTTTTGCCTACTTCATTTTGCATCAGCCCTCAGAAGTTTTTCTAGTTTTCTGTGGAATAGTCCATTTCATCATTTCTTATGATGCAATAATATTCCGTTACATTTAAATACCATAATTTGTTTAGCCATTTTCCAATAGAAGCATAGCTCCTTAGTTTCCAAATTTTAGCTGCTATGAAAATAGTTTCTATAAATATTTTTGTATACGTACATACATACATACATATATGTGTGTGTGTGTGTGTGTGTGTATAAATATATATATATATATACATATATATATCTATACATATATATATATTCCATTTTCCTCATTCTTTGGTCTTTTTGGAGTATAGACATAGTATGAACAGTTTAGTAGCTTTTTTGGTCATAGTTCCAAATTATTTTTCAAAATGGTTGGACCTATTCATGACTCTCCTCTGCTCTCCAGCTCTCCAATCAGAGGGGCAGAGGTGACAGGATACTGGTGAGCTGTGAGTAACAAAGCCAATAAAATATTTGTTTTGATGAAATTCCTTGAAGATGGTGGAATTGAATTTAAATAGCATAGGAAGCTGTAAAGAATCTTGTGTGCTTGTTTTTTTAAGCTCCATCCAGCGTTTGTCATTTTCCTATTTTGTCATCTTTGCTAGTATGATGGGTGCAAGGTTAAATCTCAAAATAATCTTAATTAGCAATACTCTAATTATTAGTTATTTGGAACATGCTTTTACAATTCTTTCAAACTGATAGCTTGGATTTCATCCTTTGAAAATTGCCTGTCCATTCACATTGACCATTTATTTAATGGAGAATGGCAACAGGCTGGTACTCTACTCACTGTCCCATCTAGCTGCTCCCTCCCTTTAAAATCATTTTTTTTGCCTTGGAGGAAGAATTAGGGGGTGTTTTCAGAAAGAGGCAGTGATGGAATTGGATCTTAATGATGTAAAAGAATTAAACCAGGAAAGGAAAGGAAAGGAGTGAGACATGGATAACACATATCCAAGGAACAGAGGTCAGGTGAATTTGACTGAGTGTGTGGACAAGATTTCAACTAGAACAGACTAGAAACAGTTGACAGTGCTCGATTATGTGTGACCATCTTTCTTATGTGCTGCTAAGAGAAGATGCTGACACATAGTGGTGTAGTGCCTAGGCAAGAATATTTTGGTGGGGAAGGCACAGGAATTGTAAGTAAAGTCATAGAACAATTGATTGCAATGTCCTTTCCGGGAATGTTCATAATCATTTGATTATTACTTCCAGAACAAGAAGTGGAAAGGGGGCAGGGGAAAGGTCTGGAGCTGGCTAGATAATGATGAACTCTCATCAGTGATGAGTACAGTGCTGCAGAACAGATAGTAGAATGTCAGGTCTGAGGATAAACAGGAAGAGCAGAAGTACTACAAGATAGCTATCATGCCATGATATTTTGAAGTAAGGATATTTTGTAGGCAATTGAAGATAGTAGTCTAGGTGTGTGTGTGTGTGTGTGTGTGTGTGTGTGTGTGTGTGTGTTGAAAGACAGAAAGAGGGAGGGAGGAAAGGAAAGAGAGAGAGACAGAGAGTGAGGGAGAGAGAGAAGGAGGGAGGGAGAGAGAAAGAGAGGGAGAGGGAGAGGGAGAAGGAGATGGAGAGAGAGAGGGAGAGAAAGAGCGAGAGAGATAGGGAGAGAGAGAGGTGTCAGGATTAGAGATAAGGATTTTAGATTTTTGAGTCATCTACCTGGTAATGTTGAAGCCATGGGAGCTGACAAGACAGAAAGTAGACAGAAAAGAGAATAGGACTGAGAACAAAAGCTTGGAGAATATCTCCCTTAAAGGACTGAGAAGCTGCTGAGAGGGCAAGGAGCAGTTTGAGTTTTATTCATCTATCTATCAATCTATCTATCTATCTATCTATCTATCTATCTATCTATCTATCTGTTTTCAACAGCCCAAGGAAACTTTAGTGAGGCAGCATATTTGAATGGAAAATATATTGTCTCACAGAGCCTGGGTTCAAATATTGCTTCTTCCACTTACTACCTATGTGACCTTGGGTAAGTCTTGCTGGGCCTCAATTTCCTCATCTGTAAAATGGGAACAATAATAGCACCTACCTCACAGAGTTATTCTGAGGAACAAATGAGATAGAAGATGTAAGCCTTCATGTAGCTCAAAAGTAGGCAGAATAGACATCTCTAAGCTTTTTTTCACCCACTCTTCTCCAAGGGATACTTTATTTCCTTCCAGTAGGGGAAGCAAAAGACTGGGATCAGAAGCTGGGCTACTCATCTCATCAGAGAAAGAGGTTACTGGGCTAGAAGTATATCTTTTTGCTCTGTTAAATGTTATTAGTCTAGGGATTATATTGGGTTCAATCTAACTTCTGATCACTTTGTCATTATTGCGGGCAAAGGGAAGGGGGACCCAAAGCTTGATATCCAAGTCTTGACTCCTTTCCCATCAAATATAATTTACACAATGAGCACATATAGTGAACATCAAAGAAATTCATTTATATAAATGATGGCAAAACAGAAATCAGAGAATATAGGACAATGTATACCAGACAATATAGAGTGAGGGAGCTCTGACACTCTGACACTTGAGAGATAACTCAGCTTAACCAAGAGAGAGAGATCACACCTGAGGGGCAGGTCCCCCAAATCTCTACCAAAATAAAATGGAGATAGAGACATGATGGAGACTGCCAGTTTTTTTCACATTTCCCCAGGGTCTTTCCTTCAGCAACCTGAAGGGGTTTGACCTCTTCTATTTTTCTTCCAATTCTGAAAGCCAGAAGCACCTGAAATTATTCAGTACTTGGACAGTCCCATAGAAGACTTGATGCTTGAAGAATCCTGAAGAGGACTGGAAGTTTGAAGAATACTGAATGGGACTGGATGAGAACTGAAGCTCTCTCATTTTTTCACCAACTCTGCCCCTCATGTGGGGCAGGGCATTCATTTCTACCAGTAAGGAGATAGTTTCATACCAATGGATTTTAGAACAAGAGTTACATTGATAACATTCTTTGGAAACCTTAAAGTGCTATTTAATTCAAATATAATTATTATTTCAAGAAGGCATTGAGCCAGTTGAATTGAATTATAGTGTCAACTTGTAAAATGATCCCTAATGATATCATCCAGTAGAATGTAAGCTCTCCGAAGGCAGGGAAAGTCTTTTACTTCTGTCTTCATCTCCCCAGTACCCAAGGCAAAGTTTTGTATATAGTCTGCATGTTGTAAATGTTGAATTGAATCACATTGGTATGGCTGCTGTTGGGTCAGTAATAGAGGGCTTCTTAGAGTCAGAAAGACCTGAGGTCAAATCCAACCTCAAATATTAATTAATAGCAGTGTAACTCCAGGCAAGTCACTTAACCTTTCTGCCTTAATTTACTTATCTGTAACATGAGATAAAAATAGTACCAATCTTCCAGGGCTATTGTGTTGATAAAATAAGATATTTGAAAAATACTTTGCAAACATTAAGATGCTATATAACAGCTATCGTCATCATCATCATCATCATCATCACTCACTGTTTCATTCCGTATTTTTGACAGTGATTTAAAAAAAGACAAGGTGATTGAAACAGTTTCTGATGACACAAAACTTGGATAGATAACACACTGCATGCCTGATTTGGGATCTTAACAGGCTACAACAGTTGACTGACGCAAACAAGATGAAATTTAATAGAAATGAATGCTAAGTGTTAGGCTTTTTAAAAAAATACACAGTGTTAGATGATGGGTGAATTGTAGTGTACTAAAAAAGAATTAGGAATTCTACATCCAAATCCTGACTAATTTGCATCCTATGTGACTTTGGGCAAGGCACTTAGCACGCTGAGCCTCAGTTTTCTAATCTATAACATAAGGATATCATCTCTAGATGATGTAAGGTCTTCTGCAGTTCCCAGTCCTACAGTTCTATAAATATCAAGGAGTTCACTATGAAAAAGGCTTGGGGATCTTCATTGACTCTAAACTCAATGAATCAGTTATGTGATATAGCAGCCAAGGAAGCTAATGCCATTTGCAGTTTCATTAATAAAACCATCATGTCCAGAACAAGATGGTGTCTCTGTATTCTGCCCTGTAGAAACTGCGCCTGGAGGAGTATTTTGTTTTGTTTTGGGCACTGTGTTGTAAGGGGAACATTGACATATTGGAATTTATTCAGAGGCTGATGACCAGTATGTGAAGGATTTGAAATTATCCTATCTGGGAATTAGGAATATTTAGCCTGGAAAAGAAAAGGTTAATGGTGTATGGGTATTATGAAGACACAATAAATATCTTCAATATTTGAAGGGTTATCAGATGGAAAAAAGAGAGAAATGGGAACCATAGCACATCCCAACCACTTTCATTTTTGTAGCCAAAAGCCAAACCATTACCTCTCATGCTTTCTTGCATAGAGATTTCAAGATTCTTTAGAACTTCTTTATTCTGGAGCACTTATCCTTATCTATTCAGAAAGAACTGCTTGTAATCCTGTCTCCTAGAGGAGTCAACTCATAGGGGATAAAAAATGTCTTCCCTTCCTCTGGTATTCTATATTTCTATAATCTGAGGTAAAATTGTAATCAAGATCAAGAATAATTAAATTTATTGTTTTGGAACCCAAAATACATGGTTGAGAGATGAGGAGACAGCTTTCTATTTGGTATAATAAATTGTTCAAGTTTTATATAAAATCACATAGAAATTGTTTAAAAAGTAGAATGGACTAATTTGGAAGTTCTAGATCTCCCTATAAACTATGAATTTAGGGAGAGGTCTTTTTTGGGTGGAAACTGGGTAAACACTTTTCAGAGATGTTGTAGAGATGATTCCTGACCAGGCAGTCAATATATAATATTATCTTTAAGGTACCTTGGAAGTCTATGACACTGTAGCATTTTCAGTTATGTCTGAGTTTTTGAGATCCCATTTGAAGTTTTCTGGGCAGAGATACTGGAGTTTTACCATTTCTTTCTTCTGCTCATTTTATAGATGAGGAAACCAAGGCAAACAGCATTACAGGACTTGCCCAGAGTCATATAGCTAGTAAGTGTCTGAGTCCAGATTTGAACTCAGGGGAGGGATCTGCCTGACTTCAGGTCCAGCATTCTATCCTGTGTGTCACTTAAGTAATTTCTGTATTGGATGAGATCCCTTCCCCCTCCCTGGGAGCTGAGCTTCTTTTACAATATTTATTTCACTAAACAGTGGATTTTTGGCAATTTCTTCAACAACCAAGGAGGCTTCACTTTCAGTTAAACTATCTGCTGTAACCACTGTTACTGGCAATACTTTTCCCCTAAAATTCTTCTCTTAAACATAACATAAAACATAATTAATCTTTGATACTTATCCATGATGTCTTCAATGTGGATATTCCTTTCATTGATGCACATTGCAACCTAGCTACACTTTCTTATTCACAAAATTTTATTTCAATGGCTCATCTTGGCATGGAGGTGACTGGGTGATTCCAAAGAAGCATAAACTCTGGCAGGGTTTACCAAGATGGAGTATTCATTGACTACTTCTAATGATAGACCAAGTCTACTTGTTATAAATATCTTGATATATGTGGAGCTGTAACACCATGCATGAGCAGCTTCCCAAAGAATGCTACTGTGAACAACTTTTAAGGTTCTGATTATACAGTATAGTGAACACTCCATTTATTCCATAACAAATCAAGGCAAACATTCACAACAAATCACAATATAATATTCACAACATTGCATCTTATCACAGAAAATCACAATATAGTATTCATAACAGTTTAACATTAAAATGGCCACATAGTTTACACCAAAGTGGTCACAGTATTTAGAACAAAGAACAAAAGAACAATCATCTCGTATCCCTAAGGAGGTTTACCTCCTTTCTCAGTCATTCAGTCACCTCAAAATACAATAATCAGTCTTCTACTCATGGGGCAATCATAGATTAACATAATCAGTCACTTATCTAGCAATCAGTCATTAAATATATTTAATCATTAAATACAATCATTAGAAAATTACACAAACTCTTCACCCCTCAGTCTCTAGTAAACTTCAATTTCATCACAGGACTCAATATCCAAGGAGAGGCCTTTTCTTCATTTTGACTTGGGGTGGTCTCTCAGATTCCCTGGATCCCCTTCCATGGTCCCAGATCCTACCTGAATCCATCAAACAGTCACCTGGATTCAGAGGCAGACAGCTTCCAGGTTCTTGTCTGATCCTCTGGGCAGTTCCTGCCACCCACTGAAGTTCACAGGGTCCAACACATCTCAAAACCTTTACAACTTCTGTTTCTGGGAACTCAAGGGTCATCCAAACCACAAACAAACAAAGTCTTATCCCAGTCATGCTCCTTCAGTCCTCCGGCAGTTTCGCTGGGCCTAGGACCCAGAAGAAATCTTAGCCTTCCAAGTGGCCTTCTTGGCAGCAACTTCAGCCTTCACCAGATTCTGGTCTCAAGGAAATCCTGTCTCAGTTCTCAGTCAGCTTCCAGATGCTCACTGAGAGAAACTCTCTTTCTCCTCTACCAGGAGCCTGCCAGAAGAAAAAATTCTGATTCTGACTGTCTCTCTCTGAGGTTCTTATATATACGCAAAGCTTTGGCTTCCTGTTTCAGGCAAATCCTTCCTGTTATTTAAGCAACAGGAGACAGTTCACACCCTCTGCCTCTTAGCCAAAAAGGTTTGATTAGTTACTAAGGGCTAAGTACCTCCTTACTTGACATAACAAAAAGGAGTCTTCAAATTTAAATTAATTACCATTACAGGAGCCCATCTAGATAAGTGTACTCTTATGTGATAAATTCTTTGGCTCAGTAAGTTATAGAACAAAGAAAGAGGAGGAAAAAGCAGTTTTTTAATAGTAAAAATGTCAAATTCCAGACACTTGACAGTACAGTGTTGCTGTTGTTTTTTTCTTTAAGGGGTGAAGAAATGAGAATGGGGATGTGTAGTGGCAGCTTTTGGTACTTTAAAAATCATTTTATTTTTAGTTTATGGAATAGAACAAGCATTTCCTTAACATAGTACAATAAAAATTGATTCATATGAAACTGAAATTTGCTAGTCCTTTCCAATATACAACAAAATTATCAAGTAAGTTTCTATTTTTTTTCTTTTATTCTTTATTCTTTCCTCTCCATTCCCTCCTCCCCCTACAGGTGGCTACCATCAGATACAAATAGGTATATATATCTATATGTCTATTTATATCTATATCTATATCTATATCCATAGCTATATCTATATCTATCTATCTATCTATATATACATATGTAAAATTGTTCCATACATACTTCTTTTTACTAGTTCTGTCTCTGGATGTCGATAGTGTCTTTTCTTCATATTCTTTTATAGCTGATTTGGGTATTTATAATAGATAAAATGTTTACTCAAAGACATTTATCAAATGATATTATTGTCAATGTATACAATAATCTCTTGGTTCTGCTCATTTTACTCTTCATTATTTCATCCAAGTCTTTCCATGCTTTTCTAAGATCATTGAGCTCATCATTTTTTATCACACAGTAGTATACCATCACATATACCATAAATTCTTCAGCCATTCTCCACTTGATGGGCATCCCTACAATTTTCAGTTCTTTGCCACCACAGAGAGAGCTGCTATAAACATTTTTAGAACATATAGCTTCTTTTCTTTTTCCCTTAATCATCTTTGGAAAGAGACTGTGGTATTGCTAGGTCAAAGGATACAGGTAGTTTAATAACTCTTGGGGTATGATTGCAGATTGCTCTCCAAAATTGGATCAGTTCATGGGTCCATAAACAATGTATTAATGTCCCATTTTTTCCATATCTTCCCCAACATTTGTCACTTTCTCCTATTATTTTAGTCAATCTAGCAGGTATAAAATGATATCTCATCTCTCTAATAATGAGTTACAATGTTTTTTATATGACTATAAATTTTTTGATTTCCTCATTGGAAAACTGCCTATTCATATCCTTTAACCATTTAACAGTTGGGGGATGACTCATATTCTTATAGATTTGACAAGGTTCTTTATATATTTTGGTTATGAGACTTTTATCTGATAAAATGCCTATAAAAATTTCCTCTAATTTTCTGCTTTCTTTCTTATCTTGGTTCTATTTGTTTTATTTGTACAAAACTTTTAAAATTTAATGGAATTGAAATTGTCCATTTTTTGCTCTATTTCTTGTTTATTCATAAACTGTTTGCCTGTCAATAAGTCTGATAAGTAATATGTTCCATGTTCTTCTACTTTTCTTGTAAAATCTCTCTTTATATCTAGGTCATCTATCTATTTTGATCTTATCTTGGTAAATGGTGTGAGATAATGGTCCATGAACAGTTTTTTTCCATTCTGTTTTCCCGTTTTCTGAGCAATTTTTGCCAAATAATGAATTTTTATCCCAAAATCTTAAGTCTTTGCACTTTACTTTTTCAAATCAGAATTCTATCTATGAGTGAGTTTTGCCCTTCCCTCGTTTGCTGGTGGAACCTCTGAATCTGACTAGAAAACATCCAATAAATTGAATTAAACTCTACTCAAGTCTTATTAGCTCTGACCAATATTTAAGGGATAACTTTAACTTAAAGTTATATTCAAGGGCATTAACATTTTTTCAAATAGCATTTCTTTTTCCCTCTAGTTACAATTCAATAAATTTTTTTAGCATTCATTTTTACAAGATTTTGAGTTCTGAATTTTTCTCCCTTTCTCCCTCCATCACTCAGCTCCCCTTGTTTGAGAATGGTAAGTAGTTTGATATAGTGTATACATATGTATTCATGTAAAATATTTTCATGTGAATGAAAATATTTCCAATTGTGAAAGAAGAAACAGATCAAAAGGAAAAAAAAACAACATGAAAAAGAATAAAATAAGTGAAAAAATATGCCTCAATCTGTATTCTGAGTGCATCAGTTTTCTATCCGGGTGTGGACAGTATTTTCCTTTTTGAGTCCTTTTTTACTTATCTTGGATAATTATGTTGTAAGGAGAACTAAATTATTCATAGTTGATCATCACACAACATTCCTGATACTGTGTACAGTGCTTTCCTGGTTCTACTCGTTTCACTTTGCATAACTTTGTACAAGTCTTTCCAGGTTTTTTTTTTCTGAAATCTGCCTGTTCATCATTTCTTGTTGCATAACAGTATTCCATTACATTCATATACCACAGCTTGTCCAGCCATTCCCCAATTGATTGGCACTCCCTTAATTTCCAATATTTTGCTACCACAAAGAGGACTGCTATAAATATTTTGCACATGTAGTTCTTTTCCCCATTCTTATGATCTTTTTGGGATATATACCTAGAAGTAGTATTGCTGGATTAAAGGGTATGCACAGTTTGGTTGCCCTATGTACATAGTTCCAAACTGCTCCCCAGAATGGTTGGATCAGTTCACAACTCCATCAGCAATGTGTTAGTAGCCCAATTTTCCCACATCTTCTCCAGCTTTTATCATTTTCTTTTTCTGTCATATTAGCTAATCTAGTAGATATGAGGTGGTACCCCAGAGTTGTTTTAATTTGCATTTTCTAATCAAAGGTGATTTAGAACATTTCTTCATATGCCTATAGATATCTCTCCTTTCTTTATCTGAAAACTGCCTGTTCATATCCTTTGGCCCTTTATCAGTTGAGGAACAGTTTGTAAATTTGTAAGTGGTTTATAAATTCTTGTAAATTTGAATTTGTTCTCTATGTATTTAGGAAATGAGATCTTTATCACAGATACTTTCTGTAAAGATTGTTTCCTATCTTTCTGCTTTCCTTCTAGTCTTGGTTGCATTGGTTTTGTCTGTACAAAAGCTTTTTAATAAAATACAATAAAATATTTATTTTACATTTTCTAGCTCTCTATTTCTTGTTTGGTCATGAATTCTTCCCCCTCCCACTAGATCTGTCAGGTAGACTACTCTTTGCTCTTCTAATTTGCTTATGGTGTTACCCTTTATACCTAATTATACCAAAGGTCTATTATATTTAGCTTTTCTAATATCCTATTTACCTCCTTAGTTTCTTGTTTATTTTTTGGTTGGATTTATCAGGTTCTGAGAAGGGACAGTTGAAGTCCCCCATTAGTGTAGTTTTGCTGCCTATTTCTTCCTGTAATTTACTTTCTTCTCCTTTAGGAATCTGGTTATTGTACCACTTGGTGAACATATGTTTAGTATTAATATTGTTTAATTGTCTATGGTACCTTTTAGCAAGATTTAGTTTCTTTCAGTATCTCTTTTAATTAGGTCTGTTTTTGCTTGTACTTTGAGATCAGAATTGCTACCTTTACTTTTTTTTTTGGCTTCATTTGAATCATTATATATTCCACTCTAGTCCTTTACTTTTTCTCTGTGTGTGTCTTTATGCTTAAAGTGTGTTTCAACATATATAAACAACATCTTGTAGGATTCTGGTTTTTGATCCACTCTGCTATCCACTTCCATTTTATGGGAGAGTTCATTCCATTCACAATCGCAGTTATGATTACTACCTGTGTGTTTCTCTCCATCCTATTCTTCCTCCTGTTTGTCCTCCCTCTCCTTTTTACCCTTTCCCTCCTCACCAGAGTTTTGCTTCTGTCTACCACCTCCCCTGAATTGCCTTCCCTTCTGTCAGTCCCCACCCCAGCCCCCTTTTACTTGATCTCCTTCCCTCCTACTTCCCTATTGGGTAAGATAGATTTCTATATTTAACTGATTGGATATATGATTCCTCAATACTGATGAGAGTAAGGTTCAAGCAATGCTCATCATCCACCATCCCATTTTCCCCTCCACTGTAATAGGTCTTTGGCACCTCTTCATGTGAAATAATTTATCCCATTCTATCTCTCCATCCCTTCTGTCCATATAATACTGCTTTTACATCCCTTCATTTTTTATGTCATTCTCTCAAATTCACCTTATACCCTTACTTTCTGTCTAGGTATATTCCTTCTAGATGTAGTGTTAGTGATAAAAAATTTAAGAATAACAATCATAATCTTTCTGTATAGGGATGTGAATAGTTTAGCTCTATTGAATGCCTTGTGTCTTCTTTTCCTTTTTTTTTTTTTAACCAAACTTCTTTTGGGTCTTGATATTGAAGGTCAAATTTTTGGTTTAGTTCTGGTCTTCTTCTTATGAAGGAAAAATCCTTCTATTTCACTGAATGACCATTTCTTCCCTTAATGTATTATGCTTAATTTTTCCAGGTAAGTGATTGTTGGTTGTAGTCCTAGCTCCTTTGCTTTCAGAATATCATGTTTCATGGCCTCCAATCCTTTAATGTTGTAGCTGCTAAGTCCTGTGTAATCCTGACTGTAATTCCCTGAGATTTGAATTGTCTCTTTTTGGTGACTTGCATTTTGTTTCTTGACCTGATGGTTTTGAAATTTGAATAATATAATTTCCTTGGAGTTTTTATTTTGGGATTTCTTTCCTGAGGTAATTGGCGGATTCTTTCAATGCCTATTTGGATGTTTTGCTTTCTGGTTCCAGGACATCAGGGCAGTTTTCCTTGACAATTTCTAAAGTCAGATTATTTTCCATTTGCTTGTGTCCTTTTTTTTTTTTTGCTCATCTTTTTTTTTTTTTTTGCTTTTATCCTTTCTTTCAAAAATCAGCTCTGTACTGAGGGTGGAAGTGGCACTGTCTCAGGCTTCTTGTGCCAGTAGTTGCAGATCTTGGATGTTTACCTACTATTGCACTGATATTGCCTAAACCTCCCAGAGACTCTTATGTATGATGCTGCACTGAGGGGTGACTAGTAGTACTGGAGGCCATAGGGGTCTGGTAGCTTACCTGATGCTAAACTGAGGTCCTAGCTGTGGTATCTGGCATATGCTGAGGCCCAGTGGGATGTTTCTGTGTTTCCTGACACTACATAGAAGCAGGTGGAGGTGAGTTAGATCGAAGACAACTATTTGCCCTGGACTGTGCTGAAGCATGTGGAGTTCTGGCCTACTTTCTATTCACAATGAAAGAGGCCTGTTTTCCTGGAGCTATACTGAAGTACATGGTGGTTCTTGGAGTTGGAGTCCACCAGTTCTCCTAGTTATGCTGAGGCATGTGGTGGAATACTGGTATTGGTGTTTGCCTGTTCCACCACACTGGGGCTCAGGATTTCCTGCTGTTTTGCTGAGGTGGGACTTCCTGAGACACTTTCTGTACTGAGTGAGATGACTCTTTCTTGCTGATCTTCCAAGTTTCTTGGACTAAAAGATGGTTTCATCTCATCTTTTTGCTGGCTCTCCTGTTCCAAGATTTATTTTGAGGTGTAATTTTATGATTGTTTGGAGGTGAATTTGGGAGAGTTGTGGTGAGTTCCTGCTTATTCTGCCATCTTGACTCCTGGAAGTCCTTGACATTTTTTATTGATAAGAGAAATGAAACCATTTGGTTTCCTTTGTATATATCCCTTCTCTCTCCCTCTCTCTCTCTCTCTCTCTCTCTCTCTCTCTCTGTCTCTTTCTGCCTCTCTGTCTCTCTCTCCACACACATACAAACACACACACACACACACATATACATGCATACATAAATATATGCATATATACATATGTATTTATCAGTCTAAATTATATTTTCATATGTGCATGCATATATGCACATATACACACGTCATATATGCAAATACATATATGTGTATGTGGGTATGTATGTATGTATGTATGTATGTATCTATCTATCTAATCTCTCCTTATTTGTAACCTTTGATGAATTACTGAACCAACTGAAGAGGGGGTAGGGAGATTGAGAAGTAAAGAATGTGATTTTACTGGCTTCTGATCAGTACTTGTCCTGCTTATCTCTATCCATCTTCATGCATGATCATCTTTGAATTTGACACTGTGGATCTATATAAGGAATTCTGAATCCTCTGCCCAAGTAAAAGTTTGGTAAATGACTTCTAGTCATCTGCATGGGAAGTTAAGAAATTAATTAATTGAATTAAATTCCTTTAATGGAAGAAATTACTCTTAGAAGATTCAAATTTGGTCCAAGTATAAATATGTTTAAAAGTGCTACGTTTCTAGTTGAACATGACGGTTTGGCTATCATTATCACAAACATGGATTTGGAATTGACTTGAATCCTTAATTAATGGTGGTATGAATGAGCTTAGCAGTAAAAGAGCAAACTAAAAGAGTCTTTTTTTCTTAGAGAAATCTTGAATGTTGCAGATATCTTTTTCTTCCCCTTTCCCGATTTGTCTTTGCCTTTTTAAAACACTTTTGACTGACATATTTTATTTTTCCTCTACTTGTGTTTTCCAATATATCCTCTTTTTGAAAGTTTTCATTAATGACAAAGAATAAAAAAGAAGTTTAAAAATAGTTAAGCAAAACTAACCAACTGATCAATCAAGTCTGATATTTTAAGCATTGTTCCACATTATTCTAGGAGTCTGACAAAGCTGTCCTAACCTCAGACATGGAGATGGTGAAAACGACCAATTTAATACCAGGAAACTGCATTAGGATGCAGTTGTCATACAATACAAGGATAGATACTGCTGCAATTTAGGGCACAATAACAGTTGCTGTCAGGGTAAAAACTGCTCATGTCTACCCTTCTCTTTCTTTTCCCTCACTATGAGACTTCTTCAGATTGTGATTTCACCCTGCAAAGTGAAAGTCTTACTTGGTCAGAGGAGCAATGGTCCCTCTCTTTTTAATGGCTTTTATCACCAAATGCTGGATGTCTTGACAGCGCTGTGTGGTTGTTCTCGTAATAGCCAAGACAAGGTCTATATGATTTGAGGCATATTTATTTTACATTTTCCAACCTTGTTTTTCTAACTCTCTCTCTTTTTTTGTATTTTATTTATATATATTTTTTCTATTTTACTGTCTTTTTTTTTCTTATTCCCACTTAAGTTTTTACTATGTTCACTATATTTAGGGTACGTATCTCAGTGGTGGTTAAAGTAGCACCTGGACAAAACCTACCATATATTTCCATAATCCTCCAAATCAGAAAAGAGGGTAGGAGATCCATTTTCATATCTCTTTTTTTATTTTTTGGAGGGAAACATCTCCTGCTAATAATTTCACAGTTTTGATTCCTTAGTTTATGTTTTCCTTCCCATTTATATTGTTGAAGTCATCATCTATTTTTTTTCCTGAGTCTGCTTATTTCGTGCTAGTTCAAGTGTTATCCTTCTCTGAATCCTTCATTCTCATTATTTCAACATTACAATGCAGTTATATTTCATTATATTAATGTACCATGGTTTCTTTTGCCATTCTCCAATTGAAGGTCATCTACTTTATTTCTAGCCATTTATTACTACAAAAAGGTGCCATTATAAATATTTGGTACACGTGCAACCTTTCTCTTTTATCATTGCCCTTTTGGGGGTGTATACTTAGCGATATGCTCCCTGGTTAATGATTATCAACATTTTGATAACTTTTCATGCATAAGTTGAGAGTGTTTTCCCAAATGGTTGTACCAATTCACATCTCCACCAACGTTATCTTAGTGTATTTGTGTTTCTGCCATTTCTTTAACATGAACCTTTTTGTCATCCTTGCAATTTTGCCAGATGTGAGGTGAAGCTTGAGAGCTGTTTTGATTTGCATTTCTCTTATCGTTAATGATTTGTAGTGATCTTTCATATGTTTTTTTTTAAATGACTTCCAATTTGAGAATAATTTGTTAATATCTTTTGGCAACTTATTTTTTGGGAAATAATTTTATAATATATTTGTAATAGATTTCCTTGGGTGTTTAGGTCTTTATCAGATATACTTGATGTCCAGATTCCACCCCCCCTTACTTTCAATTCTAGTTGGATTAATTTTATTTGTAAATTAATTTTAATTTAAAGTTATTAAATTAACCTAATTAATATTTTATGAACATCTCTCTCTATTCCTTATTTGTTTAAGAATTTCCCTCTAGTTATTTCTCATACCCTTGTTATTGTAATACTTAAATTTAAGCAGCATATTTACCATATAAGCAACCAAATAAATAGTATGTATTATAAAACCTTAAGCTTTAAAATCATATTTGGGATAAAAAACAAGCAGTTTGAATAATATTCCTTACAAATTAACCTGATCTTCCTCTCTGTATCCTGCAGAAAATCATATAGGCTCTCAAAAATAAGAATAGTGATGGTTTCTTTATTTATTACACTGACATCCTGAATGATGTGTGTGCATGCTGAAAACATGGGACACAGTTCATAGTTCCAAATTTCTCTGCAGAATGGTTAAATCAGTATACTACTTCACCAAGGGTTCATTAGTGTCTCAATTTTCCCACAAATCTTCCAATATTCATAGTTTTCCATTTCTGTTATTTTTGCCAATCTGATAGGTATGGGGTGCTAGTTCAGAGTTGTTTTAATTTGCATTCTCTAATCAACAATGCTTTAGCAGCGATTCTCAACCTGTGGGTTGTGACCCCTTTGGGGGTTGAATGACCATTTCACAGGGGTCACCTAAGACCATCGGAAAACACATATTTCCAGTGGTCTTAGGAACCGAGACACTGCTCCTCTATCCTTCTCCAGGCGTAAATGGTTGTGGCATTAGGAAGGTTGAGAACCACTGCTTTAGAGCATGTTTTCATGTGACTATAGATAGCTTTGGTTACTTTTTAAATTGCCTGTTTTCATATCCTTTGACCATTTAACAATTGAGGAATGACTCTTATTTCTAGAAATTTTACTCAGTTTTCTAAATATTTGAGAAATGAGGTCTTTATGAATCTTGCTGTAAAATTTTATCACAGTTGTGATTACTAACTATATATTTCCCTCCATTCTGTTCTCTTCCCTCATTTATCATGCTCTCTCCTTTCACCATATTTTGCTGTTGACTATCACCTTGCCCAATCTACCCTCTCTTCTATCAGCTTTCGCTGCTTTTATCCCCATCCCTTCCTACTTCCTTGTAGGGTAAGATAGATTTCTGTGCCCAACTGAGTGTGCATGTTATTCCCTCTTTGAATCAACTTCAATGAAATTAAGGTTCAAGTGTCCTCCCCACATGCCCTCTCTTTCCTGCCATTGTAAAAGCTCTTTTGTGCCTCTTTTATGTCAGGTAATTTACTCCATTTCACTTCTCCCTTTGTTCTTCTCCCAATGAATTTCTCTTTTTCACCCCTTAATTGTATTTTTTAAAGATAATTATCTCATCATATTCCACTCACACCCATGCCTTCTGTCTATGAATATTCCTCCTAACTGCCCTAATAATGAGAAAGTTTTTTTTAGGAGATACGAATATCATTTTTCCCATGTAAGAATGTAAACAGTTTAATCTTATTGAATCCCTTTTCATTTCTTTTATCTGTTTACTTTTTTATGCTTCTCTTGAGTTTTATATTTGAAAGTAAAAATTTCTATTCAGCTCTAATCTTTTCATCAGGAATGCTTGAAAATCTATTTCATTGAATATACTTTTCTTCTCCAAAAGATTACACTCAATTTTGTTGGATATGTGTTTTTTGGTTGTAATCCTAAGTCCTTTACCCTCTCAATTAATGTAGAAACTGCTATATCGTGTGTTATTCTGACTGTGGCTCCATGACATTTGATTTGTTTCTTGCTGGCTACTTGCAATATTTTCTCTTTGACCCTGAGGCTCCAGAATTTGGCTATAATATTCCTGGGATTTTTCATTTTGGGATCTCTTTCAGAAAGTAAATTGGTAGATTCTTTCAATATCTGTTTTACCCTTTCGTTCTAGAATGTCAGGGAATTTCCCTTGATAATTTCTTGCAATATGATGTTTAGCTTCTTTTTTTTTTGATCATAGCTTTCAGGTAGTCCAATAATTCTTAAATTATCTCTCCTTATTCTATTTTCCAGATCACTTGTTTTTGCAATGAGATTTTTCAACTTTTTCATGCTTTTGATTGTTTCTTGATGTTTCATAATGTCATTAGTTTCCACTTGCCTATTTCTAATTTTAAAGAAATTATTTTCTTCAGTGAGCAAAATTTTGTACCTTTTTTCCATTTGGTGAATTCTCCTTTTTAAGGAGTTCTTTCTTTAGGGAATTTTTGTATATCCGTTTGACCAGTTCTGCTTTTCAAGGCATTCTTCTCTTAATTGGATTTTTGTGCGTCTTTTACCATTTGACCTATTCTGTTCTTTAAAGATGTTATTTTCTTCTGTATGTTTTATGGCTCTTTGACCAAGATGTTGATTCCTTTTTCATGATTTTCTTGTACCACTCTCACATGAGGATATACACACATACACATGCATGCACATATTTCACACATGTTTACATTTGTATATACATACATACATACATACATACGTGACTGTTGAATGAATGAAGGGCAATGTTGTAGAGATGTTAGAGGACTCCTTTGTAAATCTGGTTAATCTCAGAGGAGTGGGGCACATAAAAGTTGCTGTGAGGCAAGACAAAATGTATGGGGTTCTCTCTGTTATAATCTTAATCTACGGGTAAATCAGAAGATATATGAGATCTAGAGGAACCATATGTACATTTCATGAAGTCTCTCCCTTTCCTCATCCTCTCCCCAATTCTCAGATCCTTGGCTTGCAATTTTTCCTCTTTCCCTCTTACTTGATTTTTAAAATCCTTTTTGAGCTCTTCCACGGCCTAAGACCAATATGTATTTTTCTTTGAGGCTTTGGGTATTTTTAACTTTGTTGTCTTCTTCTGAGTATGTGTTTTAGTCTTCATTGTCACTATTTCAACTTTCCATAGTTAGGTTTTTTCTGCTGTTTGCTCATTTTTTGCAGCCTGTGTATTGACTTTTGACTCTATGCTAAGGTGGAGGGAGCATTGTCTGAAGCTTCAGGTTTTTTATGCAGGAGTTTCAGAGATAATTCTGGACACCTGTAAGTTTTTTGTTCTTCCAAGGTGGTATGATCTAGAGAAAGGTGTGTTTAGTACTTTCCTGGCCTGTGCTCTGGCCTGTGAGTGACTAAAAGCACTCTTTTCTGCCCTGGATCTGTGACCAGGTTCCCAGCTCTCCTGTGACCACAAGCTCTGGTATGGTAGTATTCTTTCTCACCCTAGGACTGCAACCTAGATCCAAATATGGGCCATGTAATAGAGTCCTGATCCCACTACCAGCAAAGAGACTCCTGTAATCTCCTTCTGATCAGTTGTCTTATCTCCTTACCCTCTATAGGCTGAGTTGCTACCACTGATTCAATAGCCCCCAAAGCCTGCTGCTGGTTTGTGGTATGCAGCCTGCTCTAGACTGTGCTCTACTCTGACCCTGGTGCAACAGATCTTTCCTCTCTACCTTCTAAGTTGTTGGGCTGGAAAATTATTTCACCCTGTCCTTTAGTGAGTTCTGCCACTCCAGAATATTTTTTTTAAGGCATTGAAGTTTTTTGGAGTTTTGGAGAGAGCTCAGGTGTATCTCTGCTTTTTCTCTGCCATTTTGCCTCAATGAACCTTTTATCTTAAGTGTAATTGTGATACATAACAATAAATAATAATGATGATGATGATGGCTAGCCGTTATATAGTTTTTTAAGATTTGCAAAATATTTTAATATGTTAACTTATTTAATTCTTACCACAACTTTGTGGTTCTATTATTAACCCCATTTTACAGATGAAAGAGATTATGTTACTTGCCCAGGGCAAATTCAAGTTCTGTATTCTATCCATTTTATCACCTCCTTTACTACCATATACTTTAATTTAATAGTTTAATGATATGATTGAGTGCCCACAGACTTAGAAAACTATCTTCCTTTTTTCCCTAAAAAGTGTTTTTATGTATATAAATCAGCCATTTGCTATATGTCTTATCCAAATGCTGAAGCTTAACTGATAATATGATTTTAAAATGTAAGTTGCATACAATATTGAATGATGAATAAACCCATACTACAAATGATTTTGTTCATTTTTTTCAAATAACCCATTAAAATTATTTTATAGATCATAGCATTCTAGACTTAGAAATGCAAGGGACCTCAGCAATCATCTAAACCATTCCTCTCCTTTTATAGATGAAGAAACTGAGGGCCCAAAATGTTATTGTCTCACAATCATACAGATAATAAATTGAAAGCAGGAATAGAACCCAAAATCTCTGACTCCATTTTCAGCATATGAAGCCAAGTAATTTTCTCTTTCTTATCCCCTCTTTAGAATCAAGTTTTTTACTGGGAAATGCCCAGATTGTGGACTGGCCTATAGTTTATAGTAATGACGGTTTTTGCAAACTCTCCGGGTATCACCGAGCTGACGTCATGCAGAAAAGTAGCACCTGCAGGTAGGTAAATCTTTGGAAACTCTTTTTGTTAATTAATGAAATTGGTATGGAACTTGAATAAAACATTTATACTGAATTAAATTCACAAATTAGATAAGTAGAAACATTCCATTAGAATATTGTTCAAGAGACTAAGTCAACTTTTAAAAAATAAATGGACATTTCTACTTATGTGTGAATGGCTAGATGGATCCTACTCATCTCTGGAGAGCCATTTGGTCCACTAGTTCTGACCTGAACTAAGAAAAGAAACAAACACCAGTCTGTAGGATCCAGTTCAGCTACCTTTTGAAGCAATCAAAGGGGATGGTTCAAATGTATTTCATAACTTAACTCTCACTATATAAACATGAACACAAAAACATTTTATATATACATACACATATGTATGTCTGTATATACACATATACACTATATAAAATACATGTATATATATATATGTATATATACACACATACATGGTATTGTTCAGTCATTCAATTGTATCCAACTTTTCATGATCCTGTATGGGTTGTTGTTGTTTTTGGCAAATATGCTGGAGTGGTTTCCATTTCCTTCTCCAGTGGATTAAGGCAAACACAAGTTAAGTGACTTGCCGAGGGTCACACAGCTAGTGAGTGTCTGAGACAGAATTTGAACTCAAGTCTTACTGACTCAGAGTCCACTGAGCCACCTCATTGCCTCTCTATATATTACATATACATACACACATATAAACACATACACACAATTATATACACATATACATACAAACACATGTTTGCTCAGGTTTACATTTGTATGTGCACACATATATGCATGTATGCATACATACATACATTTATGGCTGTTGATGGGTAAAGGGCAATGTTGCAGAAGTGGCAGAAGACCCCTCTGTAAATCTGGTTCATCTCAGAAGGGCTTGGGTACGTAAATGTTACTATGGGTCAAGACAAATGGTATGGGGTGCTCTCTGTTATAATCTTCACCCACTGGTAAATCAGAAGGTATATGAGATCAAGAGCAACCATATGTACATTTGATTAAGTTCCCTCCTTTCCCCCCTCCTCCATTTTCAGATCCTTGGCTTGCAAAGTTATTCTCCTTATGTCAAAGGGCTTTTGATTCACTTTAGGTTATTTTTTTCTGCTTACAACTTCTCTTGCTTTTGAACTTGAACTGACTACAAATATCATCACAAAGTGACAACAAGATATTTGTGATTCCCTGGGTGGAGCTTTACTAACTTTACCTTCTCCCTATGAAATATGGCTCCTATTTTCTAACAAGTTATAGTTATTTCACTAAATTTCTATTAGTGCTGCCTGATTCACATGAATTAATCATGCTGCAAGAATTAGTGGTCACAGTGAAAGAGCAGGGATTGGGAAGGGTACAGCTCATGCAGAGAGCAGTTGGCACAGCGCCATCCCAATACTCCTGCTTTAGGCTCTGGCTCCTCATGAGAGGAGTCAAGGCAAAATTCCAGAGCAATGTAGCTGTTAATAGCAGCTGCTTCCATTTCTTCACTCACCAGTCATCACTTTCCTTTTGCAGCAGTCTTTGTTTTTGGTACTAGCTTTGTTCTGATTGGTGTAGCAAACCCTACCCATGACCATCAGCAACAACATCAGCAGTGCCTTATCAGTCTGTTAGGAGCAGAGAGTCAAGGAGCAAAATGCTGGGATCCAGTGGTGTATTCCTATAAAGTCACAATTCAGTTCTGTTTAATTCAATAAACTTTTATTAAGTGATTACTAGGGGCCAGGTGATATTCTAAGTGCTAGGGACACAAAAAGAGGAAAAAAATAGTTCCTGCCCTCAAGCAGCTCACAATCTAATGGGGAGAAAACATGTGACAAATACATATATATACACATATACATACATATAAATGTACATACATACATACATATGTATCTACATATAGGAGAAATTAGAAATAATTAGCAGAGGGAAGGAACTGGAATTAAGAGGGGTTAAAGAAAGCTTTCTATAGAAGTTGAGATTTTATCTGACACTTAAAGAAAGCCGAGGAGGTCAGTAGTCATGGTGGAGGAGGAAAAGCTTTCTAGCCATGGGGGAAAGTCAGAGGAAATGTGTGGAGCTGAGAGATATCTTGTTTGTGGAATAGCCAGGAGACCACTGTCTCTGGATTGAAGAGTATGTAAAGAGGGGAGTAAGGTATAAGAAGACTGGAAAGATTGCCAACTGCTCTCTGCACGAAGGGCTTTGAATGTCAAACACAGCTTATTGCTTGTGCCTGGAGGCAATAGGAGGTCATTGGAGCTTATTGAGTAGAGAGGTGACATGATCAAACCTACATTTTAGGAAAATCACTTCAGTTGCTAAATGGAGAATGGATTGGAGTGGGGAGAGATTTGAGAGAGGCAGATTCACCACCAGGCTTTTTCAGTAATGTAGGCATGAGATGATGAAAGCGTAAATGGTAGCAGTGTCAGAGAAGAAAAGGAGGTATATAGGAGAGAGATATTCAAGAGGCGTTGTGAAGGTGAAACAGGCAGGCCTTGGCAATAGCTTGGATATGAGGCTGAGAGATAGTGAAAAATCCAGGATTAGTCCTATTTTTTTGAGCCTGAGGGACTCGGAAGATGGTGTTACCCTCCACAGTAATAGGAATGGCAGGAGAGGGGGAAGTGGTTAGGTGGAAAGATAATGAGTTCTATTTTCAACATACCAGTTTCAGATATCTACTGGCCATCCAGTTTGAGATGTCTGAAAGGCAGTTGGAGATTCAAGATTGGAATTCAGTGGAGAGAGTGGGACAGGATAGATAGGTAGATTTGGTAATTGTCAGTATTGATATGATAATTAAACCTTAGGAGATGATGAAATCACTAAAGAAAAGAAGAGCGAAGGATCCAGGACAGAACTCAGAGAGACTCCTATGGTTAGAGGGTGTGATTGTAGAAGAAGATCCAATAAAGGGGGCAGATAAAGAATGTCAGATAGGTAGGAGGGAAACCAAGAGAGAGTGGTATCCCTGAAAACCTAGAAGAGAAGAGTATATCAATGAGAAGAGAGTGATCAATAGTTGCTAAAGGCTGGGAAGAGGTTGAAGAGAATGAGAATTGAGGAAAGTCCATTGGATTTGGCAGCTAAGGATCATTGGTAACTTTGGAGAGAGCAGTTTCAGTTGAATAATGTCAGGGACCAGATTTTAAGCAGTTAAGACGAAAGTGAGAGAACTTAGCTATTGCAGATGGCCTTTTCAAGGAATTTAGAATACAAAGGGCAGAAGAGAAAAAAGGGTGATCGTTAGAAGTATACAACACATTATGTGACAGGGTGCTTCCATAACTTAAAGTTTAGATTCCATGCAGGACACAATGCATAGATATCAGAGTTCATGCACATCTGGGATACACAAACACATCATCACAACTGGCACATCTCTTTCCTGAGAGAAAAACCAAAAGACATCTACCACCTAGACAAGACTTCATCTCAAAAGAGTTTTGACAGAATCAAACAATGACATAATGCACTGTCAAACCCTTCAGGAGAGAGAGTCTTTTTGAGAAACACTGATGTTCAAGGGACATGCCAGTTATTAGACCAATGGAAAGCTAACCCATTACGAATATTTTTCTAAACATACCATTGGAAAAATTACTAGAAAGCAAAAATGGTTGGGTAAGAGAAAGCAAGTTTAAATATAATCTTGAGGGAGACATTTTTTTCATACAGAAAGTTCATTAAATATGGATAGATCTGCTTTTTTTGATCTTAATTTGGCTAGGGAGACCTTAAGCCAATGCAATATTGGAATGCTAAGATTTCTAAGATAGAAGAAGTCTTAGGTGACTTCTAGTCCAACCACTTTCCTTCATTTTCCCTTACTTTGTGAAAAACCTTAAACTAGATCATATTCTCTTTTTTCCTGGGAGGAGAGGATATAGAGAATTTCTGTGGTTGAAGTGCCTGAGAGTATTCACGTTCTTTTGGTTTTCCTCATTCTTTCAGGAGCAAGAATGCAAATGAATACCTTTCCCCTAAGACTTTTCTGTATCTTCAGACAGCATCAGATACGGTATTCTCAAAGCAAGCAGGCATGCATTATTAACATAAACAATTATTATGGGCTTGCACAAAAATGCCTTGTGTGACTTATTAATCCAGAAATAGCAACCAGTTTGATACCCTTGCAGAGGGAGGAAAATTAGCGTCTGAAACAATAGCAAACTATATCAAAGCTCTGTCAGGTTCTCTTCCAGGCAGAATCCCTGTGATGTGCTCCCACTCAAACCATTTGTTTTTATTGAACCATTCTCATTGCTTTTTGACTTGGCTTGCTGACAGTGAAGCTACTTTAGCTTGGCTCCAGATAAAAGCCAGTAAAATCTACAGTTAACCCTCATACAAAATGTAGCCGTGTTTCTCTGTACAGAAAACCATGGAAAAAGGAAAAGAGTCTTGGTTCTGAACCCTTGCTTCACTATTTTTTAGCCAGGTGACCCTGGGTAAGTTATTTCATCTCTCTGACCCTTGGTTTCCTTATCTATAAAACAGAGGCTACCAACCTCACAGAAATTGTTGTTAGGATAGGATGAGATTGTGGATATCTATCTAGAAGAATTAAGTTCCACAAGAATAGGGACTGTTTCACTTTTGTTTTTCTATCTCTGATGGCTTGCACAATGTTTGAAACACAGTAAGATCCTAAGAAATGCTCACAGATTAATATTGAGAGAAAACTGAATATTCTTTCTTGTTACCACATAGGATTATTAAAAGCTCAAACTGCATTAAGACTTTTGAGACACCCTGTGTATAGCTCAATAGAAGTTGCAAGAGCAAAGATTTATTGGGACAGGTTCCATCTAGTTCTAAAATGGATCACAGGATTAAAAATTCAGCATTGGACCTTTGACTTTGTGTAGTCACCTCCCACTTTCCCATTTTATAGATATGAAAACTGAGATTCAGTGACCGTTAAATGAATTACTGGAGATCACATAGCTTGCAAGTCCCAGGACCAGGGTTTGAAGCTAGATTATCTGATTCCAAGTTCAGTTGCCTTTCCACTCTCCTCCTCCTCCTTTTCTTCTTCTTCTTCTTCCTTCTTCCTTCTTTCATCTTCTTCTTTTTGTTTGGAGAGGGAAAGACAGAGCAAGTGGGGTTAAGTGACCTGCCCAAGGTCACATGGTAAGTTTTGTCTTAAGTGTCTGAGGCTGGATCTGAATCCAGGTCCTCCTAACTCCAGGGCCAGTACTCTACTCACTGTGCCACCCAGGCCCCCCCTCTTTCCACTCTTCTATGATTTCATACTATCTACTTTTCATATTCAGATTCTTACAGATATAACTATCCCCACCCCTGCCTCATCACAGCCACAGTAGTTACCCTGGAAACTCAGGAACTGGCAAGTGATTCTGTATAGACTTCCTAGGAGTCTATAGCAGGAAAAGACTGCCCAAGTGTCCTAGAGGTTGAACTTGAGAGAGTAGAGGTAGTCATGGGGTACTGGAGAAGAGTGATCATGATTAGCTATGGGATTGTGTCTTCAGATAGTACCCAGAACAGAGGGAATTCCAAATTGTCTATTTAAGGAGCCTGCTGGGCTCCTATTTCACTGTGTTGAGTTTTCTTGGCAACCAGAGTTGATGTGGTGAGGCTGGTCATACTTATTAAGTGCTTATGGTACTGTTTAACAGTGGTTCTCAACCTGTGGGTTGTGATCCCTTTGGGGGTCTAACGACCCTTTCACAGGGGTCACAGGGTTGCCTAAGACCATCAGAAAACACATATTTTAGGAACCAAGACACTGCTCCTCTATCCTTCTCCAGACGGGTCTGCCCACATGCAGATTTGCCCACATATGCATATTAAAGGGTTGTGACATTAGGAAGGTTGAGAACCACTGGTTTAGCATGATATCTCTTTTAACTAATTAAAATAAAATGTCTTCTACCTTATCCAACATTAGTTATTGTTAGTATAACCTTCAAGACACTTGTAGCTTAAAGGAGCAAAAATCACACATTTTCTTCTTCTAGCTTCTCTCATCCTCCTGATCTTGCCTCTGGGCAATTTTTAGCATTTTGGGTGTGGAAACTACAATAATTAGATTGATTCTGTATCATCTTTTAATTGATACTATTAACAGTTAACTGATTTTGTCCCATAACTGCTTAAGTCATGACTCTTTGTCTCTGAACTTAGTTTGGGAATTCAGCTGGCTTGTAATGAGTTAATTTTGGAAATTCAGTTCTGCTAATCATATTCTCATTTCAAGAAAATATGCTGTCTTTGAGGGAGGTGGGTAGACATCAGGGTGTCTGGTCTAGTATCTTTACACCACTAGGCTACCCTTCAAAGATGTCTGCTTTATCATCCAAATAAGTCTGGTCTATTATCTCTAATATTGCAGGCAGTCTCAAACAATGAACATTCCTTAGTCACAAGAGGGAAGGAGAAGGGTTTTTATCTTTTTCAAATTTTAAAAAATTTTATGTTTATTTTTAGTTTAACACATTCATTTCCACAAGGTTTTGAGTTATAAATTTTCTCCCCATCTTTCTCCTACCCACCACCCCAGAACAGCAATCCCACTGAATACCCGCTCCCCTAGTCTGCTCTCTCCTATATCTTCCCCCATCACCCTTCCAACTTTCCAGTAGGGTGAGATTGATCTCCACACCCCAATGCCTGTGTATTTTATTTTCCAGTTGCATGTAAAAATAATAATAATAATATTTTAAATAAACATTTGATTTTAAAACTTTAAATTCCAGATTCTTTCCCTTCTTATCTTATCACCCACTCTTACTAGGAAGATAAGCAATTCAATATAGGTCGTACATGTGTAGTTATGCAAAATCATTTCCTTAGTGGATATATTGTGAAAGACTAACTATAATTCTCTCCATCCTATCCTGTCCCCCACTTATTCTATTTTCTACTTTGACCCTGTCCCTTTTCAAAAATGTGTGCTTCTAACTACCCTCCCCCCACAATCTGCCCCCAGTTCTATCACCCCCCCTCTTGTCCCTTTCCCCCCTACTTTCCTGTTGATACCCAATTTAGTGTGTATGTTATTTCCTCCTTAAGCCAAATTCAATGAGAGTAAGATTGACCCATGCCCTTTTGCCTTCCTGATCTTCCCCTCCATTGTAACAGTTTTTCCTTGCCTCTCTTATATGAGATAATTTACCTATTCTGTCTCTATTTCCTCTCATTATATTCCTCTCTCTCCTCTTAATTTTATTTTTTAAATATCATCCCTTCCTATTCAATTGATCCTGTGCCCTCTGTCTATGTATACTTATATACATATATATACACTCACATATGTATTCATATGCACATATACCCTCCTATATAGACATATATATGTATGTATAAATATATATGCATTTGTATTCCCTTCATCTATCCTCATACTGAGAAAAGTTTCATAGGCTACAATTATTGTTTTTCCATGTAGGTATGTAAATAGTTCAACTTCGATAAGTTCCTTATGATTTCTTTTCCCTGTTTACCTTCTTATGCTTCTCTTGCTTCTTGTATTTGAATGTCAAATTTTCTATTCAACTCTGGTTTTTTTTACCAAGAATCCTTGAAAGTCCTCTATTTCATTGAATGACCATATTTTTCCTTGAAACATTATACTCAGTTTTTCTGGGTAGGTGATTCTTGGTTTTAATCCCAGCTCCTTTAACCTCCAGAATATCATATTCCAAGCCCTTCAATCCCTTAATGCAGAAGCTGCTAAATCCTGTGTTATCCTGATTGTGTTTCCACAATATTCAAATTGTTTCTTCTTGGCTGCTAGTAATACTTTCTCCTTGATCTGGGAAATCTGGAACCTGGCTATAATATTCCTAGGAGTTTTCTTTTTGATGTCTTTATAAAGAGGTGATTGGTGAATTCTTTCAATTTCTATTTTGTCCTCTGGTTCTAAAATATCAGGGCAATTTTCCTTGAGAATTTCTTGAAGGATAATTTCTAGGTTCTTTTTTTGATCATGGCTTTCAGGTAGTCCAATAATTTTTAAATTATCTCTCCTTGA
>CM053582.1:365269134-365299278 GCA_028627135.1 Pseudochirops cupreus | reverse complement strand
AAGGAATTATTCTCTTCAGTGAGTTTTTGAGATTCTTTTTCCATCTGGCAAATTCAGCTTTTTAAGGCATTCTTCTTCTCATTGGCTTTTTGGGCCTCTTTTGCCATTTGAGTAAGTCTATTTTTAAGGTGTCATTTTCTTCAGTCAGGTTGTTGACTCTTTTTTCATGATTTTCTTGCATCATTCTCATTTCTCTTCCCAATTTTTCCTCCACTTCTTTTATTTGGTCTTCAGAATCCTTCTTGAGCTCCTCTATGTGCTATAATCACTTTACATTTTTCTCAGAAGCTTTTGGTACAGGAGTTCTGACTGTGTTGTCTTCCTCCCATTCCATGCTTTGATCCTTTTTGTCTCCAAAAAAGGAATCTAAAGTTGGATTGCTGAGCTTGGTTTCTCCTTCCTTTGCCTGCTCATTTTGCCAGTCAATTAACTTGACTTTTGAGCCACAGTAGAACTCTGCTTCCAGAGGGGAGAGCTTTGTCCCAAATTGCTGGGGTTTTTGCAGCTGCTGGAGCTATTAGGAGGTTGCCATCTCTGCAGTCCCACCAGCTTTGGCTCACTGGTCTCATACCTCAGGACCAGCACCCAATACCATGATTCAGATCCAGGCAGCTTAAGGAGAGAGCACTTATCCTCTGAATGGTAGCTTGGCCCCCCTGCAATCCGCAGGCCAGGAGCTCTGAAGCAGCCATGCAGAGGTGGCAGCATAGCCACCACTTCTGCTGCTTTCTCCCCCTGGAGGCAGACTGCTGGACCTGCTCCTTTCGCCCAAATTTAGCCAAGTTCCACTGACCTTTCACTTTGTCCTTGACTCTGATGGGTTGATAATTCTGGAATCTGCCACAGCTGCTGGTGATCCACTCTCCCAAATGCTCCAGCCATGGCTTGCCCTGGCCACCCTGGGGCTACAGGTTTCAGGTCAGGCTGGTTTTGGTTCTCAGTGCATTGTGATGAACCCTGGTGTCTGCCTGTCAGGCTGCCTTCAGCAGGAGATGTGTTTCTCTGTCACTTTGTGAGTTCTGGTGCCCTAAAATTTGTTTAGAGTCATATTTTATAGGTATTTGAGGTGGTTATGGGGGGAGCTGTGCCTGCTTCTATGATGCCATCTTTACTCCACCCCCCCACCTTGCAAGATTTAAAATGCAGCCAGTCAGAAAGGAAGAAAAGCTGTACCTGGCCTAGAAAGATTGATGGTCTCTCAAAGAAAGCTTGTTGTCAGAAAAACAAAAACCAAAAATCTCTCTCTTTCTGCTCCCTTGGACTCTGGCCAAGTTTGGGAGGCAGAAAGACGGATGGCAAAAGAGGAAGGGGAAACTTCTCCCCTAAGATTTATCTAAGAGAAAAGGGGTCATTTCACTGATCAAAGAGAGGCAGGTTTCAAAGCTGAACTTTGGAATAGGACTAGCACTTAACTCTTTCCTGGGTCACAGAAAGAACTGTGCAATATCATTGGGAATATAGGTTCAGGTAATTAGATTCATTCTAATTACTATTTAGCACTAAGATAAATTGGGAAAATGCATAGATATGAAAGAGAAATATCTCAGAAATTAAACTTGGAGCTCCGACCAAGTGAACAATACAGTGAAAGGTTAGAGCCATTAAGATCCTTTACCCTGTCATCCTGGCTCTGACCTAGCTAAGGTTGCAGTGAAAAATTAGAAGAATAGTAGGGAATTTGAGTTAACCTCCCCAACTTGGTGAAAGGAACAGGGGGGAAGCGAAACAACTACATTGGGGCCCCACTGGCAATAGCCGTAATTACCCTGAAGCCCACTCCTTTAGGTAATCAGATGGACCTCTCCTCTCAAAACCCCAAGTCCTTGCTACCCCCCACAACCAGGCTCTGCAACTGTGGGGAGATAAAAAAAGGAGAGGAGAAAATTAAGTCAGAAGTCAACAAGCCTCTGCACTTGGTAAGATCAATATTTTTACATGTGATTTGGAAATGCAATTCGTGTCATCTTACTATTTGTGTTATTGTTGCATTTCTACGCAACAGTAAAATTCTTTCATATTGTAAAACTTGAGAGACCATTGTGAGCCAGAAATGGTGTTAGACAAAGCAACTTTTAATCTGAATTTAGTTGAAACTAAAAAACCAGCTATGTTATTTTATTAAGTCCTATTAATCCTGTCTTGAAGCTAAAACAAATTGGCTCTTACTTATGAAAATTGTAAAATTGTTAAATAAGTTATCTTGGATTATTGTTATAATGTTAAAACCTAAAACTGATCCCATGGAAGCTCAAAGGGTAAACAGGGTAGACATTCCCTACTCCCCTCCCTTAGGAAGACAGCCAAGGTCGCCTCCCCTGCAGGCTATAGGGGGTGACCAGAGTCAACATGTACCAGCTGCCATATACCAAAATCCTGAAAATAAAATATGGGAAGCCTGAAAGACATCCTGACAAGGAAAAAGAAAAATCAGTATTGAAAATAGGAAACTTGTCACACATAAATTATATGGTTTTCATCAGTCCAGAGGAAGAATATCATAGGGAGGACCAGGTCCCAGTTCTGAGTCAAAGGTTTGACTCATGACAAGAAGAAGTGGGGATTGTTATCAGCTCCTTCTTTCAGGTCCCTATCAATTGTTCCTTATTTGTAAACTTGACAGATCCCCAGAAATCATCTGGTTGGCAAGGTCATCAGCCCCAGGAAATATAAAAGCTTGTTTGGGTCATGAAGTTTCTAAACAATGAACTTGGCTTATTAAGAAATGAAAGCTCTTATGTATGTAAGTCATGGTAAACTTTTATTACTTATTGCCACTCCATACAAATAAAAGCAATTGTATCTAGCCATAAGCTGTGATTGATGAGACTTACCATTTGAGGTAAAAGCCATTAGGACTGCAACTAGTTTTATTTTGAGTTTGAATTTAGATATAGTTCTCTGCATTAAATCAGGATCTGAGAGAAATGCCACAAGCTACTCAGAGGGAATCCTGCTACAGGTGAAGGTTTGCTTTTGGGAAAAGCTGAGAGGACAATATTAGCCTCAATCTAAAATGGGACCCTCCTGGCTCACTTTCCCCATTGTCTTCCTTCGAAAATGAATGTTTTCTTCCTGGCTATTCCTGAGTCTGGCTATGAGATGGAATTAAAGTGACCATTCTCTGAATTCAAACAAAGCTAAGGATGCTTTATCCTGTCATATCTTGCATGTTCCTGCTTTTTCCTTTTATGACAAATTTCTCTAATTAGAGAAAGTGATCAGTAAAAGATATTAAAAGTACAATGCAAGTATGTGAAATTTTGCTGTTCTAAATCTAAATGTGTAGTCATTCCATATTCCAAACACCTGGGTAAATTAATACACCGGCCTGTCATCTGCCTGCTTGCATAGTCAAGTGAAAGGGTTAAATCCCTGGAATAGAACATTTTTTAATGCTATGGGAACAATAAGACAAAGTGAAAAGAAGCTTGTGGAACTAAAGTACAAAAACAAGTTAATCATTATCTCATATTCTAAGGCTGGTATACATCTGAGCTGCTAAAGTGTGTGTTAGATCTGAGCTATTCAGCCTAATATGATATTCCTTTCTACAGCCTAAATAGTTTAGTAAAAAGGTACTTGGGCTAGTCAAGTTACTGTTACTAGATATATCTCTCTTTCTCCTTATATCTTGGACCCTACATGTTGAACTTGCCTGTCAGATTGGTGTCTCTCAGATTACAGGCAATTCACCTATGGTTGGCAGCAAACAGTAGATACCAGTCCATACTCACCCATCATTCCCTGGATGTGATGTATGCTCAGTTCCAGTCGACTTCTTCCTCAGGACCCACTGAGACAAGTTCAGCTCTATTCCCCTTTCAGCCCAAAGAAACTATAGAAGCTGAAACCTTCATCCTTTCTCCCAAATGAATTTTGACCCTAGCTCTTTGAGGGGAGAGTGATGGGATCCTAATAAAGATAGGCCCTTGTTTGTTTTCAATCTCATATTAACTCAGTCCTTGTAAGGGAACCTAGGTATTAAACTCTCCATCACCTCATTACCAGGCACCAATTGTGAGTCAAGGATTTGACTCTTGACAAAAAGAAGTGGGGATTGTTGTAACCTCCATTTTGTGAACATCCCCTGTCTCTCCCCAACATCAAACCTACCCAAACCTGTCACCTGAAACGCACACCCCCTCTTATTGTATGGTTCTTGAAATAGACCTGGAAACTTTCCAATTGGGCAACAAACTGATCGCTGGGCAACTATCATTAGGCAATGAACTGATTGCTATCTTTTGGCTTCTGTAGTTTCCATGCTTGCTCCCCTTGGTAACAGTTATGTTGTGACTTTGTCTATATAAGCCCCAAGAATATGCATCTAGGGGATGCTTGATTTGGGTGGTACTCATCCCTTGCAGTCACCAGCTATTAAATTCTGCTTAAAATGATTAACTGCTGCATTCTCAGTACAACACCACAATTGCAAGAGTCAGAGCAGTGATCTGCTAATTTATCATAGATTTAGAGTGCTGAGTTACAGAGTTATGGACTTGGAGACAAAGATACCTGGGTTTGAATCCTGACTCAAACATCCTATCAGCTACATTACCCTGACTTGGAAAGAGGAAGACATGTTAAAACTCCCACCTCAGGCACTTATCTGGGTGAGTATGACCCTGAACAAGTCAATGATCCTCTCTTAGCTTCAGTTTCTTCATCCATAAAAGCAGGTTAAAATAGCACCCGCTTCCCAGTTTACTGAGATAACATTTCTAAAGTTCTTTGAAAGCCTTAAAGTATTACATAAATGCCAGTTATTACTAATTATTTCATCACATATACTCTACCACTGCTACCAACCAATAGTGATTTCCCTGAACTCTTCTTGGCATAGACAGGCTACTTATTGGCACTCCCCTGTAAGAAGTTCCACATTAATTACTAATACCATGACACTTAGCAAGTCACTTCCCTATTCTGAACTTCATTTTGTTCATCTATAAAATAAAGAGTTGGAATATATAATCTCTAAAATCCCTCCCAGCTGTAAAATCATGATTCTATGGATGGCTAAAACATTGAGATCCCTGCTGCCAAGAGTGAAAATATGTATGGAATTAGGAAGTGATTTCTGAAATGCTGTTTTCTAAAGCTTACCAGTTGGTAAGTTGGAGCTAACATGACTTCTTGCCTTCACTAGATGGATATGATAGGTACCTAGGACAGCAACCTCAAGACTATATAAATAGTATGCTTAATATTTATGCACTATAATAATTAGATACTATGTCAACAGTATTTAAATATGCAATCATTTATGAGACACTCTGGGAAGTTACAGAGGAAGAATAAAGTTTTTATATTGTCACCAGTGTTCCCTTAAATCAGGAAATTAGGCTTGAGTATCAAGCTCTTTGAAGAGTGATTCACCTCTAAGTATTGTGGCACATACCTATGAGATCTACTACTGGGGAGGCTGAGGTTAGTGACCTGCTTGAGCTCTGGAGTTCTGAGATGCAGTAGGGCTAAAGTCAAATCATGTTTCCTCATCAAGTGTGACACTAATATGATGAATACGCAGGATAGGGGGTCACCAGATGGCTAACAAAAGATGAACTGAATCGGGTCAAAAAAAGAGCAGGTCAAAGCTTCTGTGCCAATCTAGAGTGGGATTGGACCTATGAGTACCATACACTTCCAGCATGGGTGAGATAGAGACACTCAGACTGAATAGGAATTTAAAAAGAATGATTTGTGCAAAACTCAGGAAAAATGGAATTTAAGACAACCTTGTAAGAATGCAGTTAAGTTTTTCCAAGATGTAGACAAATCAAATTAAACAATAAATCCTTTGAGAAATTGCTCAGTAAAGCACAAAATATCAATGGATTGGTCCTGCCCATTTCATTCCTACCTTTTTCCCCTCAAGTTACTTTTTTTCACTGAAAACCCTGTGAATTCTCCTCCCTTAAAAGTATTTAAATGAAGAAAGGCTTAGGTTCATCTTCCAGTCTTTAGAAAATCAGTGGTATAGATATTAATGGCATTTGTAAAAAAAATTAAAATGTATAATGGCTCAGAAATTCTTTCTAATGAGAGCCAAGAGACAGTATTTTGTGAATTCCAGGTGAAAGTAATACATTTTGTAACAACAAAGGAAAATATATAGTCAAGACCACCTGAGTTGTTTCTGTTTATATCCTTAAGAGAGCAGATAACTGGTTGTAGAAGCTCATTGGAAGTTCTTTGACTCAAAAACTCGATTTATTTTTAATACAACAAGTAGCCCTACTAATTTTTAGGTATGAGTACAGGACATCATCCTTCCCAATAAACAGTCAAGAATGAGAATGATGCATTGAAAAAGAAGGCAATAATGAATTATATGTTTTTGAGGCTGATCATTTGTCATTTTTGTTTTGTTTTGTTTTGAACTTGATTTAATGCATCTGAGAGGAGACTGAATGGTATACACATTCTGACAGATCAACAGACATGGTAGCTGTATTAATACATAGGTTATTTCTTTTTCAACAAAGTGAATTGGTCAACATCAATGAAAGTTGAAGAGCATATAATACACATTATTTACCTCATGTTCTTTACAAACCTGTTTAAAAGTAGCTAATACTCCATTTCGTATTTTGCTATTTTAAGAACTTCAGGAAATAATTTTATACTTTGGGAGGAAATATGAAATAGTAAAACATGAAGAGAGAGTAGCATAGCAGCCACCCAGAAATTCAATCATGTGACCTGATATAATTAACAATTAATAAGCAAGAACTGGCTCAATTCTTCCTTCTGGGGATAGATGAAAGCAGTGGAAAGACATAGGAGCCTATTGGAGAGAGTCCTAGACTAGATGAATAGAACTATAACTTCCTTGAAGGAAAGAACTATGTGTGATTCATCTTTGTATCCTAAGAAGGACTTAGCTCAATGCCTTCCCATTTTATGTGCTTGTTATATTGATTGAATAAATAAAATTCTAATTTTGCTACAAATCTATATGAAATTTTGATTGGATATTTCCCTGTGTCTCAACTTTCCTATATGTGAAATAGTTAAGGGCCTATGATGCATTTATATTTTGATCATGTATATTTTTTTCATCTATGCCCACAACCCTTACTTGAATATATTAATATTTATTTTATTTTTAAAATAAAAGTACTTTGCCTGTTTTGATAATGTGCACCAAGTTCCTTGATAAATGTATGGATTTATGATAAGACACAAATAGTTAGTCTAATTTTCGAGACACAAAGACCCTCATTACTGGAATAAAAACTCAATATTTGATTTTTTTAATTGTTGAGGAAATTGGACAACAGTATGGAAGAAATTTGATTTAGACAAATACCTCATGCCATATATCAAGATAAGATTCAAATGGATATATGAAATTTATAAGAAAAAGGGTCATTCCCCAATTGAAAAAGGGTAAAGAAATATGAACAGTCATTTCTAAAGGTAACAAATCCAAGCTATCTATTATCATATGAAAATGCTCCAAATCGCTAATATAGAAATGCAAAAACACTTCTGAGATTCTACCTTACATTTTGTGACTCATTTTCAGAGATGATAAAAAAAAAGAAAATTACAGATGTTAGAGTGGCTATGAGAAAATGAGCACGTTGAAATACTAATGATGGACCACTGAATGGGTACAACCATATAGGAAGTTATCTGGAATTATAAACTAAAAGTTATTCAGTATTGAGTGCCCTTTAACCCTGCTATATTACTACTAAGCCAAAATTAGAAAATTAAAGGATGCTTCTCAACTGAGAAATATTTGGATAAATTGTAGCATTATGAGTGTGATGGAATGCTATTGTGCTGTAAGAAATGAGGAAATATAATTTCAAAAAGATATTTAAAAATTTATATGAACTGATCCAGAGAGAAATAAGCAGAACTAGAAGAACAATTTATAATTATACCATCATTATTATAAAAATTAACAATTTTAAGGCTTTTATAAATTGATACAATGTGAAATAGAAGAATAATTCATATGATGACAACACTACAATTAAGCCACACAACTTTAAAACCTTTAAGAATAATAATCCATGCGATGATTATCCATTATTCCAGAGGACTGGTGATCAAACACTTCTGACAGAGACACGATGCATTCAGGGTGCAGAACAGGACACATATTTTAAAATGTAGCCAATTAAGAAATTTGTTTGGCTTCCTTGTACATATATATTACAAGGAATTTTTGTTTCCTTTCAATGGAGGGGGAACAAGAAAGGAGAGAATGTAGATTTCTATTCATTTAAAAAACAAAACTTTTATAAATACAGTTTGAGGAGCCGACAGATTTGGAATGTTGCATATACTTTCAGGTAGAAACTACATTGTTTGTTTCCTTAGTTGTTTTACTTCTCGAAACAATTTTAGCAATCTGGAAATGTTTGTAATGTAAAAATGAAATAGGTTAATAAAACAACAAAAATTATAGTACTGAATTTGATTGGTCTTTCCTTGGAAAGTTAAATTGGAAAAACTCAGTGGTTGGAAGAATTTTCAGAGTTATTTTCAGAAATAGCTGACCACATTACAAGAGAAAAGGATGGCACCTATATTTTATTTTCCATGTTATACTAAAGGGAACATCAGAGATAAATGTGCAGCGAAAGAAAACAAGAGATTGCCCAGAGTATAATTAAGTTCATAGTAAAGCAATGTCTTTTGTTATAGGATTTTTCATATTGCTATTGCAGGCTATATGTGGAGAAGAGCTTTTTTATATAACAATATGACACCTGAGAATTGCCAAAGGATCCTTGCCTAAGTCTAGAAAATGATTTTCTCATTCAAAAATCACCTAAAATCCCAAAACACTTTTCAAAAACAATGTTGTTGATTGACTTATTCATTTGTTCAATTTTGTTGTTTTATTTTTTTGAGACTCTTTCTCCCTATCCCACTGAGGCTGGCAGTGTGATATCCATCCCTAATACTTATCAATGCAGAAGCTTTAACCCACTCTCCAAACTGGGTCAGTTAGTTCATTCTTAGGCAGCCTAATCATTCCCACCCCAACCCTTTCCTTGAGAATCACCACATTGGTTCCTGACTTAATGTGAATACCTGATGGGTTTCAGTTCTACTGCAGCTCAAAACTCTTGGACTCAAGCAATCCACTAACTTCAATCTCCCCAGTAGCAGGTCATACCTAGCCTTCAAAAGAAGGCTTAAAGAAATAGAATAGGATTGTGGGCTTTTTTAAATTTTTATCTGTAAAAGTAAAGATTTAGACTAGATGAGTTTTAAGGACCCTTCTGATTCTAAATACTAAGATTTTATGAGTCCCCCTTCTAAATTAACTGGGATGCTGTTGCAGTGTTAAGCCACTATGCACTTCTTTGTTGGGGAAACCCAGGAAGAACTAGGTACACTCCAAAGCACTTGACCTCTATAGTCTCTAGTATTGCATGCCTAACTAGGTTTTTTTAAATTTGTATTTATTTTATTTTAAATTATGGAATAAAACAAGCATTTCTATAACATAGTGTAGTAAAAAAAAAAAGATGATTGCATATAAAACTGCAAATCTATTATGTACAACTGGCTATCCTTTTTAAATATATAATAAAGTTACATAGAAATTTCTTTTTTTTCTTCCCCCCGCCCTAAAGATGGCTACCATTAGACACAAATGTGTGTGCATGTGTGTGTATGTAAAATCATTCTATACATACTTCTATTTATCAGGTCTTTATCTGGATGTAGATAGTCTTCCTTTGCACATCCTTTGTAGCTAATTTGTGTATTTATAATAGTCAAAATGACTTATTTGCTCAAAGTTGTTCTTAAACCAATATTGCTGTTACCATGTACAATATTCTCTTGGTTCTGCTCATTTCTCTCTTCATTATTTTATGCAGGTCTACTCATATTTTTCTAATACCATTGAGCTCATAATTTCTTATAGCACAGTAGTATTCCATCACTATCATACAGCACAACTTGTTCAGCCATTCTCCAATTGACAGGCATTCCCAACTAGTTTTCTATCTAAGTTTAAACGGGCAAAGGAACTGTTCCAACAAAGATCAAAGGATCTTTGTTTCCCAATGAAGAAGATTCATTCCGCAGGTTTGTAGCTTCTGAAGAAGTCTTGTCATTCACAGAGGGGGACATTTTGAAGAAGGTCCATGTTCATTGCCCTGTGTTAGACTATGCCCCAGCAGAGTTTAGCATCCTTTTTATCTCCCACATTGGTGGGAATACACCCTCCTATGTTTACCACCTCATGAGCAAACTCTCCCATCCTAATGCTCACATAATCTAAAGTCAGGAGGTGATGGAGTTCTGGTAGACATTTGTGTAACATCAAATGGAGATGTGTCTAAAAAACTTAGAGACATACTATTCCTAACTTGGTAAAAGGCTGGAGTCAAAAGGCCTCAAAAGACAACTTGAGACTCAGATTTAATCTTGCTGAGATTTAATCTGTCCCACTTGTCAATACAAGCATCACAAATGGACTCCATAAGACTCCACCCAATATAGTGAATCTTCAATAAATTTTTTTTTTTTACTTTGGTTGGAAAAAGAGACTTGAACTCTAGATAGTAACTATTGCCTCTGCAGCCATACACATACAAGGCAAAATTCCAAGAGCTATCCTTTGGATCTTCATGGAACAACTGTATTTAAACTATTGATTTGGGAGTCTCCTACTGTCCTGGCTGCACCTCTGTGGAATATGAAAAATTCTAATTCAGTGATATGTTACGGGTCAAATGGAATTCTTTGCTGAAGTAGAGACCTTTGCTCAGAAATTTCTAGACCTTCTCCTGGAATGTACCAAAAAAGCCACTTTCTGAAAAAAATTAGAAAACAAAACATTTAGAGGTAGAAGAGACCATTGAAGTCTTCTTATCAAACCCTCTCATTTTATATATGGGGAAACTAAGGCCCAGAGAGGTTAAGATATTTGTCTAAGGTCACAGAGGTGTTACACATCACAGATGGGATTCAAAATCAAATACTTGACTCCAAATTCAGGAGTGTTTCCACTATATTACAATACTTCTTGTCTTTAACTTCTCAAAAATGGAAATTCATCGCCTGGATCTGTCTTCACAGGTAGGAGAACCCATAGAAGCAAGTAGTGTGACTATTACGCAGCAGAAGCTAATAAGAACCAGTCTCATACTAGTCTGCTCCAACTCTTGAGTACATTGTTATAAGAGCTCTAATTTCTACCAAGGAAGATTACCCAAGAGAGAGATAGTTCTTCCCACTTACATGGCTAGTGATCTTACAAATTTGTGTCTCATGACTTCATTTACTGGTCCAAAGTCCACCATCCATTAAAGAAAAAAAACTGATTTGAAAATGGGAATTTTTCTGCATGTGATTTATAGTGACTATCTAAAAGATGGCACTACAGTTTTATCAATTGTCCAGTCATAAGTCAAGTCTGAAAAGATGAATATATCACCAGTTCTTCCTGTTTTCTCAATCAATAACTCAGAATGGGTCACCTTCCCAGAAGAACTCAGTGCAAACTACTTTGTAGCCATAGTCTTCAAAGCATGTTCTGTCTTCAATCTTGATTTTTAAATAAAAGTGAAAATGGTGAGACAGAAGAGAGCAGTGTACTGAGGGGGGAAATATTATGTTCTAGGTGTGGAAACATCTGAGATTTTATCCTAAATGTGTCACTTTTTCTTAAAAGGCAAACTTAATTGCAGTAACTAATGTTCTCCATAGAGTAAAGAAGAGGTAGGGAGGTACATAAAATGTCTCACTATATAAAGTCAGCACCATTTAGAAATAAGAATTTTATACTAATGTCAGAGGTCTTCCTCAGCTGGTCTGTATGATGACATACAGAATTCACCATCAGTCTGCCATAAAATCCTAGTGCATCATGCCATTGTCTCTAATTGTAAATAGGAAACAACATCTCAATAGAAATCAAACTGTCCTTAGCCAGATGTTGCAGTGTTCACTACTGCCAGAAATGAAGGACAAACACAGAAAAAAGGAATAGGAGATAAAATTGAATCATTAACAAAAGCAAAAGAATCAAAATGACGAAGTTAGTCAATGAGTGTTTTTTTTTTCTTTAAGAGATTCCTCCACACTCTAAGAAGGGTCTATATTATTATTCTTTATAAATTTATGTAACAGATGCCTGAGCTACCACCCCTCTCTATACATCTGATCCCAGGGTACAGCATACTTCTTGATCTGGAGTCCAGCACTGAAAATATTGATGCTGGAAGTTAGTTTTCAACAGCCCATTTATATTCTATGTGCTATCAAGTAATCCCGTAACATATCCTCAAGAGATAAGGATTTGACCTCAGTGTGTATGGTGCTTGTCTATGTAAGTATATATGTAAGTATGTATGTATACGTGTGTGTACAGGGGTGTGTGTATATATACATATGTATTTATATATATACACACACATGTATATATACAGAAAGACACAAGTAGTGGAATACATATGCCCACTTAAGTTAATCATATTTCCTTTAAAAAATCACTGGAAATAAATTCTGGAGTCAACTTTGTATTACATATTTCCCCTAATCAGTTTCTGGCTATCACTCCCCAACTATTAGAATTCGTCTATACTGTTCATGGGAAGCTGCAAAGAGGAAAATTTAGGCCACATGTCAGGAAAAACTTCTTAAAACTTAGATTTATCCAAAAATGAAATGGAATACCCTAGGAGGTTCCTGTTGAGTTCCTCTTCATTCATTTCAAACAGAAATGAAAAGCCATCTGTTAGGTATGTTTCTCTTTAGGTAATGGATTCAATTAGAGAGCCAGTTGTTGAAAGTCTATGATTCTCTCAGCAATGTTATCCGTAAATATTCCTGGAGTCTTAGCTGCGAACCCAGCACTAAGCTAATGGATCATTTAAAGCTGGTCCATATTTCTCCAGGTTCCGAGGTTCACATGGTGTTCTGTTTGTAGTTCCAGTCACTTTCTCCTTCATTATCAGATTTTGTCAGCCCCTGAAGAGTGTTAGGGAGTAAATCAATTGCCCAAATTCCCCAGATGTTAGGCATTAACTAGAGCTAATTCAAATACACTATCAATGAAAGAAATGGTACATTGTGTTGATAGTTATACAGCTTATACATACGGATAATACATACTGTTTTTCTTGTACAGAAGAACTTCAAAGCAGTTTGACTCATAGTTGTCAAAAGTTTGCCTGACTTTCTCAATGGTCTTCTTGTCTGTCAGTTCCCCATACATAAAACTGGAAAATAAAATAAAAGCCATTTCAGCTTGGTTTTTTTTGTTTCGATATACTACATAGTCATAGATTAATTGTATTTATCTTCATCCATATTCACAACAGGCCAAGACATGCTAGCAACCCCCTCCAAATAAATTAAAACAATTCAACTTCACTTTATTGTATATGATACCTCAAGACTGTTCTAATGCTGATAAAAGTTACCTCTTTGCTTATTATAAGAAAAAAATAGTGATTTGCATACTCATTAGCTCCCCTTCCAAGCCCTTCCCTCTAACTTTCTATTACTGTCATGGTAACCATCATCCTCCCAATCACCCAAGCTCAGAATCTAGGTATCATCTTTATTCCTCTCTTTCTCTTACCCTTCTGTCCCATACAATAAGTTGACACATCCTATTAATTCTACCTCCACAATATTTCTCAAATATATGTCCTCTCCTCTGATTCTGCCACCACTCTGGTGTAGATCCCTATTACTTCATTCCTGGACTATTTCAATAGCCTGCTGTTTGGTCTTCTTGCCTCAATTTGCTCCCCATTCCAGTCGATCCTCCTAATCAAACAATTTTCCTAAATCACAGATCTCTTCCATGCCCCTAGTTGCTCCCTATTACCTCCAGTGTCAAATATTAAATCATCTGTTTGGCATTTAAAGTCCTTTCTGACCTGACCTCCATTTAAATTTCCTTTTTTTTTTACCCTTTAAAACACAGGTACGCTGGTTCCCTTATAGTTCCTCACACAAGGCTATATATTGCCTGACTTTATCTAGGCAGTTAGGTGGCACAACTGGATAAGGTGCTTGGGGCTGGAATCAGGGACATGAATTCAAGTCTGACTTTAGACACTTACTAATTGAGTCACCCTGGGCAAGTCACTTAACCATTTCCTACCTCAGTTTCCTTAACTGGAAAATGGGAATAATAATAATACTTCTCAGAGTTGTGAGAATTAAATGGTAAAAAGCCTTTAGCACAGTTCCTGGCACATAGTAGGTGCTTCTTAAATACTTGTTTCCCCTCTTCCCTGCTTTCATACATTTCCATCAGCCATTCCATGCCTGGAATTCTCGCCCTTCTCATCTCCATCTCTAGGTTTCTCTTGCTTCCTGAAGTCTCCATGAAAATTCTACCATCTGCCCCCTTAATTCTAATGCCTTCCCTGCGTAGGTTACTTCAATTCCTGTCTGTATCTTGTTTGTTCATAGTTGTTATGGTTTGAGAAAGGGGATGTGGCTTTTCAGGATCCCTGGTGTTTAGCAAAGTGCCTGGCACAGAGTGGGGGCTTATCGACTTGACTTAACTTGCTATTAAATTTATGGGCATTTTCTTAGCAGAGACACAAATAAATCTCATGGAGAAAAAAAGGGTAAACTCTACATTCAGATGCAATTGCAAAGAGAACATGTGATACCAGGCACAAATTAAAGACTAAGTGGGAACGCTGAACAAAAGCCTTAACATTTGCTAATTTTCCAAGAGAACCACAATAAAGGCTTGATTATTAATGTATCAGGAGCTAAAGTACAGTCTTTTGCACTTCACTAAAATTTAAATATCTCTCCAATACTAAGACTCTTACTTTCCAAAGTATACTTTCCCATCATCAGCACATAGCACCCACACAAATGCGCTGAGGTATATTCAAAAAAAAAAAGGATCTCTGTTCTTAAAATCAAAGATGTTAATTTATAGAGCTTTGCACATAACAGGTATCTACTATTCTTCTTGACTTGACCTGAACTGAATTGAATCTTATACCTGTTATGTAAAGTCAATATTTTCCTTTTATATGAAGTAGGAGCTATGGACAATGGCAGCTTATATTAGCTTTCAGTTACCTATTTCACTACTTTTTTAGAGGCAAATAAAAAATGTTTCTTGTTCTGTGAGGAGGAGGAGGGAGGAAGAGTAGGGAAAAAGAAAGTGAAGGAGAAGGGAGAAAAAGGAGGAGGTAGGAGGAGGAGGAAAAAAAGACAGGAGGAAAGGGAAGGAGGAGGAAGGAGAAGGAGGGAAGAGGAAGAGGAAGGAAGAAGGAAAAGGAGGAGGGTGGAGAAAGAAGAGAAAAAAGGAAGAAGATGGAGGAGGAAAAGAAAGGAGAGGAAGGAGAAAGAGAAAGGAAGAAGACAGAAAAGGAAGGAGAAGGAAGAGCAGAAGGAAGAAGGAAGAGGAGAGAGAAGAAGAAGGGAGAAGGAAGAGGAAGAAGAGGGAGGAGGAGGAAGAGGGATGAGAAAGAAGAGCAAGGAAGAAGAAGGAGAAGGAAGAAAAAGGAAGAAAATGAAGAAGGAAGAGAAAGAGCAAAAAAGAAGACAAAGAAGGAGGAGGGAGGAGAAGTGAGGAAGAAAAGTGAGGAGGTTGGAGAAGAGAGGAGAAAGAAGAGAAGGAAGAGAAAGGAAGAGGAGGAGGTAGTGGTAGTTGTGACATAGTGAAGTAGGTAAAATAATGTTTTACTATAGATGTTACACAAATTCTTGTGTTTCTTCCAGAGTCAATTAATAACTCTATGTTAATTGATTGATGCAGGCTGTTCTTCCTTCTAAAAAAGGAGAGTTACAGGGATAGTGGTCCATTGAAGAGAATGAAATCAGTGAAAAGATGCAATAAATTCTTTACTAGAAAAAAAAATAAAAATAAACTGAAGAGACGGAAAAGCACCCAAATGAGTAAAGAAGTTGTATCATGAAAGAATATAGAATAAAGAGAAGGAAACACAGGACTGGTGCACCATTGGAGCTATGTGCCAGGTTCAAAGCTCTTTGCAAGTGGGTAGACTAGGAATTTCTGATGAGATAGCAGCTCCCTGTGCTACAGAAGGGTTATAAACATATATAAGTGCTCTCAGAAGATAGCATATACAAGAAAAAGGGATAAACCCTGATGATTAATGACTTCTTACCCAGGCATACAGAGATATTCCTATGCCAAATTGACATGAACAATAAGAAAATATGCTGGCATTCTCAGTATCTGAGTCATGACAGAAAGAGCCCTAAGAATTATCAAAGCTGAAGATCTATACCCTTCTGATAATACATATGGAGACTAGCAATGAAAATCTCATTTATGCTAGAATGTATCTCTAAGCATTAGAAAGTCCTAGTAAAGAAACTGAAAACCATAAAGGAAATGATGAGGTTGTCATCACTTGGCATAATTTAATGAAGAAAGATTAATTAAGGTGAATGGTTAGTAAAGATATTGTCGGAGAACAAGATTTGAATTTCTGAGTCGGGATTTAAGATAAAATAATGAAAGGCTCTTGACTAGGAACGTAGTACATCTATCTAACTAAGGTCAATAAAATATATTTGATCAGAGACCTTGCAGAAAAGAGCAAGAGTCAATTTATTAAATACCTACTATGTGCCAGTTATTGCACTAAGCACTGAAGTTGCAAAGAAAGGTAAAAGACAGTCCTTTCCCTCATGCAGCTTCCAGTTTAATGGGGGAGACAATACACAAACACCTATATACAAATAGGGCATAAAAGGATAAATCAGAAATCAACAGAAGGAAGATATTTGCATTAAGAGGCAATAGTAAAAACTTCTTGCAAAAAATGGCTTTTAAACTAAAAATTAAAGAAAAAGAAAAAAGAAAACTGCCCAGTTAAATAGCTATACTAGTTAGTAGTAGGCATGATATAAGAATAAGAATAATGGAACACTCAGTAATTCACAGATTCCAGTATCCAGGGAAAGGAGCAATCATTACTCTTACCATTTTATGTATCTATGCATAAAACCACATATTATAAAAAAGGAAAGGAACTTAAAATCTTAATGGAAGGAATCAAATGGGGCAGTAAGGTGACTCAGTGGATAGAGTGCCAGACCTGCAGTGAGTCAGATATGAGGTCAAATTTGGCTCTGACAAATGTTGTGTGACCCTGGGCAAATCACTTAACCATGTTTGCCTCAGTTTCCTCATCTGTAAAATAAGCTGGAAAAGAAAATGGCAAACCATTGCAGTATCTCTGACAATAAAACCCAAATGGAATCACAAAATGTCAAACATAAATGAAGCAATGGAAGTACAACAACAAAGGCATTAAATATAACCTGATAAGTATAACTAAGACATAATAATAGGATGTAATTCATGACTGTAAATCGACAATGGGTAGACCTTCTTCAAAAAAAACAAATTGGATAAAATGTAGTAGTGTAGAGTAACAGTAGAAGTAGTAGTAGTGGTAGTAGTAGTAGTAGTAGTAGTAGTAGTAGTAGTAGTAGTGGTGGTGGTGGTGGCAGTGGTAGTGGTAGTGGCGGTACAGTGGTAGTGATAGTGATTGTGATTGTGATGGTGGTGAGCAGTGGCAGTGGTGGCTGTGGTGATGACAGCGTAGGACATCAAGAAAATAAAGTGCTTCATGAAAAACTTCCAACTGAATAGAGAATCATAGTAGAAAGCACTTAATAAAGGATGAGTAGAGAAAGGTAAATTGGAAATTGCCCAGCTAGCAAGAGAAACTGAGTGGGGAGTTCTATCTAGAAGACCACAGAGTTGGCATCAAAATAGGATATAACAGTGATAGGGCACTTCAGCTACCAGAACATCTGATAGAAGCCTCTCTCTGTTAACAATGGAGCAACTGAGAAATTCTCAACTTTCTTAGGGACAATTACCTCCTTCAAAATGATCTGATTCTGAATGATAAACAGAAATGCCTTATTTGTTAAGGTAAAAATGACCCTCAAGAAGGGAATGCCAATGAGAGTTGAATTCATAGCCAAGTCTTGGAAGAAGATATTTCAAAGAGATAGGTAGGATATCATGATATAAGAATCTTTATAAGAAAAATTTGTTCAAGGGAGTAGCATATTCTCAAGAAGAAACCTGCAATGGCGCAAACATAAATGACTCCCACGAGAAAGAAAAGTGGGAACAATCTAGACAGAAAAATGCAGCTGCAGAGGAACCTCATTAACCCCCTGAGATTTTAAAAATACAGCAAAATGAAACAACTAGGGATGAATACAAAAAGATATAATTGATTAAGACCAATTAGGTCTGGTTAAGAACCAGAACAAGCTGAAGTTTGGGATGAAAAACTCACAATGACAAATAGGAGTATTTTAGCATGTTGTACTGTGCGTTGGGTGAAATAGAGAGGAAGAGTAGAAAAAAGGAAACCAAAGAAAGGCTACCATTGGTTAGAGAAGGTAGAATTGTGATAATGAGAAAATATAATTAACCAACTATTACATTGATTCTGTTTTCTCTACCAAAAAAACAATCATCTGATATTGAACAAAAAATAGTTAATTCAGAGAGTTGAGATCACAGCTAAAATAATGAGATAGAAGAATAAAACCAAACATCACTGACTCAGTTAAACACATTATATCCTGATGAACATATCCTGGGATATGCCAGGATAGTAAAAGAACTTATGGATATAACTCAGCCAGAGTCAGTTTTCTTAGAATTGACATGGAGAACAGGATAGGCACTGTCTTACAAGACATGAGGAAATGTAAGCCTAATTTTCAGTAAATGGAAGAAAGCACATTCTTCAAGCTACAAACCCAGTGAGTTTTCCTCCAAATTCAAGCAAATTTCTAAGTGCATAATTATTTTTAAATAAACATATTGTTTATTTTGAACATTTTTTTTATTTTGAATTCCAAGGACCTGCCCCTTCACCATCCATTGAAAAGGAAATAAATGTGATACTAATTATATATGTAAAAGCATGCAAAATATCTTTCCACATTAACCATATTGTAAGAAAAAAAGGAAGAAAAAGGAAGTGGAAAAATATGCTTCATCTGCACTTAAACTTCATTACTTCTCTCTGGAAGTACATAGCATTTTTCATCATAAGTCCTTCAGAACTGTCTTGGATCACAGTCTTACTGAGAATAGCTAAGTCATTCACAGTTGATCATCATACAACATTGCTGTTATTGTATACAATATTATCCTTGCTCTGCTCACTACGCTTTACATCAGTTCAGATAAGTTAGGGATGTTATTTTTAAAAAATGTATGGGGATCACAAAGGAATGGAAGAGGTGATTATTATAACCCAGGTCATTAAGAACAATTGAAGCTATTGTGCCATGTTAACCTCATTTCCTTTTTAAACAAGGTTACTCCAAACTGGCTAGGGTAGCGAGGTTATACATTGGATAGAGTGCTGGGCCCGAAATCAGAAAAACTTATCATCCTGAGTTGAAATTTGACCTCAGACACTTACTGAACAAATCACTCATCCATGTTTGCCTCAGTTACCTCATCTGTAAAATAAGATGGAGAAGGAAATGGTAAACCTCTCCAGTATCTTTAACAAGAAAACCCCAAATGGGGTCATGAAGTGTCACATGCAACTAAACTGGAAGATCCCAGCAGTGCCCATAAAAGAGCCAAACTCAATAAAAACATGATAAAATCTCTCACGATATCCTTCTGGACAAGATGGAAAAATACGGACTGGATCCGGATATGGTTGATTATTCATAAATAAAATTTGATCGTTAATAATTTGATGGCAGTCTGGAAGGTAGTTTCTAGTGGAGTACCACATCATCCTCTCATGGTCTATGGATTGTTCAACATTTTTAAATCAATGATTCGGATGAAAACATGGATAATCAGGCTTATCAAATTTGTTATTAACTCAAACGTAAGAGGAAGAGTTACCTTTCTGGACAAAAGAGATTGGATCGAAAAAGAATTAAAGAAGCTAAAATAATAGGCCAAACGTAATAAAACAGCATTAAATAAGGATAAATGTAAAGCCCGACATTTGCATTAGGAAAACCAACTTTGCAAGTACTTGAGGGAAAGACGGCTAGATGATAACAAGTGTAAAAAGGATTTGTTTTATTGGACTGCAATTTAACGTGAGCAAACAGCAGTGTACCCTCAAAAAAAAAAATTTTATCACATAAGGTTGCATTAACAGAAGCATGGTGTCCAGAATGAAAGGGATACTGGAATCTCAGTACTTTGCCTTGATTTAACCAATATAAAACACCATATATTTATATGAAGTACAATATATTTAATTCTGGACATCTCATTTTAGGAAGTATATTTATATCCTGGATCATATTCAAACATAGTAAACTGGACAGTGAAAGGACTAGATGCCAAGTTGAAGGAACTGGAGATAGTTAGCATAAAGAAGAAAAAAGATGACAGTCATCTTCAGCTATTTAAAGGGATGTTGGATTTGTTTCACTTGGCCCCAGAGCGTCAAACTACAGACAGATTTTATATATATATATGATATGTAGAAAATTTCTTAATAATTAGAGCTGTTCAAAAGCAGAAGAGTCAGAGTGGCAGCATCTGCATCTTAATAAATAAGTTTCCTCAATTCTTAGCAAAACAATAATACTAATGATTGATAATAATAATAATTTGGTAAGTGTAATAAAGGATTATTAATTGATCTGGTAAACAAATGCTCTCCCTCAATATTAGCAAAATAATAATAAAAACATGGTAAGAGTACTGAAATATTATTAATTGGTCTGATATTATAAAATGATATTCACTTCTAGTTTTAACTTGAAGAAGAAACTAATATAAGAAACTCAAAATTTAGGGAAAAAAAGAATTAACTTATTGTCCATAGTCTAAAAACTGATTTACTTTTACTATTGAAGAAGAAAACTGTCCTCAGCAAGCTGAGATTGTGTGTGTGTCTGTGTGTGTGTGTGTCTGTGTGTATGTATACATATTCACATCACAAAAATAAAGCAAAAAAGTAGGGAGGAGTAGGGCAGGAATCCATTGAATCTGGATGTCCCTGGCTTAATAAATTACTATGGAGAAAAGTTCTATTAAAATAAAAATCATAACAGTATTTTTTTAATGAAGGAAAAAGTTACTATTGAAATGAAAAAAATAGGACTGAACATACCACTGTCACTAAGAATATCACTCATATTATTAAGGAAACATTGATGAAAGTGGTGGGGAGAGGAATAGGAGTAAATGCTTTTGCAAATAAACTATAAGAACATATAATAGATTTTTTAATTTAGACCTTCCCAAGTTAAGATCACCAGTAGTGGAAAATTCACGTGAGTCCTTAAAATAAATCTAGATAGTACCGAGAACTTTTTAAATATTCTTCTTGCCTTACAAAGTTTAGTTCATATTTTCTCTGCTCGTTTGTTAACATCTAATGCTTGAAGCATAATGTTTCACTCACTATTAACCTGCCCTCTCCAAGGAAATGTTTTTTAAAGGAAATGGCAAAGAGCAGAGCATTGAAAATGGCATGTGAGAATCTTAGTAGACCATACTTTGCAATTGAACCCTTCATTTGACATTATTGTTCCCTCTTTTGTGGCTGATTTCTCTCCTCTGTATTAAATAGCAGGAGTTATTGTCCATAGCAATTTTAAGGCACCTGTTGTATCGAGCTTATGATTATAGCAATGTCTGTACATTTGATCTCCCCAAATAGATTGTAACCTCCTGGAGCACAGGAAATGTGTCTTGTAAATACGCGAATCCCCCACAGATTAACCACAGGGCCAACAGGAAAATGAACATTGCTTAAACTATGCTTCATTTATTTGATGTTTCTTTCTGAATATTCTGAAGGAAGACTTGATTCAATTTGGAAGTGAAATGGGAAAAAGATTCAGAACCTCAGATTTTTTCCCACCTCAGGCAAGATTCTATATTGCTCTTTAATAAGACTTGTATAAATCAACTAGGTGGAACAATAGGGTTTTAGATCTGATCAGGAAGACCTGAGTTGAAAACTTGCCTCAGACACTTAATTGTTGTGTGACCCTGGGCAAGTCACTTGACATCCAAGCCTTTGTTTTCTCATCTGTAAAATGGGGGTAATTATGTACCCTACTTCCCAGGATTGTATAAAATGAAACAAATAATGCACTTTATAAACCATAAAGTGCTATATGAATGCTAGGAATACCTATTTTTTATCAGAAAGCAGATAAAACTATTTTATTAACTAAGTTCATCTGTTTCTAACAATAAATAGAATAGCTTAGCTCTATTGGTCATAAAAAGTAAGAATGAATCATACTGACACAGATACTACCCTAAAAACACTGATAAAAATATTCTAAGCCTCTAATTACAAATTATTTCCCTCTACTGTATCCGTACGGTACTGGTTCTCAAACTGTTGTTCTTGGACCCCTAAGGAGGACCTGAAGACCCTTTCAGGGAGTATTGTGAGGAAGATATCAAAAGTATTTTAAACACCACTAATAAAGTATTTTGCTTATTGACATATTCTTCCCTTTCCCATTTATATAACTGCGTGAAGTCAGATTTTCTTCATATACTTCAACCAAAACAAGATGTCACAACAGATTGAAAACAGAAGCAGATAGGAGAAAGAAGCTGCCTTCTATTAAGCCAGATTGTTTGAAAATCTATCAAGAGATCTGTAAAAATACTAAAACAGTACATCTCTTTTCATTCATCTTTTTGTTTGGAAGTTTTTTATTTTCATAAAAATATGCTACTTATGTTGACAAGAAATGGATTTTATTGTTATTTTAAATAAACAAATGTTTTGTAATTTTGTTAGCCTTGATTACCAATATGTTGTTGTTGTTCAGTCATTAAGTTGTGTACCAGTCATGACCAGATCATAGCAAGCCAGGCTTTTCTATCTTCCATTATCTCTCAAGTTCATGTTCATTGTTTCCGTGCTATTTATCTATCACATTCTTTGTTGTCCACTTTTCTTCTTTGCCTTCAATCTTTCCCACCATCAAGGTCTTTTCCAATGAGCCCCATCTTTTCATTATGTGACCAAAGTATCTAAGCTTCCTGAATTGATTTCTTTAAGTATTGACATATTTGATCTTCTTGCTGTCCAAGAGACTCTCGCAAGTCTTCTCCAGCACCACAATTTGAAAATGTTGATTCGGTGGCATTCAGCTTTCCTTATAGTCCAATTCTCATAGCCATATGTTGCTACGACCAAAAAAACATAGCTTTGACTATACAAACCTTTGCTGGCAAGGTGATGTCTCTGATTTTAGTATGCTGTCCAGATTCACGATAGCTCTCCTTCCAAGGATCAAGCATCTTTTAACTTCGTGGCTGCGGTTGCCATCTTCAGTGATCTTTGAACTCAATAATAGAAAATTTAACACTGTTTCCATTTATCCTATAGGACCAGTTGCCAAGATCTCCATATTTTTATGTTAGCTTCAAGTCAGCTTTTATACTCTCCTCTCACTATCATCAAGAGACTTCCTAATTCTTCTTCACTTTCTGCTCTCAGAGTGAAATTATCTCCATATCTAAGATTATTGATATTTCTCCCAGCTACCTTAATTCCAGCTTTTGTTTCATCTAGCCAGGCATTTCACATGATTTACTCTGCATATAAGTTAAAAAAATAAGGTGACAATATACAGCCTTGTCATACTTCTATTCAAATCTTAAACCAGTCAATTGCTTTAACTGTTTGGTTCTAACATTTGCTTCTTGGCCTACATACAAGTTCCTCAGGAACTCCCATCTCTTTGAAGACTTGCCACATTTTGTTGTGATCCACTTGGTCAAAGGTTTTGTTGTAGACAATGAAGTCAAAGTAGATGGTTGTTTTTTTTTCTGGAACTTTCTTGCTTTCTCCACAATCCAATAAATATTGGCCATTTGATCTCTAGCTTAAGGGTATAAAGACATCTTCAATAATTTTAAGAATAAAAGGATCCTCAGTTTTTAATAATGCAAATAGTTCTTCAATATTTTTAGATTATAAAGCAGTCTTCAATAATTTTTAAGAGTACAACAATGTCCCAAGACCAAAATGTTTGAGAACTTCTATCTGTTCTCAGGCCACAAATGGCTATTTAGAAAACTAATCATTTCAGCAAATAGCAAACATTTTAATAAATGAGGATTTGCATTGTTACCAAAAAGGAACCAAGACAGAAATTAACTAAAGGCAAATGACAAAGGAGAAACACCTATGATATGTGTAAGAGAGAGACAGAGACAGAGAGACACAGAAAGAGACAGAGAGAGAGACAGAGAGAGCATTAGTCTTAGGAAGTCAGGAAGAGCAGGGTTCAAGTCCCTTCTCTGGCACATAATAATTATACAGATGCAAGGAAAGTCATTTGACTTCTCTATGTCCTGGGCAGCTCTCTAAGACTATGAGTCACAGACAAAGCATTAGAAGGAGGTTCCTCATTCAGAATTTCCTTATATCATTGAAGTCATAGTTCATTTTCCTGTTTCTACATGACAAGTGTGTTTTCTAAATGCATAAGTACAGGTAATTTCAAAGCCAAATGGAGCATAACTTTGATATCACTAGCACCTCAGAAAGTTTGTGAAAAGATGGGAAGAATGTCATGCTAAGAATTGGGATCAATAGATAATACACTAATGGAAGTTTCAATAGTAAGGCAACCTTACCAAACAATACAGACATGGTGGAGTGTCTGGGGGTAGAATTCCTGTGGCTGTAACTTCCATAGTTAAAGTATACAAAAATGGCCACTGAGATCTACAATAGTAGATTCTACAAGCGTAGAAGAATAATGACTCATTGCTCATCTTTAGGTCCTTTCTACAATGCAGACATTGAAAAAAGTTTTAATTTTAAAAAAATTAAATGTATAAATTGGTGAACAAATCCAACGGAATACCATTCAATTACATATTTTATCAGTAGCGTATGTATCTTTTATCAACTTTGCTTTTCTAGTATATATGTTTAGATCAATCTTTACAGAGGCTACAGTTTTCAATATTAAAAAGATCTGTGATATCAACAGTGTGTCAATTTTCTCCAACTATCTATACCTTCTCATACTTTATAATTCCCATAGATCCTCCACTGAGAAGCTACTCAGTGAACTGGAGATCTTCTTCTGGGACAAAAGTTCTTATCTTTTTGGTGTCATGGAATCCTTTAAGACTCGAGTAGAGCCAAAGATCCCTTCCTCAGAATCATGGTTTTAAATGCATAAAATAAAACACAGGGTTACAAAGGAAGCCAATTGTGAAAATCTAGTAATCAAAATAGTCATTAAAAACCATGAGTTCATGAACCCCAGATTAAGAACCCCTGCTCTAGACCTTTCAAATATCAGAAATCACAATGCAATACTCAGACTACTCATTTCTTACTCCTCCTATGTGACCACTCCATTTTCTTTTCTGATCCCAAATTTCCTGAATTCTATCCCTAATGTCATTTCTTGTGAGGATGTCATCATTGGAAATAAGGCATGGCCTACCATCTAGCTCTTCATTGACCTTTGAGTCACCAACAACTTTAATATTTTTTGGAGAATGTGATGTTTTACCTTATAATATAAAGAAAGCCTTTGTGTTGAGATGAAATGTAAAAGAGTAGTTTGGAAATGTTAAAGGCAAAGAAATAAAATTAGTATAATATTATGTGGGGAAAAGATCCCAGGAAAACTTTGCCACCGATAGGAAATTTCTTTTTGTTTTGGAATCGCTGCAGGAAAGCTTCCAGAAACATAAAGAAATCATTTTATCCCGCATGTTTTTAAAGCCTCATTTAAAATTATTAATAATCTAGAGTAAATAATCCAACTTCTGTGGCTTCAGTTTTCTCCTCTATGGAATAGAGGTTAGATTAAATGATTCGAAAGATTTCATGGATTAAAAGATCTCCATATCTAAAAGCCTATCATTTTATGATGCAAAATCTTAGGTATATAGTTGGTCTACTGGCCCTAAAACCATATGCCATACATGCTATTATATCCAAGCCTACATTCCCGGCATTTGTGTCTTTGATCATCCTTTAAATACACAAGAATTAATTTCCCTCCAATGCCACCTGCCAAATAGTTAAATGCTAGAAAATAGAATCATTAAAAAACTAGATCAATTAGTTTTCAATGGATTTTCTACTGCACAATAAACACAACTTTTGAAAATCTTCATATCTAAATGCCTTAATCTTACAAGAAGCCAAATTAAATGCACTATTTTACTTTTCAATAAAACAATTCACATATGAACAAAAACAAAATGAGGCATGTAATCTTTTATGCAGTATCCATATTAATCTTCTTTACTTTAATCCATCTAATGCAAGTTTTATATCAACTAGTTATATTTTTGACACATATAATATGGTAATCTGTCTTCTTAAATCCAAACTGAAAAATTCATTGATTTTAAAACCCTCAAGCTTTAACATTAGTCAAAAATGTCATTATGATTAAAATCAGAGAGATCACTTAAATTAATCACTGGACTCCTCTCAACAGCACATGGTATCTTCTCCCTTCAGAAAATCCTTACTCAAGATAATGAATGACTAAAAAACTAGACTGAGTTATGGTTCCTACTTATTACAATGTTCACAAATTGTTATATTCTTTCTTGAATTCATAAGATCTTTACATATTGAGGCAATTTTTTCCCCTCGTGGCTATAGGAAAGAGGATGGTTCCACCCCTAACTTGCAATGTTACTTACTTAATAGTTACTTAACCTTTCTGAGTTACTTGCCTCATCAGTGAAAAGGGAGGCTTGGATCAAATAAATCTTCAAGTCCCTTCTTGTCTCCTAATACTATGACCTTAAATTACAGTATCTAAACTTTACAAATGGTATTTAAAAAAAAAGAGTTGATAGGATTTAAGTGGCTTGACCTAGGGTCAGGCAGCTAATCGGGTCACAGAAATGAGTCAGGTCTCCAGACTTTATTTCCAGTGTTCTAATCATTGACATCAGCTCTTTTACTGAGTTTCACTTATTGAAAAGAACCTTCCAGACCTCAGTTCAACTCTGGCTTCAGACACTTGCTAGCTTTGTGGTCCTGGGGAAGTCACTTCACCTTGACTGACCTCAGTTTTATCATCTGTAAAACAGGGATAATAATAACACCTGCCTCCCAGGGCTGTTGTGAGGAACAAATGAGACAAAAATTGCATAGTACTTAGCACACTGCCTGACATGTAGTAAGCACAATATAAAATTTGTTGTGGTTGTTATTATTATTATAACTGAAAAGGAACATTGAACTCATCTAGCTCTATCCCTCCTTTTACGGATAGAAAAACCAAGACTAAGAAAACTTCTACAATTTCCCCATCTTGTTTGTAACAGAGCTAGAACCTGAATCAAGCTCTCCTGATGCCCAGGTCAATGCTCTTTCATGATACATTTCTCTGCTTCCGTCATGAATTCGCATTGTTATCTCATCATTATATCCTGTTTGATCCTTCAAACATGTGTGTGTATCTGTGCATGTATATATGTACGTATATAGACATCCCATGTGTATATATCTGTGTGTATATATGTATGTATACACACACATACATTTTAAATGTTTTGTGAATCTTGGTACAGCACAATAATATGGAAATATTTTGAAAATAAAATTTTACTGGTTTAGAAAAAAAAAGAACCTTCCAAAATGCTTAAGTTTAAAACATATTTTGTTTACATATGAAAATCAAGACAAACCTTCCCTAGCCTCTCCATTTCTTTTTTTTTTACACTCCTATTTTTTTAGTTGATAGAGTACAACAGATCCCAAAATTGATATATGACTGTTCAGTGGTTTCAAAAGTCCTAAGTATGGCCCCAGAGATTGATGCTATGAAAAAGAAGAGAGAAAGGGTCTCAGTGAGCTCAGGACAATAGCTCATAGAGATAGCATCCACAAGGATGGATGGATGGATGGATGGATAGATAGATAGATAGATAGATAGACAGATAGAGATAGAGAGATAGATAGCGAGATAGATAGAGATAGAGACAGACAGACAGACATAGACATAGACATAGACATAGATGATACAGATGTGTGTGATGTGTGTATATGAATAAGCACTTGTTAAGCACCATACTAAGTGCTTTACATATATTATCTTATTTGATCCTCACAACAACCCTGGGGGTAGGTGCTATTATTATCCTCATTTTTCATTTGAGGAAACAGATGCAAACCAAGGTTAAATGACTTGCCCAGGTTCATATAACTAATAAGCATCTGAGGCTAGATTTGAATTTAGGTCAAGGGTGCCAAACTCAAATAGAAAGAAATTTCCGTAGGTATCATACTGACTTAGAAAAAAACACAAATTAACATTATGCTGTATTTTTATTTATGCTTGTTAAACTTGCCCAAATACGTTTTAATCTGGTTTAGCCTCATTCAGGAATTTTGTGGCCTGCTTCTGGCCCAGGGACAAGTTTAACATCTCTGACTTAGGTCTTCCTGACTTCAGACACAGCACTCTATTCACCATGCCATCTTGCTATTCTTATGAATATGTTTTTTTGGAGGGAATAAGCCAAGGCAATTGAAGTTAAGTGACTTGCCCAAGACCACATAGCTAGTTAAGTGTCAAGTGTCTGAGGCTGAATTTGAATTCAAGTCTTCCCGACTTCAAGGGCTAGTGCTCTATTCACTGTCACCTAGCTGCCCTACAACTATTTATTAACTGACATTCTATACGTTCTCTGTTTTATTTTTTTCCTCCCACCCTCTCATTTCTCCTTCCATTATTCCTTTTTATTAGCTTCCTGCCATCCTAACTTCTTTTCTACTGACCACTCTCTTTTAGGTTCTATTATGTTTGAAAATTAAAGGTCTACTGAGAGACAATGGTCTGAGCATAATCAATGTATTAGTTAGGCTAGCAGTAACCAATAAATTGGGTTAATGACCAATGACCCTGAAGTAGGGCTCAAAAGCCTTAATAAAGTTATGGGGAGTACTGAGTTCAGTAGGTGGGGAACAAGTTACGATTGGTTAAAAGAGCTCAATGTCAAGAATAGTGAAATCAACATGATTGGTTACACAGCTGACATGTGGGGGACAACATGATTAGTTGGAAATTGAGAATAAGAAGCTAAAAGCAACCTCCTCGAGGGGCAGAACCAAGATGGTGGCATAGAAGCAGGAAAACTCCAGGAGCTCCCCCCAAAATCACCTCAAATACCTATAAACTGTGATTCTAAACAAACTTGAGAGCTATAGAACCCACAAAGTGAGAGAGAGAAACAAATCTCCCACTGAAGGCAGGCTGGCAGGAGGACAGGAAAGGTCCATCGCGGGTTCCTGGGAACCCAGCCCAGCCCCACATGAGCCTGTAGTTTTAGTTCCAGGGCAGCCCCAACCAACAGTGGCTGGAGCAGACTCTGGGACAGTGAATCAGCAGCAGCTGTGGCTGTTTCCAGAATTATCAACCCATAAGTGCCAAAGGCAAAGTAAAAAGTCAGTGTGGACTTTGAGGAAACAGGGGGACCAAGAGTGTGGTCCAGCCTCTGCCCCCGGAGCAAGAAGGCAAGAAGCTGCTGGTGTGTTGTGGGCTCTGCAGTTGCCACCCCATCACTGCTTGAGAGCTCCTGGCCTACAGATAATAGGAGGATCAAGCAACCATTCAGAGGGGCAATTGCTCTTGTTTTAACCTGCTTGGATCTGGATCACTGTCTTGGGTGGAGGTCCTGAGGTGTGTGATCAGGTGCTAGAGCATGTGGGGGCTGTAGAGAAGGCACCAAACTAATAGCTCTGGAAACTGTGAAAACCCCAGCAATTTGGGATAAAGCTCTCCTCTCTGGAAGCAGAATTCTACTGTGGCAAAAAGCTCAAAAGTCAAGTAATTGAGTGACAATATGAGCAAGCAAAGGAAGCAAAGCAAGCACAGCAATCCAACTTTAGATTCCTTTTTGGAGGACAAAAAGGATCAAAGCATGGAACCAGAAGAAGACAACACAGTCATAAACTCCTGCACCAAAAGCTTCCAAGAAAAATATGAACTGGTTACAGGCCATAGAGGAGCTCAAGAAGGATTTTGAAAACCAAGTAAGAGAAGTGGAAGAAAAATTGAGGAGAGAAATGAGAATGATGCAAGAAAATCATGAAAAGAGAGTCAACAGCCTGACTGAAGAAAATAACACCTTAAAAAATAGACTAACTCAAATGGCAAAAGAAGCCCAAAAAGCCAAAGAGGAGA
>CM053582.1:365251561-365268634 GCA_028627135.1 Pseudochirops cupreus | reverse complement strand
GAGAAAGAAGGCAAAAGGGAGTGGGACAACTTTACTCTCATTGAATTTGGCTTGGGGAGGGAATGACATACACTCTAAGTTGGGTACCTCACCCTACAAGAGAGTAGAGAGGAAGGGGATGAGAGGGGGGATGATGGAGGGGTGGAGGGTTGTTAGAAGTGCACACTTATGTAAAGGGACAGGGACAAAGTAGAGAATAGGATGGGGGGGTGAGATAGGATGGAGGGAAATAGAGTCAGTCTTTCACAATATGTCCACTGTGGAGATGTTTTGTGTAACTACACATATATAGCCTGTATTGAATTTCTTGTCTTTCTAGTGGGGGGTGGGTAACAAAAGAGGAAAGGAAAGAATCTAGAATTTAAAGTTTTAAAATCAAATGTTTAAAATATATTATTATTATTTTGTACATGCAACTGGGAAATAAGACATACAGGCACTGGTATAAGGAGATCCATCTTGCTCTACCAGAAAGTTAGAGGGGTAATGGGGGAGGATGTAGGAGAGAGCAGATTGGGGGGAGGGGTATAAAGTGGGATCGCTGTTTTGGGGTGGTGGATAGAGGAAGGATGGGGAGAAAATTTGTAACTCAAAATCTTGTGGAAACGAATGATGTAAACTAAAAATAAACAAAAGTTAATTTAAAATAAAAAAAAAGGTTAACACCCCCTCCCAAAAAAAAATCTTACAAGTTGGTAGACTCAGAGATTTTTTTTTTTTACACAGCCATAGAGCAGACAGATACTGAAAGACAGGCAGACACAGACAAAACAGACAGTTTGTGCACACAACAATTGAAGCGGAATGACATAGACAGACAGTCACAAAACAACAGATACAGATGCAAAGAGAAACCAGATGGCAAGCCAAAACAGACCAGCACAGGTCCAAACTGAATGGCTTAACACCTGATGACAAACCAAAATAGACCAGCACAGGTCTAAACAGAGTGGCTTACCCCAGAAGTTCTACCCAATGTCTTGGGGGAACCATGGCAGAGGGCATTAAGCTACATCCAGCTGCCAGTCACTGCCTACTAGATGAATACTCCCAAAGACAGAACAGAGAACTAAGAGAAAGCTTAACTCTAGAGGGACAGAACCAGAGCTCCATGAAACCCAAATGCAGGAAGGAATCCAAGTCAAGGAAGGACTTGGCTAACTCTACCCAAGGCTGGGGGCCCTGGGATGTCCTCAGGAGCCAGCTCCCCTCAGGGTTGAGGCATGGCCAGCCCTTTCCCTCCCCTAGTCTGAGGTTCCAAGGTCTCCGCAGCACCATGGAATGGTGCAATCTCTCTGGGGCCTCCAAAATGTGTACCGAGAGTGACAGCGAGTGAGACCATTTATTGTTTTAAGTGGAGTGTAATAGCTGATGACTGCAAGGGGTGAAAACACTTAAATCAAGCAGCCCCTAGATGCATATTCTCAGGGCTTATATAGACAAAAGTCACAATATAACTGTTACCAAGGGGAGCAGGTGGGGAAAATACAGAAGCCAAAAGGTAGCAATCGGTTTGTTGCCCAACTGGAAAGTTTCCAGGTCTATTTTGAGGACCATACAATAAGGGGGGGGGGCTATGAGTTTCAGGTGACAGGTTTGGGCAGGTTTATCCATGATGGGGATAGATTGGAAATGTTCACAAAATGGAGATTACAGCAGTAGTAACCCTGGCAGTGATTTCCACTGGTAGGAAAGTTTCATTAGAGGAAGCCAGTTGTTAAAATTTATATAAAATCTCTGTTTTGATTTGAGTGTCTGTGTCAAGACCATAAGAATTGTTTTTACAACAAGAGCAAGTGATGGAATGACAAAATATGTTTAGAGCTTAAATCTAAACATTTATGACAATTTGAAATTTAATATAACATTTCAAAGAGGCAGCACAGCATTTTGAACAGAGAGTTGATTTTAGAGTGAAAAAGTTTTAGATTCAATTGATACTTCTGACATAAGTCTGTTGTATGATTATCTTCAGCTAAAACTCTCACAGCCTAGGAAGGTCTTGAAGTCTCTAAATTCCATAGTAGGTGCCGATGTTTGCAGACAGAGGAAATTTCCTCATCAGGATTTCCTTTATAATATTAATGTTAATGAATGTTACAATAATATTAGTAACAATTTGTAGAGTACCTTTAGTTTGCAAAACACTTTGCTAATATTATCTCATTGAATCCTCACAGCAACCTTAGAAGGTAGGTGCTGCAATTATCCTCATTTTACAGATAAGGAAACAATGCAATAGAGGTTTAAGTAACTTGCCCAGGGTCACATAACTAGTGTCTGAGTCCAAATCTGAAATGAGGTTTTCCACATGCCAGTCCTAGCCTTCTACCAGCTGCACCACCTATTTGCCAATGATGAATATACAATAATAATGAAATCACAGGTCCAGTACAAAGATGTTTACCAGATGCTGTAAAAAAAATCAATACAACATGATTAAAAAATGCTAAAAGAAGAAGTGGGGACACATGAAATATGCCATGTGTGCAATTCTATTTGAAATATAAAGCAATAAGTGACATTTTCAAAGATTAATGGTACCTTATTTACCTCGGTTGTCATGATAAAAGAGTTGGACTGGGTATGAGGAGGTGGATAAAGGAACCAGGGGTGAAAAGAGGTGATTTTTAGGCTATTGAGAGGTTACTCCAAAAGGATAAGAGAGGTACATATTTGGATAGACGATGAAACTGGTGACAAAATCAGAGTTGTTAGAGGTACTTAATTCCTTTATATCCTGGTTTGAATCCTGTTACACTCTGAGCTGAAGGGAAGTAGATCTAACTGCTGTGTTGAGCAGTTAGGAAGGAACTTTTTTGAAGGTATCTTCTTACTATAAGCTCCCCCTTCACCATAGACTATGGCCATATCTTTTCATTTTCCCTGGTCTATTTCACCCATTCCATTGTTTTAGCATGCGTTTGTATTTGAAAGACTTTCCACGTCTACTGCTTATCTTCCTTTCCTCCATTTTCTATTTCTTAGCTAATGGATAGATGTTTGAAAGTCTTGCTATCAGATCAAATTAAGTATGGTGAAAACTAATTTCCTGTTTCTTTCCTGAAGCTTTTCTCCAATGCTGTATCTTCTTTGTTCTCTCTTTGAGGGCTAGATCTCCAAAGTACCTTGATTTATATTGAAACTTTTCTAAACTCTTTTGTTCTCTCCTCTTCTCCCTATTTCCCCATGATTTCCCTTATAACCAAATATTTAGCTCAGTCTTCATTCATCTTACATTTGGATTGTGAAAGTCACATGCATCTCTCCCCTTTGGCTTGTCTGCACTGTTTCCCTTCCACTATGTGCATCTAAATGTGGAAACAAAAACAATTTACTTCATATATCTCTTTAGACACATCGCTAGTCTTTCAAAGCTTTTCCATGGTTTCCTTTTGCTTTTGATAGTAACTTTTAATTACCTTTTGTTTTTAAGTTTCTAGTCCAGTCTACCTTCTACTATATTGCCTCCATTACTTCCCCCTCATTTTCTCTATAACCATCTTAGTATTTAGGAAAAACTTTCTGGAAGTTACTGGATCTTCTTTCCCATTCTCATATCTTTCTTGAGTAATTTTTCCTTGTAATAGATTTTTCCTTAATTTTCAGACCAACTCCTTTCCTTGACTGAACCCACTTTGGACTTACAACTAACTAAACCAGCATCAACCATATGCTACAAGAGGAAATCAGAATAAGTGAGATAGAAGAAATGAGACAGATGTCAAGTAAAATAAATATTACTTCATTAGAGTAAGGGAGATTAAAAAGCAGAAATAAGCATATCAAGTTAATAATAGTGTGTGATGATTTTTGGCATGCTGCTAGAATGGCTTTCATTGTCTGAGCCTAGAGTTTGGATGTTTCTTACTTAAAAAATATAGAGAAGAGTGATTATATAGGTTGTGTAATTCCATGTGGGAGTCTTTTCTCAATGTGCCAAGCACAGATACATCCTTCATAAATGCTTCTTGATTGCTGATCAACTACAAATTTGATGCACAAAGAACAGATATTTGTGGTTTCTTTGAAGCAATCAAAAATCCAGTTTTGCAAATGTTTTTTTTCTTTAAGGAAAAAAAGAGAAGAAAGTGGTCATCAGCATTTAGGAAATTATACATGGAGTGGCTAGGTGGTTTAATGAATAGAGCACTGGCCCTGGAGTCAGGAGGATCTGAGTTGAAATCCAACCTCAGGCACTTGACACACTTACTAGTAGTGTGGCTTTGAGAAAGTCACTTAACCCCAGTTGCCCTCCAAAAAGCCCCCCCCCAAAAGAAAAAAAACCAAAATTATACATAATATAGATCTGTATTTCTCTGTAGCTCTCTTTATACATATCTATCTAGTAAATATGTTTATCTACACATTTATAGATATACATCTATATTCTATTTCTGCACTTCTTTATCTCCATCTCTGTATTAGTCTGTCTGTCTGTCTATCTGTCTGTCTATCCTAACCAAACCTTATTTTTTGTTCCAGGAACCCCCGTTTGGTTCTATATGCAAATTGCACCAATAAGAAATGAACATGAAAAGGTGGTCTTGTTCCTGTGTACTTTTAAGGATATTACCCTGTTTAAGCAGCCAATAGAAGATGATTCCACAAAAGGTAACTTTGAATGAATTTATTACTTTTAAGATGTGGACCTAATTACCTATTTAATGTTTGTCACTAAATCCATTTTCTCAATGGTTAAAGAAGTTCAGTGGTGGTAGTGGTAAATGGTGCGCTAAATTCATATTTCCACTCACCCAAAGATACCCCGTCTACAATTAAAGCATGCAAATGTGTTAAACATGGAACAATAACAAAAATAATTTCAATTAAAAAGGAAAAATTGAGGTAAGATTTAAAGAAGGACTTTTTGACTGTCAGGGTTAATAAAATTCAGATGGATGTTAGGAAGTTTTGAAAGTTCCTTCCATAGAAGCCTTTAAGAATAGGCTTCATAACCTATAATCTAAAGTAGTTTAGGTCTTGTATTGATTGCATGGCTCTCCTTAACCCTCTCTCACTTTATTCTGTATATGTGTAACTTCATGGAGAGAAAATTATGTTAGATTCAGTCTGAGCAGGTTGAAAAGATATTTTAGTCATCGAAAGTACAAGTAGAAAAATACAAAAATGGTGACTCCCATTCTTCTTGTTCTGGAGTATAAAATTGACTTACCAATGTCATTCAATGAGGCAACTGCAGAACGCCAGTTGCAGGAGTTCCAATAGTTATTAAAAAGCTTTTTTTTTCTTTTCCCATCTCATATTCATTCTCATTCCTTCCTGACTGGCTTGTGCTTAGATTAGAAAGGGGTGTCATATAAAAGGACACAGTCAGATGCTCATAAAAGTAGTTTTTATGATAAGTTCCTTTTAATAATCTCTTAGGAGATTGAAAATGAAATGACTTTTTCCAGCAAATTTGTTCTTTTGCATTTGACAAACATCGCCTTTTTTTTGTTTTTGCTAGCTTCCATCCCATAGCCTTCTTATTTCTTTCTTCTCTTCCTCCAGTGCCCAGTTTGGAACAAAAGCATTGATTTTGTCCTAAACTGAAATTTTAGTTAAAAATGTTGCAATTGGTTTTCCCTTAGATGTGATATTGCATTTGTACCTTCTGACTGAGATACTAACCCAGCCTTTGACATAAACTGTGGTAGTGAATAGCTAAGGCAGAGGAAGAGGAGGATGTCTCACATTGCTGGTCATTACAAAGTCACTTTGTAGAACAGTTAATTTTTGTGAATGTTATAAATCAAATGTTAACTTTCTGGAGTTACATGGCTTCTTCTCTGGTTTTCTACAATTTATCATTAGAATATAGACTCAAGAAGTAGAAGATGGAGTATGAATTTAAAAGCCATTAGATTTCAATGACCTGTAAGCAGTTTACTTTTTTCTATGATAAGGAGGTGGTGGTATAGTGAGGATACATTTGTAATAATTCTAAAACATATTAGTCATGACATTTACAGTAGTTAATGTCTCTATAGAACACTCTCCTCCCAGACTTCACATAGCTCATGACTTCATATCTCTTTAATTCATTGATCACACACGGTGATTTATCATCTGACACATGGCCCAGTTCCCCAAATTCAGGGTTTATGTAGACAGGGCCAGGGACAGCTAGGTGGCACAATGAATAGAATTCATCATTTTCTTTGACTTATTGTTCCCTGCCCAGAATTGTTTGTGGAAAAGCTCAGAGTCCATTGAATCCCACCCTCTCCCATGGCTCTGTATAATCCTTCAGAATTATAGAATCATTCTTTTGTTTGAATTCCATTTGAAAAGAAAACAAACTTGGAAATATTAAATGGATAATCCACTGAAATTCTACTGAGTTCAAGTTTCACCAGAGAGACTTTATGGTACTTAACTAAAGGCCTGAAGTCATTTCCCTTTCCAAATAAAAGGAACTTTGAGTTTTATAGAGTCAGCAACCTTCTGATCAAACTTGCATGGTAAATAAAGAAAAGCAAAGCCTGCTTTTTTTCCCCTGCCTTGTACCATAGTATTGTCTCTTGCTGAATCTCCATTTCCCAGGGAAATGTATATAATTATCTTCTCCCTAAGAAGTTGGTGTTGTCCAAGAACATTCCCTCATGTTCTCACTAGAAGACTGGATTCTGGGATGTTTTCTTTCCAAGAGCCTGATACCAGTTAATCATTATACTCTTTCCAGAAGTCTGATGCCCAAGTTTTCTAACCCAGAGTTGCCAAAGATACAACCCCTAAACCAGCACTGCCTAAGAATTCTCTGTATTTCTTGCTTTCTTTTTTATTTTGTTTTTTTTTTAAATTACAGGGGAACAAAAACTTTTAAAATTAATTTTAAAAATTTGAATTCCAAATTCTCTCCTTTCTTTCTCTCTTCCCTTCTTGAGAAGGCAAGCAATTTAATATAGATTTTACAGATAAAATAATACAAAAATTTCCGCATTATCCATGTTGCTAAGGAAAAATGCAGAATAAAAAAAAATTAACCCCAGGAATGCTAAAGAAAATTTTAAAAAACTATGCTTCAACCTATATTCAGACTCCATCAGTTCTTTCTTAGTTCATGGATAGCATTTTTTCATCATAAGTCCTTTGGAATTATCTTGGATTGTTGTATGGCTGAGAATAGCTAAGTCATTCACAGCTGATCAATAGAATATTGCTGTTGCTATATAAAATGTTCTGGTTCTGCTCATTTCATTTTGCATCGGTTTATGTAAGTCTTCCCAGATTTTCTGAAAGCAACCTGTTCATCATTTCTTATAGCACAAGAGTGTTTCATTACAATCATATACCATAACTTGTTCAGTAATTCCCCAATGGATTGACATCCCTTCAATTTCCAATTGTTTTCAACAAAAAAAGTTGCTATATTTTTATGTATATCATTTTCTTTTTTCTTTGATCTCTTTAGGATATTGACCTAGTAGTGGTATTGCTGGATCAATGGGTAGGCACAGTTTTATAGCCCTTTGGGCATAGTTCCAAATTGCTCTCCAAATGTCTAGATCAGTTCACAGTTCCATCAAGAGTGTGTTAGTGTCCCTATTTTTCCACATCGCCTTCAACATTTATCATTTTCTTTTTATGTCATGTTTCTCAGAGTTGCTTTGATTTGCATTTCTTTAATCAGTAGTGACTTAGAGCATTTTATATGATTGTAGATAGTTTCAATTTCTTCTAAAAACTTCATGTTTTTATCATTTAACTTTATCAATTTGGGAATGACTTGAGTCTTATAAATTTGACCCAATTCTCTCTACATTTGAAAAATGAACCCTTTATCAGAGAAATTTGCTATAAAATCTCTCCCCTCACCATTTCCAATTTTCCTTCTAATCTTGGCTGCAATGGTTTTGTTTGTGAAGAAACTGTTTTAATTTAATGCAATCAAAACTATCTACCTTACATCTCGTAATCCTTTTTATTTCTCATTTGGTCATAAATTCTTCCCTTATTCTGACAAATAAACTATTCCACCCTCCCCTAAATTGCTTATGATATCACTCTTTACCTCTAAATCATATGCACATTTTTACTTTATTTCAGTATACAGTGTGTGATGTTCATTTATACCTAGTTTCTGCCAAACTACTTCCCAGTTTTCTAAGCAATTTTTTTGACAAATAGTGATTTCTTCTTCCACAGATTTGGATCTTAGTGTTTGTCAAATACTAGATTACTATGGAAATTTACTACTGCCTATTATGTACCTAATCTATTCCACTGATCTTCCATTATATTTCTTAGCACAAGACTGTTTTGCTGATCACCGCTTTGTAATAAAGTTTGAGATCTGCTACTACTAAGCCACCTTTCTTCACACTTTTTCCCCATTCATTTCCTTGATATTATTGATCTTTTAAGTTCTCCCTGTGAATTTTGTTATTATTTTTCTAGCTCTGTGAAATTTTTTCTTGGTAATTTGATCAGTGTGGTACTGAACAAGTAAATTAGTTCAGGTAGGATTGTAATTTTTCTTATATTTACTCTGCCTTCTCATAAGCAATTAATATTTCCCCAACTGTTTAGATCTGATATTATTTTGGGTGAAAAATGTTTTGTAAGTATTTTTGTATAGTCACTAGGTTTGTCTTGGCAAGGAGACTCCCAAGAATTTTACATTGTTTCCAGCTATTTTAAGTGTAGTTCCTCTTTCTATCTCTTGCTGTCAGAATTTTCTGGTAATATATAAAAATGCTGGTGATTTATATGAGTTTACTTTTTATCCTACAAATTTGCTTAAGTTGTTAATTGTTTCAATTAGTTTTTCAGTTGATTTCCTAGAGTTCTCTCTGTATAGCATCAAATTGTTTACAAAGAGTGATAGTTTTGTTTTCTCATTGCCTATTGTAATCACTTGAATTTATTTTTCTTGTCTTATTGCTATAGGAATCTTTCTAGAACAATATTGAATAATCATGGTGATAATAGGCATTTTTGCTTCACTGCTGATATTGCTGGAAAGGTTTCTAGATTAATCCCATTACATATAATACTTGATGATGGTTTTAGATAGATAATACTTATCATTTAAGGAAAACTCAATACACATGTAGATATATACATACATACATACACACATACATGCTGAAATCTTCTTGAAAGTATTTTATTTAGAATTTTTACATCAATATACATTAGGGAAATTGGTCTATAGTTTTCTTTCTCTATTTTTGCTCTTCCTGCTTTAGGTACCAGCACCATATTGTGTCTAAAGAAATTTCCTAGGACACTCTCTTTGCTTATTTTTCCAAACAGTTTACATAGTATTGGAATTAATGGTTTTTAAAATGTTTAGCAGAATACACATGTGAATTCATCTGGTCATGAGGATTTTTTTTTCTTAGGGAGATCATTTATGGTTTCTTCAATTTCTTTTTCTTGGGTAGGGTATTCTATTTTCTCTTCTGCTAACTTGGGTAATTTATATTTTTGTAAATAGTCATTCATTTATCCTAGATTTTCAGATTTATTGGCATATATTATGGACAAAATAGCTCCTAATAACTGCTTTGATTTAATTTTCATTGGTGGCAAATTCATCCTGTTGATTTTTTGATGCTGGCAATTTGGTTTCCTTCTTTCTCTTTTTAAATCAAATTAATTAAAGTTTATCTATTTTATTTTTTTCCACAAAATCATCTCCTAGTTTCATTTATTAATTCAATGGCTTTCTCACATTCAATTTTATTAATCTCTCCTTTGATTTTCAGGATCCTTAATTTGTTGTTTAACTGAGGATTTTTAATTTGTTCGTTTTCCAGGTGTTTTTTTTTAGTTCCATGTCCAATTTATCATTCTGCTCTTTTTCTATTTTTATTGATGTAACTGTTTAGAGATGTAAAATTTTCCCTAAGTGCTGCTTTGGCTGCATCCCATAAATTTTGGTATTTTGTAATTCTATTAATGAAATTTTGTGTCTGATTTGTTCTTTGACTCATTAATTCTTTAAGGTTAGACTATTTAGTTACCAATTAATTTTTAATCTATGTTTTCATGACCCTTTACTGAATATGTTGAATATAATTTTTATTGCATTGTGGTCTGAAAAGGGTGCATTTAGTATTTTTGCTTTTTGGCATTTGGTTGTGAGGTTTTTATGCTCTAATACATTGTCAATTTTTATTAAGATGCCATGTACAGCTGAAAAAAGGCACATATCTTTCTATTCCCATTTTCTTCAGATGTCTATCATATCTAATTTTTCTAAAATTCTAGTCATCTTCTTGTCTTCTTTCTTATTTATTTTATGGCTAGATTTATCTAGTTCTTAGAGAGGAAAGTTGAGGTTTTCCACTATTATAGTTTTACTCCCTATTTCCTCCTGTAACTTAATTAACTTTTCCTTTAAGAATTTGGATGCTATCCCATTTGGTGCATATATATTTAGCATGGCTGTTACTTCATTGTCTATAGTTTCCCTGTTCGTATCTTTTATTTAGGTCTATTTTTGTTTTTGTTTTGTTACAGACCATGATTGTTAACCCTGCTTTAAAAAAAAATCAGCTAAAGTATAATAGATTCTGCTGTACGCTGCCCCCCATCCATGTTTCAAGTGTGTTTATTATAAATAGCATACTGTTGGATTCTAGTTTTCAATCCATTTTATTTTCCAATTTGGTTTTATGGGTGAGTTCATTCTATTCTCATTCACAGATATTAGTACTAATTATGTATTTCCCTCTATCTTGTTTTCTTCTTCTTCTTCTTCTTCTTCTTCTTCTTCTTCTTCTTCTTCTTCTTCTTCTTCTTCTTCTTCTTCTTCTTCTTCTTCTCTCTCTCTCTCTCTCTCTCTCTCTCTCTCTCTCTCTCTCTCTCTCTCCTTACCCTGTCCCTCCTGTAAAGTCTGTTTTGTTTTTGACAATTATCTCTCTTAATTCTTTCTCCTCTTTTCTTATCCCCTTCCCTTCCTACTTCCATGTAGGGTAAAATAGATTTTTATACTTAACTGAGTGTGTAAGTTACCCAATTCTGATGAGAATAAGGCTCAAAGGTTCTCAATGCCCCCCCCCCCATTTGCCTCCATTGCTAAAACTTTTGATTTTGCACCTGTTTTATGTGAGATAATTTCCCCTGTTCTTTCTCTTCCCCCTTCTCCCACTTTCTCACCCCTTAATTTTAAAAAAATCATCCTATCATAGTGATATTCCACCCATGCCCTCTGTCTCTGTATATTTCTTCTGACTGTCCTAATAATGATAAAGTTCTTAGGAATTACAAGTATCATCTTCCCATATGAGAATGTAAATAGTTCAACCTTATTTATTCCCTTATGTTTTCTCTTTAATGTTTACTTTTGTATGATTTTCTCAAGTCTTGTATTTGAAAGTCAGGATTCTATTGATCTCTGACCTTTGCATCACAAATGCTTGAAAGTCTTCTATTTCACTGAATATCATTTTTTCCCCTGAAGGATTATACTCAATTCTACTGGTAGGCAATTCTTTTTTTTTTGCATTATAAAACACATGACACTTTTTTTTATCATATTACAATATTGACCTAGATGACATAACCTAATAACACAATACAATGTCATATTTAAAGACCAATTTCATCATAAAATGTCCACACACATATATAAATTTGCCATTTATTTATCATTTTATTTTTCCCCAGTTACATGTAAAACAATTTTTAACATTCATTTTTAAAAATTTTGAGTTCCAAATTCTCTCCCTTCCTCCCTTTTCACCCTACCTCAATGAGAAGGCAAGCAATTCTATACAGTTTATACATGTGTAGTCATGTAAAACATATCCATAATAGCCATGTTACAAAAAGAAACAGGCATAAAAGACCCTCAAGAAAGATGAAATAAAAAAAAAGCCTGCTTCAGTCTGTATTCAGACACTGTCAGTTCTTTGTCTGGGGATGGATAGCATTTTTCATCATAAGTTCTTCAGAGCTATCTTGGATCCTTGTATTGCTGAGAATAGTTAAGTCATTCACAGCTGATCCTCTTGCAATACTGCCGTTACTTTGTATGTGGTACATTTCACTTTGCATCCACCCATGCAAGTCTTCAGGTTTTTCTGAGAATATCCTGCTCATCATTTCTTATACTACAATAGTAACTCATCATAATCACATGCCAGAACTTATTCAACCATTCCCCAACTGATGAGCATCTCCTTAATTTCTAATTCTTTGACCCCAGAAAAGAACTATTATAAATATTTCTCTACATGTAGGTCCTTTTAATTTTTGTTTAAAAAATTTTTTTTTAAAAATACAGACCTAGTAGTGTTTTTGCTATGTCAAAGGGTCTACATAGTTTTTTTTTTTTTTATAGCCCTTTGGACATAATTCCAAATTGCTCTGTAGAATGGTTGAATCAATTCACAACCTCATCAATAGTGCATTAACGTCTCATTTTTCCCACATCCCCTCCAACATTTGTCATTTACCTTTTCTCTCCTATTAGCCAATTTTGTAGGTATGAAATAGTGACTCAGAATTGTTTTAATTTACATTTCTCCAATCATTAGTAAGTCAGAAAATTTTTTCATATGGCTATAGATAGCTTTGATTACTTCATCTGAAAACTGATCATCGGGAAATGGCTCTGACTTTTGTGAATTTGACTCAGTTCTCCATTTGTTTGAGAAATGAAGCCTTTATCAGAGAAGCTTGCTTCAATTTTTTTCAGTTACTATTGCTAACTGTATTTCCCTCTATTTTATTTCCCCCAATTTATTTTATTCTTTCTCTCCTTTAACTCTGTCCCTCCTCAAAAATGTTTAGCTTCTGACTACACTTTCCCCATCCTACCCTCCCTTTTATTACTGACCCCCTCCCTTTCTCTTATCCCCTTCCTCTCCTATGGGTAGGTGATTCTTAGTTATAATTCTAGCTCTTTTCCCCTCCAGAATATCACATGCTAAACCTTCTGATCCTTTAATGTAGTAACTTCTCCCCTTTACAGGCAGGATTGTTATTCTGACTGTGACTCCATGATATTTGAATTGTTTCTTTTTGACTGCTTACAACATTTCCTCTTTAACTTGGGATCTCTGGAATTTAAGTACAATATTCTTGGGAATTTTCACTTTGGGATCCCTTTCAGGAGGAGTTTGGTAGATTTTTTCCATTTCTATTTTACCTTTTGACTCTAGGATATCAGGGCAATTTTCCTTGATAATTTCTTGAATGATAATGTCTAAATTCTTTTTTTTTTGATCCTGAATTTCTTAATTGATTTATCCTCTATTTTCCAGATCATTCACTTTTTTTCATGAGATATTTCACATTTTCCTCTTTTTTCATTCTTTTGATTTTCTTTTATTGTTTCTTGGTGTCTCATTGAGTCATTAACTTTCACTTGCCCAATTATAATTTTTTAAGACATTATTCTTTTCCATGAATTTTTAAACCTCCTTTTCCATTTGACTAATTATACTTTTTAAGGAGTTCTTTTCTTGAGTAAATTTTTGTATCTCTTTTTTCATCTGGTCAGCTCTGTTTTTTAAGCATTCTTTGTTTTTTGAGCCTTTTTTTTTTTTTTTTACCAATCTGTCAATTCTTTAAAAACAATTTTCCTGTCTCACTCTCATTTCTTTTCCCAACTTTTCTCTAATGTCTCTTATATGATTTTAAAAATCCTTTTTGAGCTCTTGTAGGAATTTTTATTAGACTTGTATTCAATTTAAACTTTATCTTTCAGACTTTGCTTGTAGATGCTTAGATATCATTGTCTTCTTATGAGTTTGTGTCTTGATTTTCCCTGTCATCGTAGAAGCTTGTTGTAATCAGGTTCTTTTTGGTCATTTGCTAATTTTTTTAGTCTATTTCTTGACTTTTAACTTTATGTTAAAGTTGGAATCTGCTCCTGGGATAGAGGTGGCACTGTTTCAAGCTTCATGCCTTTCTTACTGCTGTTTTCAGAGCTAGATCTGGGGGTATGTAGTTTTAGTGTTTCCAAGTTGGTATGATCTAAGGATAGGTGTGGCTATTGCTTTCCTGGCCTGTACTCTAGTCTTTGCTCAGCAAAGGACTTTGCTCTCCTGTTGCTACCAGCTAGCTCTTCTCCTGGCCTTTGGACAAGGTCTTCTGCTAACTTGAAGCTGTAATTTCAAATATTCTTCTCTGTCTTGGATTTGTGACCAACATCCCTATTCCCCCATCACAAGTGAAAACAGACACTCTCCTATACTTTGGATCCATGACTTGTGCCCCTCTTCCACTTTGTTACAAGTACTATTACTCTTTTTGTCCTGGGACTGTGATCCAGGACTGTGTATGTGCAATGCAATAGTGTCCTGAACCCATTGACAGCAAAAAGTCCTCTGCAATCTTTCTAACCACATTTTTTGTCCCCTGCCATAGTACATGGGGTGAAATACCACAAAAAAGCTGCTACCACCAATCCAGCCACCACCAATGCACAGCTTGAGTTTCCTGTCCTGTGCCCTCAGGGCCCACCACAACCCTGGTGAGAAATACCTTTCCTGACAACCTCCTATCTTGTCTTGGACTGGAAAATTGTTTCACTCAAACTTTTATTGGATCTACCTCTCCAGAATTCTATTTGAGATGTTATTTTAGAGTTGTTTGAAGTGAAATTTGAGAGAACATAGCTGAGTTCTTCTCTGCTTTGCCATCTTGGCTCCCCTTCTTTCTCTAGAATATGGTAGTACAGAATTTTTCAGGAACTCATCAGTGTTTGAGAAATCCCCTTTTGCCTTTAGGAGGCTGAAATTATGGATTCAGGAACATTTTTATCAGGCCATATGGGCACAATTAGTATGTGTCTTTGCCCCAAGATAACACTTGGAGGCTTTTGAAGTAGGTAGAGTTGATGTGCGTTTATAGACTCTTTCACCCAAGATTTAGGTTTACTTTTAGATCTGCCACTCTCTTGTCTGTCCTCTCAAAAAGACTAAAGGAGTAAAGGAATAACTCTAGAACCAACTGCCTTTATGGTAGGACATTACCTATATAAATATGAGGCAACTGAGTAGATGAGGTATCCATTCCTAATTGATGAAGAACATTCAAAGTCCCAAAGAAAATTTCTACCACCCTGAAAGCTCATCAAATGAACTCCCCTGATCAACTTCCATACAAAATTAACTGTGTGTGTCTTATTCTCCCACTAGACTATAAGTTCTTTGATGAGTAGAGACCATGCCTTACCGAAAATTTGTACCATGCACAAACTTACTCAATGTTGTTAAATGAAAATTTTAAAATAAGCATTAAAAATTGATTCATTTTTCAACATTCATCAAATGCCCACTATTTAATAACAATGTAATAATAACAGCAGTGATAATAATGCATCTTTCTATAATGCTTGAATGTTTTTGAAGTGCTTTGTGTATGTTATCTTAAGTCCTTGTGCTAGTTTCTTATTTCTGAGGTTAGACGATTTCAGTTTAACTCTCACATTGCATGCATATTACTTGTGTGACTCTGAGCAAGTCACTTAAATGCTTGGCTCTGAATTTCCTAATCTATATAATGAGAGAAATGGACTAAATGACTTCTGAGGTCCCTTCCAGCTTTAAATTGATTATCTTAATGGATGTCCAAGTTTGATTATCTACATTTTGACTTGAAGTGAAAAAAAAGATAAACATTTGAGATAATGATCTATTTATAAGTACTGGAATGTTGCTACAATACCGTGCACTAAGCTCTGGAATTTGTTATGATTGGCCTATCTTGGACTTCATCCAAGGAAGATTATTACTGAATCTAAGATAGATCTCACCATAACATTGTTCCCCATGGCATACACACTCTACAGAAACAATAATGAGGCTCCCAATAAATTGTGTGTTTGTCTGTGTGTGTGTGTGTACATATGTATACACAGGCACATACATAAACATACACACATACATAAAGAATGCACATACACATATATGTTATATACATATGTATGTATATAATGTATGTATTTCTTTAAAAGCTTGCTAGCATTCTTTTTATACAGCATAAAAATTTGTCATAGCTTAATTATCTCTTGCACTGCAGTGGAATTCCAATGCTCCTGACAATGTCCAATTAAGAAAACTGGAGAGAAAATTCTTGGGTGAGTGTCAAACCCCTCCCCCCCAACAAAAAACAAAGAAAAAAACCAATAGAACCAACTACTTCAATTTCAATGAAACTGTCATTATATGAGTTTTTTAGATGGTACTTTCTCCTCCTTCCCATTGCTCCTGAGTTGAAACGGTTTTAGAAACAGTCTTCACATTTTTGGCCTGCACATTTAAGCCTTGAGGAAGTATTGGCTACTGCTTTTTCCTGAGCCTTTTAGGAGCTTGAAACAATCATGTGTAATTCATGTTCAAATGCTGTTAATTATACTTTGCTTCTCTTTGATGAAAAGCAGACTGCCTTTTTTAGAGAAGAAATGAAAGAGGGCTTTTTCTTTGGGGGTTTTGTAATAAATGGTGTGGATCTGGTCTTTTATCTGACCAAAATTAATTGCATTTTGTAGGACAAAAGGGAAAGATTATTATAATGTGGAAATAAACGTAGCATATGAATGAGCATGAAAGAAATGTAAAAAAAAGATATCAAAACATTCAAAATTGTGACAACATTGGAATATTTGGTTTGTGAATTATAATTGTCTCTGCTACTTCTCTGTACATTCATTCAAAGTATATTAAATGTCTTATGTACAATGCACTATGCTAGATGCTGGGGAAATACAAGCAAAAGGATGAGACAAAGTGCTTGGTTTTTTTTTTTTTTATATTGTAAAAGACTGACTATATTTCCCTCCATCCTTTCCCATCCCCCATTTGTTCTATTCTCTACTTTGTCCCTGTCCCTTTACAAAAGTGTGTGCTTCTGACAACCCTCCCCCCCACCTTGTCCTCCCCTCCATCATCCCCCTTCTCCTCCCCTTCCCCCCTACTCTCCTGTGGGGCAAGATACCCAATTTAGAGTGTATGTCATTCCTTCCCTAAGCCAAATTCAATGAGAGTAAGGTTGACCCCTTCCCTCCATTGTAACAGTTATCCCTTGCCTCTTCTGTATGAGAGGATTAACCCTGTTCTGTCTCTCTCTGTCTCCTCTCATTATATTCCTCTCCCACCTGTCAAT
>CM053582.1:365211949-365251061 GCA_028627135.1 Pseudochirops cupreus | reverse complement strand
ATCCCTTAATGTAGAAGCTAAAATGCTTGTTTTTGAACCACTTAGTCTATTAGGAAGTGACAAGCACAGATAAATACTCAGAGAGATACAGTATCACTTAGATTACAAGATGGTCATTAGCGTCTAAAGTACTATATTATCTGCATATATAGATGTGAGAAATTTATTAATTAGACCACAGACCACTTCCTAATCAATGGTTTTCAAAGTGTGGTCTGAAATAGCCCTCCAGATGATTTCTAAGCATGCAGATTAAAACAGTTATTTGTTTATATTATTCAGGGTTAAATGGTCGGTGAGATTCTATCCCATTGAATTGGTAGTATACAAATGAAGAAGAGCATTGCTCTCAATTATTGTAATCAACTGAATGATTGATTATTTTAAATACTGATTGTAATCCTTATCAGTTATTAGCCACATATATATGTGTGTGTGAAGCACAATTAGATATTATTTTTCAGTTTTCTCAATATATTAAAATTTTAATTTAAAGTTTTGATTTTCAAATTTTATCCCTCTTTCTCTCCTTTCCCTCCCTCCTTTCTGAGATGGTAAGGACTCAGACATAGGTTATTCATGTATAACTATGTAAAACTTTTCCTTCTCAGTAATTTTGTAGGAGAAGACTCAAATAAAAGAAAAAAATGCAACACGGAAAGTGAAAAATATCTGTATTCAATCATTATCAGTTCTTTCTCTGGAGGTATCATTAGTCTTTCAGGACTATTTTGGATCATTGCATTGCTGAGAAAGTCATTCACAGTTCTTCACTGAGCAGTATTGCTATTACTGTGTACAGAGGTCTGGTTTTGTTTACCACACTATGTTCATGTAGCTCTTTCCAAGTTTTTTTTTTAATCATCCTGCTTGTTCTTTCTTATAGCACATTAATATTCCATTATAATCATATACCATTCAGCCATTCTCCCCATTCCCCAATTTATAGGCATCCCCTGAATTTCCAATTCTTTGCCGCTACAAAAAGAGCTGCATAATGCAGTGTTCTAAGACATATCATATAGAGAAAGAATTACAGAGTCTGAATGTAGATTGAAGCAAACTATTTGCTCTCTTTCCTTTTTTTTGGTTGTTTTATTTTGTTTCTTCTTTCTTGTGGTTCATTCCATTGGTTATGATCTTCTTTACAACTTGACTGTTGTGAAAATATGTTTAATGTAACAGTATTTGTAGAACCTGTATCTGATTACATGCCTTCTTGGGGAGATTAGGGGGGAGAAAAAGGGCAGGGAAAAATTTTTGAACTCAAAAACTTGTGGAACTGAATGTTGTAAACTAAAAATAAATGAGTTTAATAGAGAAAAAAAGAGCTACTATAAAAATTTCTGTACAAATTGGTCCTCCCCCCCCCTTTTTTTCTTTTGGATGTTTTTGGGATATAGACCTAGCAGTGGTATTGCTGAATCACAGTTTTATAGCCCTCTGGGCATAATTCCAAATTGCTCTCCAGAATGTTTGGATCAGTTCACAACTCTACCAACTGTGCATTAGTGTCCCAGTTTTCCCACATCTCCAACATTTATCATTTTTTCTTTCTTTTTTATATTAGCCACTTGGATAGGTATGAGTTAGTACCGCAGAGTTGTTCTAATGTGCATTTCTCTGATCAATAATAATTCAGAGTCTTTTTTCATATGACTATACATAGCTTTGATTTCTATGTTTGAAAATTGCCTGTTTACATCCTTTGAGCATTTATCGATTTGAGAACTACTTTTAGTTTTAAAAGTTAAGCTCAGTTCTCTCTATGTTTGAGAAATGAGGCCTTAATCAGACATGATTGTTATAAATTCTGCAAACCTCCCCCCCAATATTTGCTTTCCTTAGAATTTTGATTGCGTTGCTTTTGTACAAAAACTTCAATTTTATGCAATTAAAATGATCAATTTTACCTTTTGTAACGTTCTCTATATCTTCTTTCACCCTAAATTCTTCCCTTATCCATAAATCTGACAGATATACTATCCTATGATCTCTTAATTTGCTTGCGGTATCACCCTTTTTGTATAAATCATGTACACATTTTGTCCTCATCTTGGTGCATGGTGTGAGATGTTAGTCTGTATCTAGTTTCCGACATACTGTTTTCCAGTTTTCCCAACAGTTTTTATCAAAATTTTTGTTAAAAAAAAAACTTTAGTTTTCTCTTTGGGTTTATCATAGGCTCTATCATTATGGTCACTTATTATGATGGAATTTGTACTGAATGTATCCCACTGATCCACCACTCTGTTTCTTAGTCGCTACCAGATTATTTTGAAAATTGCTGCTTCCAGATACAGTTTGAGATCTGGTCTGGCTGGACCACCTTCCTTCAGATTTTGTTTTCATTGATTCCCTTGATACTATTGACCTTTTGTTCTTCCACATGAATTTTGTCATAATTTTTTCCTAGGTCTATAATAGTTTGGTTGGTAAGACACTGAATAAATAGATTAATTTTGGTTGAACTGTGATTTTTATCGTATTGTCTTGTCCTACCCATGTGCAATTGACATTTTTCCAGTTGCTTAGAGCGGATGCTGTGTTTTATCAAAATTTTTTCCTGTTTCTATTGAGATAATCGTGTGGTTTTTGTTGGTTTTGTTATTGATACAGTCAATTTTGATGATAGTTTTCCTAATATTGAACCAGGTCTACATTTCTTTGTGTAAATGTCACCTGGTCATAGCATATGATTCTTGTCATGCTTTTATGTAATCTCTTTGTTAGGATTTTCTTTACAATTTTTGTATCAATATTCACTAGGGCTGTTGGTCTATAATTTTCTTTTTCTGTTTTAGTTCCTCCTGGTTTGGGTATTAGCACAATACTTGTGTGGTAGAGGAATTTGGCAGGACTCCTTTGCTTATTATCCAGACAGTTTATGTAGTAGTGGGACTAAGCATTCTGTAAATGGTTGTTAGAATTCACTTGTGAATTCATCTGGTGCTGAGGATTTTTTCTTAGGAAGTTCAATGTCTTTTTCTAAAATGGGATTATTAAAGTATTTTATTTCCTCTTCTGTTAATCTGAGAAATTTTAATTTTTGTTCATATTAATTCATTTCCCTTGGATTGTCAAAGTTATTGACATGGAATTGTGAGAAATAGCTCCTAACAAGTGTCTTCGTTTCTTCTTCATTGGTGGTGGTGAATTCATCTCTTTCGTTTTTGATCCTAGTAATCCGATTTTCTTCTTTACTTTTAAAAATCAAAATAAACGATGGTTTATGTATTTTATTAGTGTTTTCATAAAAGCAGCTTCTAGTTTTGTTTATTAGTTCAACGGTTTTCTTGCTTTTCAATTTTATTAACCTTTCCTTTGTTTTCTTGAATTTCTAATCTGGTATTTAAGTGGGGGTTTTTAATTTGTTCTTTTCCTAGTATTTTTTCAAGTTGTGTGCCTGACTCATTGATCTGCTTTTTCTCTATTTTATAGATGTAAGCAATTAATGATGTAAGTCTCCCCCTAAGGTTCACTTGGGCTTCATGCCATAAATTTTGGTGTGTTGTCTCATTGCTGTCATTTTCTTTAATGAGATTGTTGATTATTTCTATTATTTGTTTTTGGCATGCTTTTTAAAGGATTAGATTATTTAATTTCCAATTAATTTTTAATCTCTATTTCCATTGTCCATTATTGAATATAATTTTATTACATTATGATCTGAAAAGGATGTGCTTACTCTTTCTACTCTTTTTTTTGCATTTGACTGTCAGGTTTTATGTCCAGATACATAGTCAATTTTTGTGCAGGTGCCATATACTGCTAAGAAAAAAAAGGTACATTCCTTTCTATTTTTTCCAGAAATTTTCTCCAGAAATTCATCATATCTAACTTTTCCAGCATTTTATTCACCTCCTTAACTTCTTGTTTATTTTTTGGTTAGATTTATCTGGCTCTGAGAGGGGAAAGTTGAGGTTCCCCACTAGTTAAGTTTTGTTGTCCGTTTCCTCCTATAACTCATTAAATTTCTCCTTTAGAAATTTAGATGCTCTACAATTTGGTGCATATATGTTTAGTATTGATACGACTTCATTGTCTATCATACCTTTCAGCAAGATATAATTTCCTTTTAAAATTTCTTTTGATTAGATCTGTTTTGCTTTTCCTTTGTCTGAGCTTGTGATTGCTACTCCTGATTTCTTTGCTTCAGCTAAAGTATAATAGATTTTACTCTACCTCATTACCTTACCCTGTGTATATCTCTCCGCTTCAAATATGTTTCTTGTAAAGAACAATTTTCAGGATTCTGGTTTTTAATCCAGTCTGCTGTCTACTTTTTTTTTATGGGTGACTTCATCCAATTCACATTTATAGTTATAATAACTCACTGTATTTCTTTCATGCCATTTTTTTGCTTGTCATCCCTCCTTATCCCCCCCCCACAACTTTCCCTCCTCACAAGTGTTTTCTTCTGATCATTCCACTTCTTGTGGAATATTGGAAATATTGGTATATTGGATACCCTTTTTTTCCCCTCAGTCTCCCCTCCCCCTTCTATTATAATCCCTATCCCTTTTTACTTCCTTTTAGGGTAAGATACATTTCTATATTCAACTTAGTGTGTATGGTATTCCTTCTTTAAGCCAAATTTCATGAAAGTAAGGTTTAAGCTTTGTCAGGCATCCCTGCCAATCTCTTCCCCTCCCCCCCATGCTTCTTTTATGTGGGATAATTTACCTCCTTCAATCTCCCCCTTCTCCTTCCAGTGCAATTTTCTTTCTTATGCTTTTCTTTTCTTCTTTTTCTAGGGGGGGTTGGTGGGAAGAGACATCATTCCATCAAAGTCACCTAATATCCACACCCTCTGTGTGTGTGTGTGTGTATTAATTGCTCTTTTAATTGCTCTTATAGTAGTAAAATTGAGAGCTACAAATATTAGTTTACCATATAGAAATATTAAAAGCTCAATTTTATTGAATTTTTCTTATGCTTTCTCTTTCTTTTTTCTTTCTTTCTTGTTTCTTTTTTTCTTTCTTTCTTTCTTTTTCTTTTTCTTTTACAATTTTATATTTCCTTGAGTCTTGTATTTGGAGGTCATATTTTTTATTGACCTCTGACCTTTTAATTAGAAATGCTTGAAAGTCCTCTATTACATTAAAATGCTCATTTTCCCCCTGAAAGATTATAATCAATTTTGTTGGGTAGATGATTCTTGGTTATAATCCTAATTCTTTTGCTCTTTGGTTCTTTTATTTGGAAGCTGCCAAATCCTGTGTAATTCTGACTGTAGCTCCACAATATTTGTATTGTTTCTTGTGAGTTCTGGTATTTGGCTGTGATATTCCAGAGAATTTTCGTTTTGAGATCTCTTTCTGGTAATGATTGATGAATTTTTTCAATTTTTATTTTGCCTGCTGGTTGTTATATATCAGGGCAGTTTTATTTGATAATTTCTTGAAAGGTGTTTTCTAAGCTTTTTAAAATTTCAATTTTTTTATCTTGGTTTTCAGGTAGTCCAATAATTTTTATGTTATCTCCTGGATCTATTTTCTAGGTCAGTTTTTTCCCAAAGAGAAATTTCACATTTCCTTCTTTCTTTTTTTTCTTTTGTTTTATTGTATCTTGAGGTCTTTTAGAGTCATTAATTTTTACTTGTTCAATTACAATTTTTTGAGTAATTGTTTTCTTTAGCAAACTTTTGTATTTCCTTTTCTATTTGGCCAATTCTATTTTTGGGGGGAGTTATTTTCCTTAGTAAATTTTTTGTATATCTTTCCCCATGCCATTGACTCTTTTTTCCATGATTCTCTTGCATTACTCTCATTTCTTTCCCCAATTTTTCTTCTACTTCTCTTATTTGCTTTTAAAAATCCTTTAAAAGCTCTTCTAGAAATTCTTTTTGGGCCTGAGACTAAGTTACATTTTTCTTTGAGGCTTTACCTGTAGCCATTTGGACACTATTGTCCTCTTCTAAGTTTGTGCCTTGATCCTCCCTATCACAGTAGTATTTTTCTATAGTCACTCTCTTTTTTTTTTTTACTCATTTTTCCTGCCTTTTTTGTGACTTGATGTCTTTATGTGAGATTGGGCTCTGTTCTGTGCTGTCCCAGGCTTTTTGTGCTGGGGCTCTGGGTTTTACTGCTGATTTTCCCTGGGTTTCAGGGCCTAGGTACTTGCTTTCTCTGTAGGGTACGCCTCCCTTCTGACTTGTGCTGGTGTGGGGGCCTTCCTGCTGGTGCCCTTGGGTGTATGTTTAGCTGCTGGTCTATTGCAGACATGGGCCTTTGCTGCTGGGTTGCTATGGTAACAGAATCTTTGTGGTGGCTGGCCCTGAAAGAAGGATCTTATTGCTGATCTATCCAAGGGGTGGGGTCCTTTTGCAGGGTTGCTATGGAAACAGAGTCTCTCTGCAGGTAGGGCCCAGTGGTAAGGTCTGGCTGTTGGCTGGCCCTGGAGCAGGGCTTCTCTACTGATCCCAATGGGATCAGAGCCTTATTAGTGGCTTGTGCTGGGGATGGGCTCACTGGGGTGGGACCTTGCTATACTGCACAGACTGCTTATTTGCTAGGGGTCTACTGGCTTACAAGTGGGTAGGGTCTTTTGGTGAATCGCCCCAGTCTTGAAGCTCTTTTACAGACCTCCTGCTGTTAGGGTAGCAGAGCTGCTGCTGCTCTTGGACCTTGCTCCCCTCCCACCCTAGTGACACAGACCATTCCTACTGGGCTGGAAATCTACTTCCCTGCTCCCAGATAAATTCTGAAGCAGTTTTCTAGTTGTTTGGAAAGGAATTTGGAAAGGTTTTGGAGGGTTCTTTCCTCACTCTGCCCTCTTGGCACTAGAAGCGTCATATTTTTCTTTCCAAATAAAACTTTTACTTAGGTGGGGCAATATTATAGTGTCTTTTATTGTGATTGATTCAATACCATAGCTGAAGAAAGCCTGGAAGAGTACTTTCTAAACGTATTAACCTGCCAACTGAAGGCACAACTAATTATATATTCTGTTTATGGAAAAAGTATGTTGACATCATTATTTTGTTACCAGTGCCTCCATTTTTTTGGAGGGGGGGACAGGACTCAGATTAACCAACCTTTACACTCCTTTTTGTCTCTGCTATTGATTTTTAGACTTTGTTGTCATTTCCTGATGCAGGTACTTTTCCTTTCCTACCTCAATATCCTCTCAGTTCCTTTTTTTTTTTTTAATATTATCTACTCCAAAAGAATGTAAATTTCATCCAGGCAGTGAATGTCATTTTTTGCTTGTGTATGTATTCTTAGCCCTTAACACAATGCTTGGCACATAGATTGCACTTAGTAAATTCGTGTTGTCTTCCCTTACTTTGCTTTATGGGATAGGAAAAAAGATGCAAACCTACCTTAAAGTTTACTTTTATTTCCCAAATTAATGCTTCTCCATTATCTTGGTGAATCAGAATCACATCATTGTTTTGTCAGACATGATTCCTTAGGTAATGTATAATTCATTCTTCCTGAAAATAATATTGCAATAAGATTCCACATACTCAGGCCACTTTATTTTTGAATTATTGGTTGGATAGACATGTAAATTATAATATACCAGGAAAATCAGACATCATTGAGAACGATATTAGAATAAAATATCTTTTCAGTGTAAGAATTTGTAGAGGAAGGGTTGGTTTTTAAATAGTCTTTTATTTTGAGGTTCTGCCAGACCTGCAAAATATATAATACATGACTAAAAACCATTTCATAAGGTAACTGTGAATGTATGTATGGTCCATTTTCTATTATTCATGGGCATTATAAATGTATCATGAAAAATTCAGTAGAAATAAAATATTTATGCCATTACATAGTAATGGGTTCTAGTTCCAACTATGTGTCTGTGGATGGGTCACTTTCTCTGCTGAGGGCCTGATGATCTCAAACATCTCTTTTAGGACAACATTATATGATTCTTTTATTTCAGGGCAGTCAATAATCCCCAAAGGAGTGATAATACAGCCTGGTTAGAAAAAACCAAAATGTTTCCTGGTATTTAGCACTGTGGTTACAACACGGGAAGTAGGGAACCCACACTTTGGTAGCTTTCAAAATATAGGTCAGAACCCTTAACCTATCCTTAAGAGGGAGCTGGTTAAGGTGAAAGAAAAATGTTTGATATTTCTGGGGAAACAATTCAATTGTACTTTTTTTGTTTTCATTGTTGCTTTTCAAATGACTTAATACCAAGAATATTTAAGATTAATAATCCTTAAAATAGTGAGGAAAGAAGGAGGAGTTGTGGCTTGTGGTTGTTGTAGATGAGGCAGGGCATCCATTAGAAAGAGCTTTGGGCTAAAAAGGACTGGATTGTAGTCCTGTCTCTGATGCATAATGGTTGTTCAAGTGTGAGGATTTTATTTCTTTGAGCCTGTTTTCTTATATGTAAAGTGGAAATAATTATACTACCTCGCAGGTTTGTTATGACTTTATAAACCTTAAAGCTCTGTAGTATAGACAAGTATAATTTGCAACATGAAAAACATCATATACAAAGAATTATCAAGAAGGAGAATAAAGTATATAATCAAAGACATATAAGGGCTAAATATGAAGATTGGCTGCTAACATGGCAGAAACAAGGGGTGACTTCTTTGTACTTCATCTGTATATTTGTTCCTCTAAAAAGCAGAAGAAAGCTAGGAATGCCTTCAGGATTTTGTATGGCTCTCTGTGGTGAACTTCTGGGAGGGCATGGCCAAGGGTCACATAGAACAGGTGGTTGGGGATGGGTTATGATTTGCATTTAGAGTGACAGTATCCCTTTGGGTATCAAAATCCCTTTGGGTATCAAATAGGAGGAAAAAGTACTATAGAATTAAAAAAAACACTAGTTAAAGTTTGGAGAAAATAATCTAGAGACAACTATCTGAGAATAGCAAAGAGAGTTCAGAGTCATTAACCCTGTATAGTATTCTAGACAGTTGTAGACAACCCAATGAGGTAATGTTTCCTCTTCCCAAGCCTATTATGAGAATTTTACTCTTAGTTTCTGCCTTTACCTCAGTCTCACTTTACTTGCATTTGCAGTCTCAGTTTATGCACATGTAAAGTGGATTTAATTAATGTGCCAAAGAATAATTAGGTGGTGTCCTCCAAAGGGCTAGAATTTCCCAAGAGAAAGTTTCAACACTAGAATAAAAGGATTCTCTGACTTTGCTATTTTCTACTTGAGGCTTGTGATGATCAGAATCCTTTCAGGTCTCAGGCTTGTTTTTAGCAGAGCAGGCATCTATCCTGTAGAGAGCAAAAATTTCTCCACATTTTAGACCAGACTCTCATGCTAGCTGGCTACCTTCTTATGCTACTGACATATTGTTTCTTAACATGCCACTGAGGATGAGCCTGGGACTCAGGCTTATGCTGAGGCAGGGTAAAGGAACCTGAATTTGCTTCCCATAACCTTCTCCATAGCATGGAAAAGGAGAAGGTCTTGGTTTCTGGGATGTCCTACTAATCCTCTCTTCTAAATTCAAATTCTACTCACCAGTCATCTTAGTTCTATTTAACCATATTATGAGATGTTATTTCTAGCAGTACTTTTTGTGGCACCAAAGAATTGGATATAAACTAAATGCCCATTGGTTTAGATCTAGCTAATTCAATTTTGGTATGTGATAGATGGATAGATGATAAATAGATTAGTAAGTAGATAGGTTGGAAAAAAAACCACATTTATTAAGTATTTACTATGTGCCAATCACTGTTATGTGGCACTTGAATGTAATGTGGTATATGATTTCAGGCACATGAATATAATGGAATGCTATTGTACCATAAGAAGGGGTGAATATGAAGCATTCAGAGAAGTATGTCTATACATTGATGCAGACCCAGGAAAATAATATACAAAATTATTACAATAATGTAAATGGAAAGACTCCCCCAAACAACTCTGAATTCTGTGTAATTATAATGACCAAAACTCTTTTTGAAGAAGAAATAAGAACATTGTAATGATAATTAATTCAAATTTGAGGACCCCTTTTTTGTTATGTCAAGTAAACAGGTACTTAGCCCTTAATAATTAAGGCTAAGTACCTCTGTGAAAGAAACAGAAGGTGTGAACTCTGTCTCCTGTTGCTGACATAACAGGAAGGGGTTGGCTGACACAGGAAGCCGATGTGTGTGTGTGTGTATTTAAGAAGAGCCCAGAGAAGAGACAGGCAGAATCAGGAATTTTTATTCCTGGTGGAGGAAACAGAATTGTCCCAGCATCTGGGAGCTGAGCTGCTACTGGACTGAGAACTGAGTTGGAGTTTTCTATGAGACCAGAATCTGGTGAAGGCTGAAGTTGCTGTTGAGAAGGCCACCTGGAAGGCTGAGATTTCTTCTGGGTCCTAGGGCCAGCTCAACTGCTAGAGGAATGAAGAAGCATGACCAGGATAAGACTTTGTATGTTTGTGCCTCGGTTGATCCTTAAGTTCCCAGAAACAGAAGTGGTGAAGGTTTTGAGATGTTCTGGACCCTATGAACTTCAGTGTGTACCAGGACCTGCCTGGAGGACTGGACAAGGACCTGGGAGCTGTCTGCCTCTGAATCCAGGTGACTGGTGGATTCAGGTAGGAGCTGGGACCATGGAAGGGGATCCAGGGAATCTAAGTGACCACCCCAGGTCAAGATGAAGAAAAGGCTCTCCTTGGATATTGAATGTGTGATGAAATTAAGGGGTGGAAGGTTTGTGTAATTTTCTAACAACTGTATTTAGTGATTAATGATACTTAGTAATTGTGCATCTGGATAAGTGACTGATTAAGTTAACCTATGATTGCCCCATGAGTGGAAGACGGACTTGTATTGTGAAATGATTCAATGATTAAGTGAGGAGGCAAACCTCCATAGGGATACCAGATGATGGTTCTTTTGCTCTTTGTTCTAAATACTGTGACCACTTTGGTGAAAACTATGTGGCCATTCTAATGTTAAGCTGTTGTGAACACTATATTGTGATTTCCCGTCATAAGATGTGATGTTGTGAATATTATATTGTGATCTGTTGTGAATGTTTGCCTTGCTTTGTTATGGAATAAATGGAGGGTTCACTATACTGTGTAATCAGAACCTTAAAAGCTGTTCACAGGAGCATTCTTTTGGGAAGCTGCCCGTGCATGGCGTTACAAACATGAACTTTCCCCTCCTCGTTGAAGCGGCGGGAGACTGAAAGACTCAGTTAATATATCCCTTATTTTTGCTGAACTTGTTTCCTTTTTTAATTTGTTGTTGCTGTTAAAAGGGATAGGGTATCTTTTTATGGAAGGGGAGGGGCATATTTAGAAATGAAGGTAACACAAAAACAAAAGATGATGAAATTTAAAATAAAGAATGTTAAAAGCCAAATATTAATAATTCAGGGAATTTTCAGCTTCAGAAATATGCCCCTGAAACAATATTTCATGTATACGGGAATTACGCTGGATTTGATCCACTCATTCTAGATGAAAAAGACTAAGAACTTTGATATGCTTTTTAAATTTATCCTTATGAATTTTTTTTCTAAGATAGGAATTGTTGCTTTTCCCTTCAGGTCAAGGAACCAAGTAAGAGAGTTTAAGTTGCTTGTCTAAGGTCAGAATAGGGAAATAAATAAAGTTTCTGTAAGTTAGTGCTTTTATTATATATCTGAATGGATGACCTAGTGTGCTGTGTGCTATAATGTATATTTATAATGTCAGAAACTTAGTAGACTACATCATATATTTTTTCTCCATGGATTTGTTTGAAAGTCCTATGGTTGGTTTTACACTATAAAGTATCCAAAATATGTACTGCATAGTGTTGGTATAGGAAGGCCAATTAGATAATATACCAGTTTAATTTATGGCCTGTTCATTTTATTAAGTTGAATAAATTTCCTAAATGCAAGGTGCTTTCTGGTTTCCTGAAAACCTGGATAATTTGGATTAGGAAGTTAACATTAGTTGTAGGTGGCTGAACTAGGAGGAAACAATGATTGTGAGCTGGACTTGGGCAATAGAAAGAATTGTCAAAGCTCCACTTAGTCCACAGGTACCTCAGTTTGTGTAGACACAGTATAAAAAATTGCTGTGAGTCCTGAGGGCAAAGCTGAGGTCAGACTCTTAGCTAATTAACATTCATATTACAAATGTTATCTCAATTGATCCTTAGAACAACTCTGGGAGGTAGGTACTAATGTTACCCCTATTTTATAGTTGGGGAAACTGAGGCTGACAGAGGTTAAATGACTGTTTAGTGTCACACAACAAGTTAAGTGTCTGTAACTAGATTTGAACTCAGGCCATCTTGACTCCAAATCCAGCACTCTATTCACTGTGCCATCTAGTGAGCTGCCTAGAACCTAGGTTGTTGGGCTCAACAAGCACAACAGCAAGTTTCAGAGTCCAAATAAGTGGGGCAGAATTGATAATGATTGTTCATATTTATACAAGCCTTTCTAGTTTGTAAAGTGGTTTACATATGCTGTCTCATTTGAGCCTCACGAGGTAAGTAGTACAGGCATTATTAGGCCCTACAGACAAGGAAGTTGAAGGTCAGAGAGATGAAATTGTGTCTGAATTTTATCCAGGCCACTCCTGATTTCAGATCAAGCACTCTTAACCTGGCACTCTCTAACTGGATTATGAGGGGAAGGGAGAAGAGGGAAAGGTAGAGAGAAGAGATGAGTGGAGAGAAGAAGAGAGGAGAAGAGAGGAGAAGAGAAGTCATTTATTAATCACTTTTACTGTGCTGGTGCAGTGGATAGAGCACTGACTGGGATTAGAATGAGGAAGACTCATCTTAACGAGCTCAGATCCCTCCTCAGACACTTACTAGCTGTGTGACCCTAGGCAAGTCACTTAACCCTGTTTACATCAGTTTTCTCATCTGTAAAATGATCTGGAAAAGGATTGGAAAATCCCTCCAATATCTTTGCCAAGAACTCCCCCCCTTTCCCAGAAAGAGTCTTCACCAAAAAGGTGAAGGCTCAGATATGACCAAAATATGATTAAACAACAATAATACCAAATACAAGCAAAAGATAGAAATATAAACAAGCCAGACTCCCCTCAGGGAGCTTACATTCTAGGGGGGAAGGTGTGGAAAGGGGAGGTGGAGATGGGGGGGAGGAAGCACAGTTTGACAGGAAAAGGGAAGAAATAAGAGCACGAAGAGAGTTCAGATGAAAATAAAGTGAAACGTGACTGGAATTCTTCCCCGGAGGAGGAGGAGGATTGTGTTAGTAAATAGGAAGGGCGTTAAGTTTGGGTTTGGAATTTGGGATTCACATATGAAAGATCTTGGTCGTTATGCCTACGTAACAGCATGGCCAAAGGTGTTGCATGCAGTGCAGGGTCTGCTTGGCTGCCTGGACAGTTTTAGACAGACTTTCTGCTGTGACCAGATAAAAACTAGGAGGTGGGGATATTCTTCTGATCAAAGCAGGATGGTGCAGTGGTTGGAGTATGCAGTAGAAGAACAGGTCTTCAAAGCTTTCATACACTTCTATAATAGAGGGGTTGAATGGGTTATTTATCACTCTTAGTGATACAGAAACCTAAAAAAGAAAATCGTGCCATGAGGCTGAAAGACTCAAACAAGCAGATATACTGGTAAAATCAATTTGATTGTAACTTCAAGATGATGATTCATGAGAGCCCATCTTAACCTGAGGGTTCATTTTGGCTGTCTGGCTGCTGCTGCTGTACTGAAGTAAATAGTACTGGACCCTGTTTTCAAAGGCCTTTAATCTCCAAACCATGCCATTTGGAAACAAAACTATTCAGCTCCAGATTTATAACCAGTGTGTTTTGTGTTCTTCACCTTGCCTTTTATTTTCCATTTTCCCTCTATACAACTTCCTTATTTTCCTCAAACATTTGTCTAGAAATAAGTTATATCATAAGTTAATCATATCATACCTAACATTTACACAGCAATTTGAGGTTTGAAAACAACTTAGCATATGTTAATTTATTTAGTAGTAGGAGTTGGTGCTGTTATCCTTATTTTACACATGAAGTAACTGAGGAAGACAGGCTAAATGACTTGCTTGTCCAGAGTCACCCAGCTGGTAATTGTCTGAGGCAGGTTCTGCATAGTTGTTCTGAGACAGAACTCAAGTCTTCCTGACACCAAGTTCTACATTCTTATCAACTGTCCACTCCTAGCTGCTGAAAACGCAAAATCTCAAACAGAAAAATTGTAAGATAAAGTTGTCATGTAAAGTCAAAATTCTTTAATGATGAAATGCAACTGTAATGGAGGCCAACTGGATTTTGAGCAGGTACCTTCAACTTTCTGGCCCCAGTTTCCTTATCTGTGAAATGAGGGTGTTGGTCCACGTGACTACTAAGGTCGTTTTCATTCCTAAATCTATGATCCTGTGACCTTACCTGGACTCTCCCCAGATTTCACCTCTCTAAAATCTTCTAGTGAACTTCTTCCTCCTCTCCTTTGTGGCTCCCTTTTAAGTGCTATCTCCCCTCAGTAGAATATAATTTCCACGAGGGCAGGGACTATCTTATTTCTTTGTATTTGTATCCCCAGTGCTTAGCACAGTCCTAGGCACATTTTAAGTTCTCAATAAGTGTTCTATATCTATCTTTCTCCCTTCCTTCCTTCCTTCCTTCCTTCCTTCCTTTTTTCCTTCCTTCCTTCCTTCCTTTTTTCCTTCCTTCCTTCCTTCCTTCCTTCCTTTCTTTCTTTCTCTCTCTTTCTCTCTCTCTCCCTCCCTCCCTCCCTTCCTCCCTCCTTCCCTTTCGTCCTTCCTCCCTCTCTCCCTTGCTCCCTTTCTCCCTCCCTCCTCCCCTTCCTCCCTCACTCCCTTTCTTCCTCCCTCCCTCCCTCCCTTCCTCCCTTCTTTCCTTCCTTCCTTCCTTCCTTCCTTCCTTCCTTCCTTCCTTCCTTCCTTCTTTCCTTCCTTCCTTATTTTCTTGCTTTCTTGTCTGTCTTTCTTTGTCTGTCTTGTCTATTTGTCTTCTCTATCTGTCTCTGTTTCTTTCTGATTCTAATCAGGGAAGTGGGATTGGGAGTATTCTGGGTTTCCTCTGCTCCTAGATTCAGGAAAACCTGCTATCTAAAATAATGTAGAAAGAAATTAAGATGCAGCCTGGGCATTCATGCCATTAATTATTCTTATATGTGATATGATTTAGGGAAGAGACACTGAAGATATAAACCTGAAGTTTTGATCATTTATACTGTACAGAATGATGTGTTGTCAGGCTGATACATTCCTAAACTGAGTGCTTCTGTTACGAAATAGAGCCCAGTTGTTATGTCACCATTGTGGTAACATCTGAGGTAAAAACAACAACAGCAAGAGAAAAACAAAAGCACCCCCGCCCCCCAACGCAAAGTAATGAACTTTTTAGGAACCTTTCTTATCTTGGGAAGCCAGAGCCATCCTCCTTTACACAGGAAGGAACAATAACATAAAAATGATTATAGTGTGTAGCCTCTTTGCCTAAGAGCATCATTATTTACCTAAGCACTTTTGTTGTAGAATCAGATCTTGGTTTTTAGTCTGATACATGGATTTAAATGCCTTCATGATTTGCTTTCACTTTTCAGATTAGACCTTCCATGATAAAGAGGTTAATTGCAGCCCACTAGAGCTAAACTAATGTTTTATTAAGAAGGAGAAGGCATTCTGCCCTTTGAGTAGAACAAATGTTCTAATAACACCACAAGCATCTTGCAAAGCAGGTATTAGGCTGTTCACATTTAGCTGTCTATTCAATTTTTTCCCGATATGTCCCAACCAGACCTAAGTAACATCAGTGAGCCGTGCTGAATGATCAGTCACACAAGTTAGGTTTCTGCGAAGGTGATATCAGTGAAAGTATCATTGGGAAAAGTTACAACTGCTGATGCTTCTCTTTTCTCTGACCTAGACAGCCAGAATGCTCAGCTTTTTTGAAGTTTCCCTCAGTAAGCTTTAGAGTGAGAACAAATGAGCCAATTTAGCTGAAAATTCGACTATTTTGCACTACTTAATTCAAAATTTCAGACTACGAATGACTTCAGTGGGCATTCCTTCCACTGAAATAAGATTGCAGGATCTCTACACCTTAAAAGACAATTTCATATTTCATCATGACTCCCAGATTCCTTGTCTCACATTCAGCCTGTAGATAATGAACCTCGACAAGCATAATTAGTTGGTCTTTGGATGACTCCAAGTCCTTCCACCATGGTACAGCTTGGGTTCTGTTAACACAACCTTTGCCAACCCCCACATTACCTCTATATTATGATAAAACATTGAAGGAGTCTAGTGGAGGATTGTTGACTTATAAGACGCTTACCAGAATGTCAGGATTTTGGGGGTAGTGTGGTGCAGTGGCTAGAGCATTAGGCTGGAGTCAGTAAGACCTAAGTTCAAATTGAGCCTCAGACATTTAGTAGGCATGTGTCCTTGGATAAGACATTTAGCTTCCATTTGTCTAAGATCCCTAAGTCATATAATAAAGATAATAATAGCACTTACCTCCCAGGGCTGTCATGGAGATCACTTGAGATAATATTATAAAGCATTTAGCAAAATGTTTGGCACAGAGTAGGTGCTTTATAAGTCCTAGTTATTATTATTATATTTATGAAGTGCTTTATAAACCTTACAATGTTGTATAAATGGTAGCTATTACTATTTAATTTTGCCCTAATGGATCTGGAAATTTTGAGGTGTTATTGAAGAAAGCATAGAGGTTTGGCTGGAAACAGTTACAGTAATTCATGGCTTTGAGAGCTATTTAAAATAACCCAATATTCAAACTTGCCTTTATGCAGGGGAAATGATGGAAATTGTCTTAATTCTCCTGGTATGGAATCTGAAACATGATGAAGTGGGGTATTGTCTTTAGTGTGTCTCACTTTTGCCCATATTTTACTTACCCTATTTTCATTTTTCCATCTTTAGATCCTCTGTTTTAAGGATGAAAAACCTGGACTAAATTTTATGCATAATTTTATTTTAACCCTTATTTTAACACTTACGTGTTCAGAGTAGATGGTGTAACATTGCATATAATCCATTGCTTCTCAGACTTACTCTGCTTCTTGCTTTTGTCTTTTCCTTATGCTGCATCTTACTATTGGAAGCTATTAAGATGGTTAATTAGTTTCATCTGAATTCCTCCTAAACTTGGTCTTTTCCTATTTATGAAATTGCTGTTTTTTTAAATGCCAATACTACACTTCACTGTTTTTTGTGCTTATTTTGGTCCATTGTGCAAGTCTTTTGGGATGATTCTGGATTCCAATTCTTTTATCTATCATATTAGATATCTTTCCTAGATCTCTGTCACATGAAAATTTGATAGAAATGACTTCTATATTATACTCTGTATCACTGATAAAAATGTGAAACAAGAATAGGCTCTGGTAAGAACCGTGTGGCTTACATAAGAAACACTTGAGTTTAACAGAGACATTAATCTACATCCTTTGGGTATGATTTTTCATTCAAATGCAAATGACCAATAAAACTATTATTTCACTAACACAAGAGTACCACAGGAAATTTTGTCGAATGATTTGTTAAAATTAAGGTATGCAATGTCTCTGCTGTTGATGAATAATGCCATCAAAATGGCAAAAGGAATGCAGTTAGCATTGGTTTTCATTGTCTTGTCTCTAGAGGTCAGGCCAAGTCTTTCTTTAATTTATATACAGACCAGTTAATTCTTTCATTAAATAATTTTTTATTGGGATTAATGTATTAGTTTAGAATGACCATATATACATACACATATATGCATATATATATATATATACACATATCTACATATCTTTAATATAGTATTATTTAAGTGTTCCCCCACCTTTTTTCTATCTTTCCAATCTTTGTAATGTTAGAAAACAATATGAGAAAGGTCATGTGACTTGGGGCTCAAAAATATTGTATCCTGTAAAGGTTTCTATCTTATAAACTGTACCTGCCCCTCTGGACCCAGTGCCCTTATATAACATCCTGGGTTTACATGGTTCATCCTCCACTGTATCTTCACCTGAACCTGCCCTCTCTTAGAACCGCTTTTTGTTCTCTAGCACCCAGGCTTTATTACTACCATACTCTTGCCCTCTTCATTTAACTCAGTTCAGCTCATCTAAGATAAGCTCAACTTCACTTAACTCAGTTCAATCCAACTCACACATTAAATGCCTACACTGCACTAGATGCTGGGGATACAAAGACAAAAAGAAAATATTCTCTGCTCCCAGGAAGCTTACATTCAATTGAGGAGATGTAACATATACATAAGTAAGTAAATCCAAGATTATCTGCATAGAAAAAGACCATTAACAACTAGGGGATCATAAAAAATTTGCATAGGCCTAGTGGCAACTGACCCGAAGCATGAAGGATTCTGAAGATTCTATGATGGGGACGGGGGTGAGGGGTGGGGGGTGGAGAGTGGTGGGGTGAGGAGGGAGTTTACTCTAGGCGTGGGATTCAAATGTGTGGAAATAAGGACGTTATGCTGTGCTAGAAGTTTGCTTTGGATTGAACGTAGAGTACATGAAGGGCAGTAATATAAAATAAATCTAGAAAGGTAGGTTAGAGTCAGATTGTGGGCAACTGTAAGCTCCTGGGGGAGGAATTTATGTTTTATCCCTATAAAGTGTCAATGAAGAATTCTGAGCATGAGAGTAACATGGTCAGACCTGTGCTTCAGGAAGATTACTTTTAGTTTTATGGTGGATAAATCAGAGAGGAAAATGACTACAATTAGGAAGCCAATGGAATTGTACAAGAAAAAGATGATGAGGCTTTAACTAGGGTGGTAGTTGTGGGGGTAAAGAGAATGGGAATGGATTTGAGCAAATATCATGTAGACAGAACCAAGAAGACTCAGTAGCTGATTGAATATAGGGTAAGAGGGACAAAGAAGAGAGAAATATGACAATGAGGTTTTGAATCTGAGTGACTAGAGAGAAGGCAGTGCCATCAAAAGAAATTGGAGAAAGAGTGATTTCAGGGAGAGAAATATATTGTCTTTTGGATGTGTTGAGTTTGAGATACCTATGGGATATCCAGTTGGAAGAGTACAATAGGTTGGATGGGAGATCTGAGGAGACAACTAGGGATTTATATGTGACTCTAAGAGTCTTCATAGAAATAGTTGTTTCTAGTTGTAGTATAGTGGAAGATAGATTCTAATCTTGACTCTGCCACTAAGTGAATTGTCTGTACCTTCCAAGGAGATAGTTACTTATTGTGGTTAATTTATCTGTGCTAATGGGATGCAGGGATGGGAAACCATTGAGGCCACAGTGGTCCTCTAGGTCCTCAAGTGTGACCCTTTGACTGAATCCAAACTCCACAGGACAAATCTCCTTAATAAAAGGATTTGTTCTCTAAAACTTGGGCTCAGTCAAAAGGTTGCACCCAAGGACCTAGAAGGCCACAGGTTCCCCACCCCTGAAGGATAGAAGAGTTTACCACACCAAATAAGATCTTCCTCCTCTAAGTTATGTGCAATTCAACAGTAACTTCTTGGGGACAATGACCCTGTTTTTATTATCTGTTCCCCTCCTCTCAACCCAGCTCTGGAAAAAATAGGAGCAGAGGGGAACACCAGGGCAAGCATGACAAAGCTGTTACCTCAGGGTTTACGAAGTTTTACATGTCCATGAATTCATTGCTCAAGAGCTTTTATTCACCTACTAAAACATCCTCAAGCAAACAAAAATCTATTCCTGCAAATGTGGTATGATACTACCTTGTAGCAAGAGGAAGGACTTTTTCCTTTCTTGGGGGTTTAGATGATGGCTGCCCACTTGAGCTACCATAGGTTGAGAATCATAACTTTTCATAATTTTATATTAAATATCAGTTTTAAAAATTAAAATAAATAAACTTAAACATCAAAGCAGTTGGTACTTTTAGGAGACACTTTTAAAGTTTTTGATGAAGAAATATAAATAAGCTTACAACTCTGAGCCATGATTTTCTTTCTTCACTAAATGCTAAGTTTTATTATTCCTAATTCTTTCTTTCACTTATTCTTGAATTGGATTCAAAGAGAAAGAGAAATAGAGTGAGAGGGAGAGAGAGAAAAAGAGAGGGAGGAAAAGAGGAAGGGAGGGAGCGAAGGACTGAGAGAGAGAGAGAGAGAGAGAGAGAGAGAGAGAGAGAGAAGCTGTAGGTGGGAAGTGGGGGTAACTGCCTCAGTTCTTTTCATTCACCTACTTAACTTCCCTTCTAAACCCTCTTTGACTTGTACTAGTTCTTGAGACTTCAGGCAAGGTTTTTGTTGTAGGACTTGTAGGACTGCTTCTTTCAGCTGTTTTAAGATTTTTTGCCTTCTTTAAGAAAGGAGTTTTAAAAAAATTGCTTCCTTGTACAAATCTCTTCCCCAGTATGGTGCCTGCATGATATATTATTAATTACCATTGACTTTCTTGCTTTATCAGTTTTCTCTTAATAGAGTGCATTAGGTTTTTCCCCTCTTCTTTCTCTCTCCCCTTTTCTCCTCCCCTTCACTCCCTGCCTACATTTCTCCTTTTTACCTTCCCAAAATATCTCTCCAACCTCTCCAACCCCACTTCTCTCTCCTGTGTCTGAGGTCACTTAAACTCTCAAAATCTGTTATTATGAAGAAATCCATGACCCACAATGGGAAATATATGGGGAAGAACATTTGGGCAAAGGTCAAGCGTAAAAAACAACACGAATAGAATAAAGAGTAAATAGATGAGGTCCTTGGGAAACAGATAAAAAGCCTGGCATAGAGATATAACATTAATATTTATGTTAATGATAACATAGTGTTAGAGACAAATTATAGTGTTATTTGCTGAAATTCTTTCTCCTTGCGAAAACAGAAGAGCTAATAATTTTTTTCCTTGCCCCAATGATGTAGAATAAATAAAACTGAGTAACTGATTGAATATAAGGTAGAAAGGACAGAGATGAGACAAGCATGACAATGACATTTTGAATCTGTGAAGAGAAAGATGGCACTAACATCATAAGAAATTGGAGCAAGAGTGACTTGGGGGAGGGAAATGCATTCTCTAATGATGGTTTCATCCATCTAAGATGTGGGCGAACTAAAGAAAGCAACTGGATCTGATTTGAATCAGTAAGGTAAAGTTGATTCCTAAAGCAGCAATGATGGCAACTTTGAAAGGGACTTCAAGTACTTTATCTTAGCACAGTGCCTGGTATATAGTAGGTGCTTAATTAATGCTTGTTTCCTTTTCCTGCCTTCTTCTTAAAGTTTGTGATAAAGGAGAACAAAGTTGCACCAGCCTGACAAGTACGCTAAATTTTAAGAGAACAGATTTTCATGGCTTCATAGAAAGGATAAGTAGAATCTCACAGACAAATTCTACAAAAAGAAAGCCAAACTTGGATGGTTTGGGAGGTATTAAAAATGAAAATTTTAAGACACAAAGACAAACCATTCCAATGAGGAAGTCAAGAGGGAGTTGTATATTGATGTACAGGATGCTCGCTGACCAATATAGATTTTTTAAGGACATGGACAGAGAGGAGAAGTAAGGGCATGTGCAACAAAGGATCAATATAAAACATAGCAGTGTCCTATAAAATAGTGTTGGCATCAATGAAGCTGAGACTGCCTAGGAAACTAAGAATTGTCATCAAGGGGTATTCTGGGATATGAATTTTTTAAAGCTATAGTAGGGGAAAGAGATGTCTCAATAAAAGAAGAAGACTGCTGCTTGGGCAGTGGAGAGATAATAGATTTGCTCCACTCTTACTTTGCTTCCATTTTCTTGGCAAGGACAAGGGATGGACAGAACAAAGATGGAGAATAAGAGGTAATGTTCCAACTAAGTTGGAAAATGGCAAGAGCGCACATAGCTGTGTTTGTTAAATTCAGGTTGCCAGAGTCAAATGAGCTACATCTTCAGATACAGAAAGAGCTAATTGATCTGATTCCTGAGCTATTGTCGATGATTTTTGGAAGATTGTGGAGAATAGGTGAGGTATCATAGGACAGGAAAAGAACAAATTTGTTCCTATTTCCATTCCCTCCCCCCCAAATAAAACAAAAAACAAAACAAAAGACATAAATACTCAAAATTATAGGCTGGTGAGTTTGACTGATTCCTGGCAATATTCCAGATTGTTTCATCAAATGGATGGTTATAAAAATAAGACAGCAACTCATAAGGAGCCAGCATTGCTTAACAAGAACAGTCCATGCCAAACAAGCCTTGTTCATTTTTTTCAGTTACCAGACCAGTAGATCAGAGGAATATTATAATATTTTAGATGTAGTTCAGCTTGATTTTAGCAGATCATCCGCTGTCTCTCATGTGACACTTGTGGAGAACATAGTAGAAATGTGTATTATATCATAGTACATTAGACAGTTTCAAATTGAATGACCCAATAATCATTTATTGTTTGCTATGAGCTTATTGTATCCCAGGAGTCTATGTCTGGTCCTGTGCAATCATTTTTGTCAATGAATTGGATAATTTCATGGTTGGAACACTGGAAATTTTGTAGGTAAAGTAAAGCTTAGAAAATCCTGATCTCTTTCCATCTTCTCATTCTAACACTCCATTCTCTTACTCACACTCTGTGATCCAGTGACCCTGGTCTCCTTGCTGTTTCTCACACATGAGACTCCATCTTTGGACTCTGCCTGTTCACTGTCTGTCCCGAATGCCTTTAAGGTTTTTGTTCTTTATCCCTAGCCCCTGTATTCTAAGGCAGTGGTTCTCAACCTTCCTAATGCCACAGTCCTTTAATACAGTTCCTCATGTTGTAGTGACCCCCTAAACATAAAATTATTTTCATTGCTACTTCATAACTGTAATTTTGCTACTGTTATGAATCGTAATATAAATATCTGATATTCAGGATGTATTTTCATTGTTACAAATTGAACATAACCCACAGGTTGAGAACCACTGTCCTAAGGCTTCCTTAAAATCTCACCTGAATTTTTATCTTCTGCAAAAAGTCTTTGCCAGTTATTTTTAATCTTAATACCTTCCCTTTGGGAAAATATCCAATTTTTCCTATAGATCGTTTGTATGGAGTTGTTTGCACAACCCCTCTCCCCACCTCCCCATAATTAGACTGTAAGCTATAGCTTTGGGGAATAGTCCCACCGTACTCTATCCTGGTCAGACCAGATTATGATCTGTAGTATTATATACAATTGTGGATTATATATATATATATATATATATATATATATATATATATATATATATATATATGTGTGTGTGTGTGTGTGTGTGTGTGTGTGTGTGTGTGTGTGTGTATTGTATATATTTGGGATGAGCATTGATAATGCTCAAAAAGATCCAAAGGAATACAAACAGGATGATAAAAACCTTTTAGTTAATGTCACACAAAATTGGTTGAAGGAACTAATGATGTCTTGGAAGAGAAACTTAGGTAGGGTAGCTGTATTTAAATATTTGAAGGACTTTCATGTAAAAGTATGATTAGATATATCCTGTAGCAGAACTATAGACAGTGGGTTGAAGTTATAGTGATGCAGATTTAAATTTGACACAAGGAAAATTATTTTTAACAATTATAGCTATCCAAAAGTGAAATGGGCTACTATAAAAGATGATAGATTGTCCCTTCTTAGTGGTCTTTACATAAGGGCTAAATGAGGTAAAAATATTATGTAGGGAAAATTTTTGTTCAGATATTGTTTAAAACTTCTTGGCTTTAAGGTCCCTTTAAACCTTAACATTAGCAGGACATAATTTCTCTTTTCCTATGATTGTGCAAATTTACTTTGGGAGTTTGTGTGGTTTCTATTATTAAAATGGAACTGGAGTTACAAACTAATTGACGTGGAGTTTTGTTTTGTTTTGTTTTGCTTTAGTATGTGTTGTCATAAGAGAGTGAAATGGTCATGAGATAAAACCTCGGAGTATCTAGAAGACCAAAGACCTCCATTGTCTGAAAAACCAAACAAAATCATTCTCATAGGAGGCAGCTCATTTCTTTGCCAGATTACTATTCACATTAATGACCTAAACTTCTGGGAGTAGAATAAGTTACTGATCATGTGTTTTCAGAAAAACCAGAGTAAAAGAATAGATTTAGAAAAATCTGACAAGTGAAGGAATAATATAAAGAATTCTAATTCTTGACTGTATCTGTGCTAATAATTTTGGCCTCCTTGCTGATGTTCATTTTCCTTTTCTGAACAATAACCTAGTAAGGGAAATAGTTTAGTTAATAGTGAAACCCTACAGACGTATTTGACTTCATGATACTCTTTGCCCTTCCACCAGTATGGTGTGGCAGATATACATTTTTTCATTCTAATGAATTAGTGAGAGTTCTGCATATTGAGATTTAAATTTGCAAACTATTGAAATCTTAGTTCATATGTAACCAACCTGAAGAATAACATTATCTTACAGACTTTTATAGGATCACAGATTTAGAACTGGGAAGGGGCTTTCACAGACTATTGAGTTAAATTCCTCTTATTTTACATATGAAGAAATTAATTTGACTGACCCAAGATCAAATGAACAGTTGCCAAAAAAAAAAAAAAGAAATTCAAACCCAGTTTCTCTGAACCCAAGTTCACTGTTCTTTCAACCATTTCATACTCTTCTATCTCCTAGTAATCCAAAGATTACGCAAAACTAAGTAACTTGCATTCATTAGACTAAGAGTCATGAATAAGTACTAAGGGAGCATCAAATTATTCTTTTCCTAAGAATAATATTAGATGTTAGAGGGAATGTCATATTTTTTTTTTGATCATCTGTCTACATATTGTTGTGCCCTAGAACAGTGTAAATTCCTTGCTGTCAAAGGATGTTCCATTTTTATTTTTGTGTCCCTCATGCCTGGAACATAACGGATGCTTAAAAAATTTATTATGATTTCTTATTTCTTAAAATTGTCTGTGATGTTAGTTTTAAAAAAAAAATTGGTTGTTTTAAACATTACTTTTGTTTTCATATATATCCTTCCTCCCTCCACTGCCCAGCATGTCATCCTTTGTAACAAAGATTAAAAAGAAAAAGAAGCAACTCCCCCACCAAACTCCCCCCCCCCAAAAAAAACCCTCACAAAAAACCACAAAACAAAAAAAAAACAGTTCAGGAAAATTAACCAACACATCAACTGTGTCAGACAATGTGTACTATATTCCACAACCAAAGTTTCCCAGGTAAGGTCCCTTGGATGCTGTTGTTTGTGGATCATGACATTGTCTTCATTGCAACAAATCCCAGGACTCCACAGAAGAGATCTATAATTACTTAAAGGTGTTTGGCATGATTACATACACAGGAATGATCAAGTAGATGAAGACTGTCTATAGACCAGATTTCATCTTTCATTCAGACAAATATACTATAGATCTTGTCCAATAGTATGTATAGCCTGGATGGCCAATGCAGATGGACAATGAGTTGGGCCCAGAATTAAAAAGGAGGAGCATAGGCAGATAGCTTTTGGGAAATTACAGAGCCTTTTGATTTTATTTTTACTATCTCTTAGTTTTCCTTGAAAGCAAATTTCTCTATTTTTAATAGTACCATTTTCCTCATGTTGCTTCATGGCCATGAGATGTGGAACACTATTATTGCTGAAGAACTAAAATTCAATATCATAAAAGGTCAATGGGGACACATGTAGTAGATGTGAACAGACTGCAAAATGTAAACAATGAGGAACTCTCAAGAAGAATAAAAGATGTTGCCAAGAAATCATGTAACAAAAGGAAAAAGGGTACTGGTTATGCGGTAAGATAGAGGACAGACAGATCATCAGGACGCTCTAGCAGTATCCTTGTGAGGTTGGGAGAAAGTGAGAAGAGCCTCCAGCACATTGGGGAGACCCAATCTAATGAGCTTTGGGGACTGCATCCATATGACAAGAGAAACATAGGCTAGGCAGGCATGGATGGTGATGTGTGTCATTGTCTCAAACAGAAGAGGTCACAGAGCTATTTGAGTGAAGGAACGAGGGTAAAGTCTTAAAGCTCCTCTCTAGGGCTAAGCTTGGTTATTATAAATACATAGCATTTCATTTAATTTTATTTTTGTTCTCTATATTTACATTGCCATAGCGATTATGTATATTGTTTTCCGAATTTTATGTACTTCTCTTTGCATCAGTTCATATAAGTCGTCCAATACTTCTCGGAATCCTTCATATTGTACTTAAAGTACAATATTATATCACATTCATATACCATAATTTATTTAGCTATCTCCCAAATAATGGTCATCTACTTTGTTTCCATTTCTTTGTTATTTAGAAACTGCTTCCATGATTTTTTCACTTGATGCATGGCTTCATTGGGCAGCTAGGTAGTGCAGTGGTTAGAGGAATAGGCTTGGAATCAGGAGAACTCTTCAGCTTTGTGGGTCTGGTCAAGACCCTGTTTACCTCAGTTTCCTCATCTGTAAAATGAGCAAGAGAAGGAAATGACAAACCACTCCAGTATCTTTGCCAAGAAAACCCCAAAATGTTTTCATGGAGAGTTGGACATAACTACAATGACTGAACAAATGGTTTCATTCATATGGGGAACTTTCTAGACCAATACAGGTCAATCACTGCTGTGCAAATTATAATCTTAGTGAGCACAGAACATAGTACTAATCACTAGATATTAATAAGTGATGTTTGTGTAATACTTCATCATCAATATGCTTGACAAGCAATCACCCAGCCTTTGAATAATTTGTTACAAGGAACTCACATTACTTCAGGAAGCATCTTATTCCATTGTTGGAAAGCTATGATTGTTAGAATGTTCTTTTTTAAAATTTAATTTGATTTTTTTATTTTTAATTTTTTAATTTTTTTAATTTATTTTTTTTGAATGTTCTTTCTTAGCAGAATCCTATGTTTTGGAATTTATTTTTTTAAATTTAACTTGACTTTTCCACCTTATAACTTCACAGAACCACAGGATCATGTAGTTAGAAGGACATCTAGTCCAAATTTTATCTGCGAATATAAATCCCCTGGAATAACACCCTTTATGGGTGGTTATCAATCCTTTGCTTAAAGACCTCTAGTGATGCAGATCCCATTGCCTCCTAAGGCAGCCCTTTCTATTCTTGAGCAGCTTTTATAGTTAGGAATCTTTGCCTTCGAATAATGCAAATCTGCCTTTCTGTGACTTCTATCCATTGATCTATGTTTTGCTCTCCAGGCTGAAGTAGAAACATTTAATCCCTTTTCAAGATGACAATTCTTCATAAACTTGATTACTCTTATGTATCCCCTAAGTCTTCTATCATCAAGACTATATCGTCTAAGATTCTTCAATTGATGCTCCCGTTGAATGATTTCCAGTTCACTCACTTGTGTTGGCCACATACCACCGTATTTACTTCAGTGTATGTTCACTCTTCCTTAGATACAGCATCCAACACTGGATACCTGAATGATCAGTATACAGCATGGTAGGACTGTCACATTTTTAGTTCTAGTCACTGTCTTTATTTGTGTAAATTATTGCTACATTAACCATTTTGATTAACTTTTGTGACTGCTCTGTTACACGTTGACTCATATTGAGCCAGTAGGCTCATTAAAAAACAATCCCAGGTCTCCTGAATATGTGTAGTTATTTTATTTTTAAATGCAAGTGTTTGGATTTGTCGTTATTCATATTAAGTTTCAGTTATTAGAGACAGACTCCTATGTAAGTCTTTGAGAAACTTTTGGATACTGACTCTGCTGTCTCATGTGATTTCTATCCCTCTCAGTTTTGTGTTATTTGTTCATTGATAAGCATTTGATCTCTGTCTTCCTCTAGATTACTGATAACAATGTTGAGCAGAATCAAAGCTAGATTCCTGTGATATTTCAATATAACCTTCTCTCCAAGTTGACATAAATCCATGTATTTCTCTTTGAATCTGATCATTTATCTAGGCCTGAATTGGCCCAGTTTTGTTATCATCCATTATCCATGGAGAAATATGAGCTAGAATTTTTTGAGCTCTAGATATACTTAATTCTATGGTATCCACCTAATCTATCATTCTAATCACCTTGTCAAGCCAGGAAAAGACACGACATAATCTGATCTCTTTCCAAGTGTTTATACAATTTCCCTTTAATACTATATTCTTGAATTTCGCCAGGTATCAAAGTCCAGCTAACAGGCTTATATTCTGAAAAAAACACCATTTCTTTTTTGGAAAATGGTGCCATTTTTCTTCCCTCTAGACCTGTAGTACATTATTACACTCTTTTTTCCCAACTTGTCAAGATATTTTGTTAGCTACAAATTTGATAAACTTTTCTTCCTTCATTAAAACAAAATAAAGCATTTATTAAGGGTGTTGAAGACTGCTAGGTGCTGAAGGAGATCCAACATTTATGTAAGATACAGTACCAGGCCTCAGAGAGCTTGTAGTTTGAAAAAGAAGAAGTGACTAAAACAGAGATATCTATAGCGCACAGTATTACATGATAAGTGCATTAGATAGTGTGTGCGTGTGTGTGTGTGTGTGTGTGTGTGTGTGTGTGTGTGTGTATAGGGGTGGCATAATTCTTGACTTGCAGGATCAGAAGTTTCCTAAAGGAGATGACATTTCAGTTGGACTCTAAAGGAGAGATAGATTAATTAGCTATAGTTCACTGTAACTGTCACATTGCCTGAAATAACACTATATGTGGAAGTACTGTGTTGAAGATGCCATGGTACTCTCTTTGTCTCTGTCTCTTTCTCCCCACACACACACACTCACACACACCACATATCCTTCATATATATGCATACATACATGTGCGCACATATAGATATATGTGTGTATATAAGTGTATATATATTCCTGCCTAGCAAACTTTATATTCTAGGAAAAGGGGAATGCATGGGAACATGCAAGGTATACCCAGAAAAACAAAAGTCAGAGAGATACGAAGTTATTTAACATAATTTCAAGAGGAAAAGGGCTACCAACTAGGTTGGCTAAGAGAAAGGTTTTGGTTAGAGAAAGCACTTGAGCTGTACTTTTAAGGAAGATGTTGTTGTTGCTCAGTCATTTCCAACTCTTCATGACCCCATTTGGGATTTTCTTGGCAAAGATACTGGAATGGTTTGCCATTTTCTTCTACAACTCATTTTATAGGTGAGAAAACTTGGGACAAACAGGGTTAAATGACTTGTCAAGGGTCTCATTGCTAGTAAGGGTCTGAGGCTAAATTTGAACTCATGAAGATAAGCCTTCCTGATTACAAGTCCAGGGCTCTATCCACTGCAGCACCTTACTACCCTTTTTAAAGAAGACAGGGATTTTAAAAAGTAACAGTTAGGATAAGCATGGGAGGAAGGAAATTGTGCAAAAGCACAGAGATGGAAAATTTTACTTCATGTATAGGAAAAGAGGAAGAAGGCCAATTCAAGTCATGGGATCATAGTTTTAGAGTGGGAAGATACTTTAGAAGTCATCTCTAATCCACTTATTTTATAACTGTGTAACCAGGTCTACAGAGATTGACTTTCCCAAGGTCAGAGGTTAAGTAAGTAGCTTTCATTGGATGAGAACCCAGGTCTTCTGACTTTAAATCCTGTGTGTCTTCCACTGTACCCTGTTGCCTGGAAGGGGGAGCATATGAAGGAGAATTATATGAAATAAAATCAGAAAGGGAGCTGTATTAGTGTGGACCTTCCTTGTCTGATGATTTTGTATTAATCTTAGATGTGATAGGAAACCACTAAAAATTCTGAAAAGAGAATTGACATGGTTAGATCTATGTTTTAAGATGCTCCACTAAGTTGTATACAGAATGAATTGAATAGAGGTAAGACTAATCTTAATTCTTACTAAGTTTTCTCCTTAAATCAATACAATAAAATATATTATTGGGCCTAGGACTTTAGAATGAAATTTTGAGTGACTACCAGTAATCAAATAGTTTTTTGTTCAGTGACATAATAGCTTAAATTCTTCTTAATTTACCTTTCATTCTCAAGTGTCAAATGTGCTTAATTCAGCTGTCAGCTTGTCTTATGTTTATGGTACTCCTACTGATGTAATAGAAACTATGTGTTTGCATATTAAGAGACTAGATTACCCAAATAATAAAAGATACTTCACTTGTACTATTTATAGAATTTGATTTTATTTTATTAGTCAATAAACATTAATCAAGAGCCTACTGTGTGCCGGGCACTGTGTTATGAGTGACCGTGAATTATTTTTCTTTGGCGGGTGGTGGACATAAATCATAACCTTATTTTTCAGATGATCAAACACTGAACAACAAACGTGCCATAAAGAAAAGAAAAGAACCGAAATGATTTTTGTGCTTTTGACTGGGAGAAATTTTTCTTAAAGAATCAGTAGGTTTCCTGGTGTGGAATGTAAACTCCCACTAAAAAAGTGTTTTGCCTGATAGGGTCATACTAGTTATTCTTATCCTCAGGATCTCTGATCCTCATACCTGTGCTGCATTCAGCCTTGAGAGGACAAGAAATCATGTTCATGAAATTATAGGGGAGGCTGTGCCCAGAGCAGTTATACTGTCCTGATGGAGTATGAAGGGGGCACTTTATTCAATTCTTTTCTATATAGAAATTAACCTCCTACTGGAGAAATAGAAGAGAAAGTTTATCTTCTGTTCCTGTGGGAATGCTCTTACCACTGTTTTTCTGTCTCTGTTTCTCTCTTTTTCTGTATCTCTATTTCTCTTTCTCTTCACAACACACACACACACACACACACACACACACACATACACATACACACACAGAGAGTCCCACACAACATTAGCTAAAGCCTTGCTCCTTATATTATTGAATTTTAATAGAACTAGGAATTGTACTTGGTAGAAAACTGATAAAGAGATCTCTCTGTATATAACTAAACCCCCTCATCTACATAGAAATAACTATAGATCTGTCACACATACCTTTGTGTAATAAAGTCCCAGGATCACACAACTAGGAAGTGTTTGAGTTCAGATTTGAACTCAGGAAGATGAGTCTTCCCTACTGCAGGTCTGGTATTTTAGCCACTGTACCACTTAGTTACTCTAAAAAAGAGAAAGTAGAAATGGTTATATAGATCTGGGAGCCTTCTGCATAGAAATAAATGGAGAAAATTAAATTCATGGGAGAGGACTAGATTACTAGGAAAGTGAAGAGAGAAAGAGAGAGAAGGCCCTAGGAAAGAAATTTGGGGTACATCCATAGTTAGGGAGCCATCATCTGCAAAATGATTCAGAAAAGCAGACCTAGAAGAAGTCGTCAGACAGGAGAACCAAGAGACAACAGGAAGATCTGGGTTCAGATCTTACTTCTGATACTTATTAATTGTGGAGCTATAGACAATTTAATTAAACTCTCTGAGTCACTATTTCATCAGCTCTGAAGGATATCGTTCACAAGTATTTCATAGAATTATTATGAAGTTCAAATTAACTAGTGTGTATAAACTACAATATAAAAACAGGCAATTATTACCATTGTCCATTGATGATCAGAGTGATTGTAAGAATCAATTCAGAATGTAGCTACACACATAAAATCTATGTATGTGCACATATATATGTATATATACACAAGCCTATTTTACGTATACACACATATTTACATATAATAGCCCAGATATTATGATCATTCTAGAAAACAATAATATTCTTTTCTGATTTTCCATGTTATAGCGCCCCATGAAAATGGGAAATTCATGATCTAAAGATAATAGACCCCACTTTTTACAATATGCCTTGAGTAAGATAAAAGAATGAGACAATTTGCTAGCCAAGCATGGATAATCTAGCTTGCCAATTACTGAATGCAACTAAGAAGGGGACTAAATCTAAAGAGCAAAATGGATTCTATTCTTAGCCAATTAAGAAAGAAGATATTTGTGATCCAAACCACTCTCAATAATTAATCAACAAAAGGTGCAGCAACTTTAACATACATACATACATACATACATACATACATATGTAACATAACACACATACACTCCTCCTCTCCCTTCTGCTCTCCTCCCTTCCCTTCTCCCTTCCTCTTTCTTGGGAAGGATAGAGAGAATTGACAAAGAAGAGTAGGACTAGGAAGGACTTAGTTTGAGTTATGGATATTTCTTTAAGGTAAAGTTGGAGACAAGTGGTAATAAATTAGAAAATAGGACTAATGTCCTTTTCTGCCTTTTTACATCATTTTAGCACAGTGGAAAAGGTGAAAATCATAATAATGAAATTAAAGGGTATAATGAAAGGGTTTCAGATTTTTTTCTCCTTAAATTTACCCACTCTCGCTTTTCCTCACTTATCCACCTTATGAATTCTTCGAAGATTTTGGAGGTGGTCGGGGTGTTAGAGATCATTTAATCAAATTCCCCCGTTTTGCATATGAGCAAAGAGAGGGGAAAGGACTTCCCCACAGTCACACAGGTAACAGAGCAAGAAATCAAGTCTGGTTCCTCTAAATCCATGCAGTTCACTGCCTTTCCTTCCATTATGTCAGACCTTGTAAATATTTGTCAATAACATTTCTTAGGTTTACATTTGAAAGCATTTGGAGTCACATTTAGTGATTTATGGTCGCTGAGAGCCAAGAATAAGTTTGTAATTCCTATTCTGCAAGGCACTGAAATTTTATTTCCTCCCCTTTTTAAGGTTGGACAAAGTTTGCCCGATTGACCCGGGCTTTGACAAATAGCCGAAGTGTTTTGCAGCAGCTTACTCCAATGAACAAAACAGAGGTGGTCCATAAACATTCAAGATTAGCTGAAGTAAGTGTGTCGTACAAACTTTGAGCTTCCAACCCAGTGAGAACTGAAAGAAAGGCACTGTTTTCCAAATATGGCTAATCTACTAACTTTTTTTCCCTGTCAGAAGAGTGTGTTTCCTTGACAAGAAATTACTTTTATCTCCTACTGCTCTTGAAATAGCAAATCAGTTCTACTATGAATTATACAGGCTCAGGTGGGAAGTTTCCTTTGAGAAAGGAGAAATGAGGCACGAAAAAACTCATGTATTCCACATTTCTTTTTCCATCATCTGTTATAAAAGATGTCCTCCATGAAAAGTAGCATAAAGCATATAGAAGGCACTTGAAAAATACTTGATTTTGCTTAATTAAAAATATCACTCCTAATCACTTTAAGCCTGGGAGACTTTGTGTAGAGTTGTGTTAAAGACTCATGGCAACACTTAATACATTTGTAAATTTCTTTCATTCTGATGCATTTTCACATAAAATTTTGCCCTTAAATCTGTTAGCAGCCCACCCCACCCCCATTTGTGTTGACATCAAGAAAGCTTCAATTCTAGAGCTGTTGGAGTTAGGGAATTATGCGTTGTTGGCATGTCCAAACACAAGATGTAACAGAATGGTGCGAATTTCAGATATAAAACTATTTTTTGAAAACATGTGAAGTTACAGAATGTGAGTTTAATGCAACATAACATTAAAAAACCTACAGATATTTTTATAGCTACATTAGTGTAGTGAAATAATAGTTGTGTTATTTTAGAGCAATTCTCGTGATATCACCCAGTTGGTATTTTAACATGCACCTAAATAGTTACTTTGGCATGTTTTGGCCAATGCAGGGTATTAGGTGTGCTGTACAGTTGCTATCTGCTCCTTTATTATGAAAGCCAAATGTATGTCTTTGTATTTAAAGCCATATGTGCCCAAATTTCTGAGCCAGTTGCTAATTTTAAGGATTAGAATCTCCTTATTGATAGCTTTTTAGTTTTCCATGTGAATCTCTGTCTGCCTTCAGTATTTAGCCTTTGATTGGAATGAGATAGACATATCACCATAAAATTTCAGTGGTTCTGACTCCTTTATAGAGTCATAAATTTTAGATCTTTTAAGAATAGGAGTATTATCTCTGTGAGTACAAATATTTATAAGACATTGCTTCTTACGAGAATTTGAAAGATAAAGTTATTTTGTTCATGGTGCAAACAAAATCCAATGAAAGGGATGAGTTAAGAGTGAAGATTGAACCAACTCGGAACTTCCATAAGAGCAGATCATCAGTTATTCTCACAATGTGGCTCATGGACCTCTGGAAATTCTAAACCCTTTCAGGGAGGCATACAAGTTCATTATAGTCATATTATTTTCATAATAATACTCCTCCGTGTTTCAACCATATATGTGTGAGGCTAGATTTTCTTTATATACTTCAACTAAAACAATGTATCCCAACATACTAAATACAGAAGCAGACAGAAAAATCCAGTTGTCTATTAAGCCAAACGTTAAAGAAATTTTCAGAATTACATAAAATGCCACTATTATTATTTATGATATTTCTTATAGTTTTTGAAAATACAGTTTTTAAAAATAAAAATTATGCCAAAATAATAGGGGTTTATTACTATTATTTTAAAGTGAATTGATATATTTTTAAATGGTCAGTTTTAATTTCTAGCATGGAAAATGTTGATAGATATAACCTATATAAGCAAAAGCTCTTTAGACTCCTTGATAATTTTTAAGAGTGAAAAAGTGTCCTGTGACCAAAACGTTTGAGAACCTCTGATCTGTGGAATCACCAGCAACATCAGCCACAATCATTTCAATTAAATTAAATTCAACACATATTTATTAAATGTCCATTAAATATGCTAGGCTCTGGGAAGAACAAGACAAATATGAAGCAGTTCCTGCCCTCAAGGATCCTACATGTATTGAATGGAGGCATCATATGAGTAACTAAAATACAGAAAATCATGAGACATAGTAACCTGATCTGGAAGAATTTACACTATATAATTGGGGTAGGAGGTGATTTGATACTACCTTTAGGAAAATCAAAATCGTCACTCATTTATTAAGTCAGATTTCTTCCTGTGCCTATAGCCACCTAGTACATTGGCTTAAATAACTAATGGTGAACAGATATGGAAATGTAGGAAGTTTTAGTAGTTTGCATTGGGCAAATTATTTTAATAGAACAGTAGTGTGATAGATAAGACACTTGATTATGTAGGGCCTTGGTTTAGGGAAAAAAATAAAGCTGCCTATATTTTTGTCCACTTCGCTTCTGAAGCAGTTTTGATAGTTCCCTCTGAAACGAAAACACAAGATCACTGCCATTGAGATCCTGGGGGAACAACCTGGGCCATTGGAATTGTAGCACTGCTGTCTGAGGTGCTAGACGTGAATGAGGGATGGATGACAGTTATTGGATGCCAAATGGAGATAGCTTGATTATTGACAGGACTTTCAAAGGAAATGTCTCTGGCACTCTCTGAAGCAAAGCCTTCACATATACTGGATAGCCGTAACTGCTAGAAAACACAAGCAGGATGGCCAATCAGTATGACTGTGCGGTTTGGGATAGATCAATCTGAGCAAAATCTAGGTATGACACATGAATCAAAGAATCAGACTCATCAACAGAGACTTTTTTTGAGGGGGTGGAGGGGAAGGAAATGGCTAAAACAATCTCATGCTACGTTTGTATGCTAAGGAAAGTACGTCATATTCACTTTGCAGCTATATTTACACGTATAATCAGCATCATCTTCAATTCTGAAGGGCGTTGTAATATACTTACTTCTGAAAATTACCTTTACTCTTAAATACAGGTCATTATATACATGTGATTTTCTTCCATGTAGTAATGGCCAATTATATCGTGGTTATCTTTGAATAGTTGCTGGCTTGCTAGGAAGATACTTTGTATGGAATCATCAGACTTCAGTTCAATGTTCATATGGATAATATATTTTCTCTCTTTTAGGTTCTTCAGCTGGGATCAGACATTCTTCCTCAGTATAAACAAGAAGCTCCAAAGACTCCACCACACATTATTTTACACTATTGTGCTTTTAAAACGACCTGGGATTGGGTGATTTTAATTCTTACTTTCTACACCGCCATTATGGTTCCTTACAACGTTTCCTTCAAAACAAAACAGAACAACATAGCCTGGCTGGTGCTGGACAGTGTGGTGGATGTTATTTTTCTTGTAGACATTGTTTTAAATTTCCACACAACTTTTGTTGGTCCTGGTGGAGAGGTCATTTCTGACCCCAAGCTCATAAGGATGAACTATCTAAAAACTTGGTTTGTGATAGATCTGCTGTCTTGTTTACCTTATGACATCATCAATGCCTTTGAAAATGTGGATGAGGTAAGCTTTCTTCATATGTAGGAAACTTGGTGCACGCAGCTTTCAATTAAATCTGTTCTTGGGTAAATGGCATCCAGAGATTATCTAAAACACTCATTTTAGGCAGCTAGATAGTACAATGGATAGAACACTGGACCTGTATTCAGGAAAACTGGAGTTTACACCCAGCCTCAGCTACATATTAGCTATGTGGCTCGGGGCCATCTAACCTCCACTTGCCTCAGTTTCCAAATGAGTAAAATGGGGATAATAAGAGCATCTACCTCTGATGGTTGTTATTAGGATCAAATGAGATAATCTTTGTGAAGCACTTTGTAAACCTTGAAGCACAAAGTAAATGTGAACTATTATTAGTTTCAATTGTCTTCTACTACTGTTAATCAGTTAATTGTTATATTTAACCAATTTGAGCTTCTTCTTTCTCCGTCTCTTTATTTTAACGAATAAATCCTCGTAGCTGTTCTAATTAGGGAGGCCTAGACTAGATGAGCTCTAAGTTCCCATCTAACACTAAGATCCTTTGATCAGGTAAAGAAATGTCTAAAAGTCACGCAACAAACTAACCATAGCTAGTATATGTGTGCTGCCATATCAAGGTTTGAGAAATCCTTTGCAAATACTATCTCGTTAGTCAGAGGCCAGATTTGAACTCAGGTCTTTTTGACCAGGAGATCATCACTTTATTCACTGAACCATCTAGCTGCCTGTAAAAGAAAGAGAAGAGGCTAGTCCACATATCATCCAGAAATGAAATTATTAAACTAGAAGTGATTTCTTTGAACAGTTGTAATTGAACTTTGCATATTTAGTTTCAAACTGGTTAAGAGGTTTTGAAACTGGAGAAGAGGCATCTATGGATTTCCCTCTTTTATTTCTTCTAACCCCATCTCCAAAAACTGGATTGTATTCCTTTCAAAGATAATTACGGGTTTTTCTGCTTCATCATTTGTTTGTTCCTTTCTTTAATTATTTTTTAAATGGAATTTTGAATTCTACTTTGAAGTGGTACGTATTTAAGCATATCTATCAAGGGAAGGTTGGACTAGATGACCCCAACATGTCTTTCAATTCTATAATTCTGATGTTGTCTATGTTATGGAATTGTAAATTGAGCTCTTGTTCAGTTGTGTCTGCTCTTGGTACCTCCATGGACCAGTGTCTGTGAGGTTTTCTTGGCAAAGATAACAGAGTGCTTTGCCATTTCTTTCTCCAGTGGATTAAGGAAAACAGAGGTTTAATGCCTTGCTTAAGGTAATTAAGACAGTAAGTGTCTGAGACTGAATTTGAACTCATTTTTTCCTGATTCCAGGTCCAGTACTCTATCTACTGAGTCATCTGGCTGCCTCTAATACTTAAGGGTAAATCTTTAAAAAGTCACTAAAAAGTTCAGAACATCTTAGCCTTTTACTTACTAACATATAAAATTTTAACTTGCTAAAATTAGCAAAGAAGAAACAACCAAAAGTCATAGCTAATAACATATAAATGATTCAGTGTAGGTAAAACCTATTATTAAAATGTGTTCATAATGTTATTATTACTAACTTAATTTCCCTATAGGACCTTTTCTGTTTCAGTAGACCATGTAGATGTAATTATGTTCATTAGTGTTTGGGGAAACTTTTCAGCTATTTTTCCACCATAACTAGAGTTAAGTAATCTTATATTAATGTAAGATCATAATATAATATAAGGACCCATGGATTCTAAAGAATAAATTATCATGTGTATAAAGTGCCCTCAACCTCATCCCTATTATTAAATACTTACTACCTCTTTGTTAATCATTCTTGAAATTCCATATCTTTTGGTTGAATAAGCTCTTAGAGTAAAATATATATGATTAAAATGATTACTCTTTGTGAGGATTACAAAGCGTTTGGAATTGATCAGGATTATACTGGCCCATAGACCGAAGAGAACTTTTTCTATAGTCACCTTGGATCAATAGAGGAAGGGAACAAGTGTTTGTTTATCAAGTGCCTACTTTGGTGCCAGGTACTGTACTAAGTGCTTTACAAATATTAACTCATCCTCGCAACAACCATAGGACGTAGGTGCTATTATTAGCCTTTCTTCCCTTAGCATTGCTTTATTGATTTAACTGAAAAATACATTTTGTGTTGATTCTTTTATTTTTAAATAGTCCAAATGTTTCCCAGTATCACATATCCTTCTCTTCCTGAGAGTCATCCAATACAACATGTACCACATTTTAAAAGAAAGACACAAGAAAAAGAGGAAAAAGTATAATGAATATTCAATACAATCAATACGTTGAATAAGTATGAAAATGTATTCAACGCACCGTATCCACAGGCCTCCCTTCTGCAAAGGAATGAAGTTATAGTGTCTTATCTTATCTGTTCTTTTGGACCGTGCTTATTCTTTGTAATTTTGCAATGGCCACTTTTGATTATTTTGTCAGTGACCTTGTCAGTGAGTCATTTTGGTTGTTTCCAGTTCTTCTGACCTCATTTGGGTTTTTCTTGGCAGAGACACTAGAGTGGTTTGCCATTTCCTTTTCTATCTCATTTTACTGATGAAGAAACTGAGGCAAACAGTTGGTTAAGTACTTGTCTAAGGTCACACAGCTAATAAATGGCTGAGACCTGATTTGAATTCAGATCTTACTGACTCCATGCCCAGCATATCATAGTACCACCTAGCTGCCCTGTGGTTAACCTATTCATTTTCTTTTCTTTTCTTTGTTTTTGAATGGCTTGTTTATTTACTTTTAGTTTACAAGATTCAGTTCCACAATCACTTGAGTTTCAGATTTTCTCCCCTCCCTTCCCCCCCCACCCCCCATGGTGGTGTGCAATCATGTATAGGATCTGCAAATACTTTCACATTGTACAATAGTTTGGTTATATAGAAGGGTTGTAACCAATGAGTGATCACTGGGAAAAAAAAGCAAAACCAAACATGAAAAAGAATGATAGCATATTATGCTTCAGTCTCCGTTTAAACTATAGTCTTTCTATAGCTTTCTCTGAGTTTAGATATCTCCTTCCATCCTGAGGATTGTAGAGTTGTCTTTTAGCTGTACGTTGTGGAGGATAGTCCAGTTTATCAAGGTTGGTCATCATATGTATGATGTGTCTGTG
>CM053582.1:365187194-365211449 GCA_028627135.1 Pseudochirops cupreus | reverse complement strand
GGGAAGCTGCAATGCAGAGGTGGGTGCAAAACCTCTGCCTTTCACTTTTCTGCTCTGGAGGCCTTCTGGCGGGACTGCTTATCTCCCCCTTTCACAAATCCCACTCGCAGGTGCCACTAATCCGCTCACCTGAGAGGCTCCTCAGCTATTCCCCTCCAGCCGCCCCCGGGGCACAGCCCCGGCTTCAGGCCAGGCTGGTTTCAGTTTGCAGTGCTGATATGGTTCCCTGTAGCTGAGCTGACTTTAGTGGGAAGTATCTTTGTGTGCGTTTTGGAGTTCCGGGATTGGTTTAGAGTCCTATTTTATGGGTATTTTGGGGTGGCTATGTGAGAGCTGCGATATCTTGCTGCTGCTATGCCGCCATCCTGGCTCCGCCCCCATGTAAAACAATTTAAAAAACATTTAAAGAAAGTTTTGAGTTCCAAATTCTATCCCTCCTTCCCTTTGTCCCTCCCTTCCCCACCACTGAGATGGGAAATAATCTGATATAGTTTATACATGTCCATAAATGTAAAATATTTCCATATTAGTCATTTTGGTTTTTTTCACTGTGCAGCGTATTTATTTGCACCGTCACATCTGAATTTTTTTTATATTAGTAATTTTGTATAAAAAGATTCAAATAAAAAGAAAGAAAAATAGCCTGCTTCATTCTGCATACTTCAATCTCTTACTCTTTGTTTGCTGATCAAGTTATATAACCTGTCTGAAGATCAATTACTACCCCATGAAATACCTGCCTATGAGACTGGAATAAGTTAACATGCATAGGATGTATGTATGTATGGTGCAAGATACTGTACAGATATAAGGTCTTATCACATAGAATCCCTCCTTTATTTCTTTGGTGTGAGTATGGTAGAAAGTGATCTGAAGACACAATTAAATATAATAGTTCAATAGGTCCTCAGATATGTTTTTTTCCCTGTGTCTGGTCACAGAGGCTTGCAGACTTTGCAAGGTGACAAAGCTGAAGGAAGTGGGGAGAGGCTGCTGAATAAGATTTCTCCATTAACCTTATTATGTCTTAATTTGCCTTCAAGATGTTTGATGCTGTCAAATTCATGTTTGATGTTAGCAAAGAGGGTTTGTTTGTTAGTAACATAGTGGTTAAGATGGAAGGCGGGGTCGTGGTGGTAGTGGCAGAACATAGATGGAAAAGGAAGATGTAGAAATGTAGAGTAAAATGAAAAATGAGTGAAATAGTAAGAGTGGAAAAAAGTGCTCAAAGCCTATTAAAAATGAATAGGATGGTATTTCATGAAGATCATTCTGTCAAATGAAATAATCTGATAAAAGGTGGGCTGATGATAGGGACCAAGATTCAAAGGGAATAACATTAACAATGATAATATAGCACTTATTTAATGAGAACTGTTTAAGGTTTGCAAAGTGCTTTAAAATATTGTGTCATTTAATCATTTCAGGTGAGTACTCTTAATGAGGAAACTGAGACAAGCAGAGGTTAAGTGACTTGGCTAGGCTCACACAGCTAGTAAGTGTCTGAGACTGATTTTGAACTCAGGTCTTCCTTACTCCAGATCCAGCATTCTATGAACTACTCTGTACCAGCCAGAAGAGAAAAATTTGTTAGTGAGATAAAATGTTTAATTTTTTCTCTTGCCCTCTTAGAAATTAGAGTAAAATGGTGACACATAACCATGAATCATGTTCTATAGTAAATAATTTTTAATGTACTTTAAAACTTCTAAAAATAATTCCTTATTTCATTGGTAGGTGTACTCCTTCCCCAATTCAAATAGCAAACCCCAATACTTTTCATAACTTGCTTTTATGCATTTTTCTGGCTCAAAACATTTATCATCTGGAAACCAATATTCTGCAAATGTTCATTGCCTTAAGGAACTTCTGTTAGTACTCAGATAGGAGACATATGGTTATTCATTTCCTTAAAGACCTTCTAGAATGCTTGCACTTGGTAGATATTGTGCTCACTGACATTGCCATTGGAGTCATGTCCATACCATGATGAAAAGGAAGAATAGAGTGCTAATGGCTTGTAATTAATACATTCGTCTGAAAAACCTACAGGGCCTCTTAGTCTTTAAGATTTTTGAGTCATCAATGCATTGGACTTCACGTTATGGTTAAAATTGCTTCATTGAATTGTGTGAATTAAAACATAATGAATATCTTAATAGATGAACTATGCTTTCATATCAAAGCGAATTCATTTTGTTATAGGCTTTTATTCCTTTAAAATAACTTCTCAAGATATGTAAACCAGCAAGTCTTGAGTGACATACATATACTGCATCCCTTCCATTTCCAGTATCTTACCAACATGGCAATATTACCTTCTTATGATCTCATTGGAACACAGACAGACCCAGTGGTGGTATTGCTGGATAAAAGGGTATGCACGGTTTGGTTGCTGTTTGGATATAGTTCCAAGTAATGGTTGGATTAGTTCAAAACTACAACAACGGTGCTTTAGTGTCCCAATTTTCCCACATCCTCTCAAACATTTACAATTTTCCTTTTATTTTTTTGGTCATATAAGCCAATCTGATAGGTGTGAGGTACCTGTTTTAATTTGCATTTCTCTGATCAATAATAATTTAGAGCCCTTTTTGTATGACTATAGATAACTTTAATTTCTTCATATGAAAACTGTTCATATCCTTTGATCAATTTATTAATTGGATGATGGCCTGCATTATTATAAATTTGGCTCAGTTCTCTATATATTTGAGAAATGAGGTTTTTATCAGAGACACTTGCTGTAAAGATGGCTTACCATTTTTTTTGCTTTACTTCTAATTTTGGTTGCATTGCTTTTGTTTGAGTAAAAGCTTTTTAATTTAATATAACCAAAATTATTTATTTGACATTTTGTAATGCTCTTTTCCAGCTCATTTTATAGATGAAGAAATTGAGGCAAACAGGGTTAAGTGACTTGCTTAGGGTCACACAGCTAATAAGTTTCCAGCTAATAATAGTCTGGGGCCTGATTTGAATTTAGGAAGATTAGATTTCCTGACTCCAGGCTCTGCACTCTATTCACTGCATCACCTAGCTGCCCAGGTTGTTCTTCAGTAGTTTTTCAATCATTTTCTTACTCTCTGTGTCTCCTTTTTGAAGTTTTCTTAGCAAACTTAAGTGGTTTGTCATTTCTTTTTTCAGCTCATTTTACAGATGAGGAAATTGAGGCAAACAGAGTTAAGTGACTTGCCCAGGGTCACACAGCTAATAAGCATCTGAGATCAGATTTGAACCCAGGGTTTTCCTAACCGCACACCCAGTATTCTATTCCTGGACCGCCTAGTTGCCCAGGTGGGAAGTTTTTGTAGGAAGATATTTAAATAGTCCAGAAAGGTGATAAGAAAGGAAGGGTTTGTGTTATGATAGTGACAGTTGGACTAGAAAGAGAGTTGGATGTTAGAAATACTGACTTAAAAACTCTTGGTAACTGAACAGATATGAAAAGAGAGAAGGAAGATTCAAGGGTAACATCAAGACAACATTCTTGGTAGATGGTGAACTATGGTGCTGCTGAAATGAGAAGGAATTCTGGGGAAAGATATAATCAGTTCTAAAAAGCAATATGAGTAGGTTCAACTAGGCAGTTACCAATGTAATTCATCAGCACATACACACATATGTATGTGTATATGTATGTATGCATGTATGTTTTGGACAAACTATAAATAGACCATGAGTTAGGCACAGACTTGGATAGAAGGAGGAAGGTAAGTTAGATCCCTTTGGATATTACAACATTCTTTTAATGACTCCAGATTTCTTGCTGAAACAAAGGTTTGGCTTTTTAAGATAAATGTTCTTTTGTTGATGTTGTCTGACTGCAAGTCACATAGTTTCTGAAAGTGCTAAGCTGAAGATCTCTCAAAAGGCAACAGAAAGATGTATAGTAGAGTGAACAGGCTGCTACAGATTACAAAAATAAATTATATAGAAGTTATATAAATAATATAATAAAATAAATGTATAATAAAAAAATAATGTGGGACAGACCAGAAGTGAGTGTGAAGGATAACTGTTGTTCTCCATTGTTATCCTCATGGAAGACAAATTAGAGGCCATACCTTGGATGTACCCAATAGGGCAAAATTGTGGGAGACAAGTGTCAAACAGGATAGTTTGTGTTCTATTTTGTTGGAGGGAATGTATCTTATCAATGAGATCACAGATCCATTGGAATTTTGGAATGTGTTAGAGTTGTAATAAGTTTTAACAGAAAAATTATTTAGCAAAATCTTAATACTGATATGGTTCTCAGTGTCCATCTTCCATCTTCATGAACCCCAGTATATCTTCATTTTTTTTACCTATTTTACAGTATTATTATAACAAAGAAAGAACTTTGAAATAATTTAATTAAATTATACTCAACTCATCATTATATAGTGGAATGAGCACTGGACTCAGAGTCAGGAGACGTAAGGGTATTATTGTGACTCTGCCACTAACTAGTTGTTAACTTTCAGTATTCTACTTTGGTTCTCTCAACCTCTCTTTCTTCATCTTTGTAATGAAGGGATTAGATTAAAAGTCAGAAAATTTGGTAAAAAGAAAAATGACTTTAGATATGACCTTGTCCAAACCTGTCATTTAAAATACTATCACTTTTTAGGCCCCTTCCATCCTAAAAAATTATATGATCCTAAAATTTCATTTCTATACAAAATATTTCCACTTTATATAAGTGTCACCTATGTCTGTCTTATCTCGTCTATTTGAATGTTTAATTTGAATGTGTTTGCATTATGGCTGAAAATGTGAGCATGCATTTTTCACTTTGCATACTCCATGGCTCACCTCTGACTTTAATAGCTCAAGGTCACTTAATGAACAGAATTTCAAGATGATGTTGAGAATAGCATTTGTTGGTTCCTGTATTTAGCTACTGTATTTATGACAGGGGATAAGAGAAGGAGAATCAAAATGTACTTTATATGAGGCCAATGTAAAAAAAAAATCACATTATTATAGGGGCATCCTGTGACTGAGAGGATCATTACTGAGGTTATTTAAAACTGAAGGACTCTTCTGCTAATTGTGGAAGGATTGTTGTCATTGAAAAAACTGTTGGTCAGGTAGAATAAGGGAAAAAGAGATAAAAAGTAGGCAGGGTTGAGATCGTGAGGAAAATATTGAAATGATCCAATCGTCTTTGATGCCCACTACCTTGCTTTTGTGTGTCCTATTCTCTCATTGCAAGATCTCTTTAATTTCCTTCATTCCCAGTGCTTGGGCTTTTCATGGTATTCAGAGTCTTTTTTCAAAACTGTTGTGTATGCAGTTGTTCTATTCAGTTCCAATCAACAAATGTTTATTGTGAATTTATTTTAATTTTTGAATTATTTCTTTCACAATAAAAATAAATAGAATGCAGGTAGGAAAAGTAGAGAAAGGGATATTCTGCCTGTTTCCACTGGTATGCTCCAAATGTGAAGAAAATTCAAGGAAAGGTTTTGGTATGTCAGGTGGACACTCTGTAATGAATTTATGGATAGCAATGAAATAGGGTAAGGAGGCATGAATAGATTGGAAGAAAAGCCCTCATCAATGAGATGATAGGTTTATTGGAGTTTTGGAGCAGATGAAACATTTCAAAAAGAGTATAACAGGCATGTAAGCTACCAAACTGCTTTGTGTATGTTTGTATGAGTTTTCCACAATTTAACAAAGTAGAATTCACACACTTACATTGTGGTTTATGTATCCATAGGTTGAGTAACAAGATTCATTTGTTAAATGCATGCACAGACCAACTCTACCAATACAGGTTTCCACTTCAAAGACAGGAATGTTTTAACTGATCTAGGTTATATGAATTAAAAAAAAAATACATGCATGATGAGTTCAATAGGATTTTAACAACAATTCACAATGAAACCAATTTATTTAAAGCTCTCATTTATGTAGATTTGTCACATAATCAATTATTAAAACTATCTTTGCTTACAACATTTTTATTATATGTACACACATATACACATACATATATACATATATTACACATACATAAATCCTAGGAATTTGCCTGAGACATTAGAAGTTTAAATGGTTTGCAGTAAGTATCAGAGACATGATTTAAACCCACTTATTCCTGACTAGTGCTCTATGCACTAATTAATAGTAATATTTAGTATTTACTAGCACTTCCACAGTTTTCTATCTTTACAAACGGGTGTCAGTTAGTTGGCATAGTGGATAGAGTGACTGATCTTGGAGATGGCAAGACCTGAGCTTAAATTGGGCCTCAGGTATTTATTAGCTGTCTGACCCTGGGCAAGTCACTTGATGCTGTTGCTGGTGGTGGTGATGACTCCAAGACTTAATTTTTTAAGAAGATCAGGGAGTTGTGGCTCTGTTATTATTATGGAGTTCTGCACACAGTCTCCTTTTGTAACTGGTATCTTATCATCCCACTATCCATCCTCTTTGACTTATCAGTTCAGTGATAATCATCAAATTTAATCTCAGAGGAGTGTATAACATGATCTAGATATGGAAATGTGACAGTTTACCATTGGATACTTCCAACAGAGTGCATATATTGAAGTTAAGTGATGTTTTATCTTTGTTCCTCTGTTAATCTACCCTGACCTTTAGAAAGAGTTCATAATAGAAAACAACATGTTCAGTGATAGCCATGCCCTTATGGACTATATTTCCCCCATGGTACAGCTCTGATTTTCTCAAGTTGACCTCAGCAGAGAAAAAGTATATAATATCAGAGGAAAACTAATATATTATTGATGCATTTGAGGTATGGAAATACTATTGGGGGAGACCATAGTACCCTATTGTTCACATTGACCCTAGGAATCCATGTCAAATTCACTGGATGGTATTTAATAAACAAAACAAAACAGATATCACACTATCATATCCTTCATTTTGCAATAATGCAAATAGCAGACAGACGTACTTTAACAGAAACTAGAATTTGGATACCAAGTGAATCAGTTACTTCAATCAAGTCAATAAAAAGTCAATAAGGACCTCCCATGTGCCAGGCACTATGTTGTAATGCCAAGCAAAGGCAACTTCCAAGGTTTGGATTACCAGTATAGTAAACCCCATTTATTCAGACATTCCACCCCTCCAGGATCCTTGGCCTTACAATCTCAATCTAAATGGCCATGGATCCTGGAACAAATAGAGGCGCTATGCTTTGTAATCCTGCCAACTATGCCATAATGTAATGCCAAGCAAAGGCAACTTCCAAGGTTTCGATTACTGGCATAGTAAACCCCATTTATTCAGACATATGTTAAGCCCTGGGGATACAAAGGAAGTTAAAGATAGTCCCCACTTTCAAGGAGGTCACAGTCTAATGAGGAGTCATGGAAGATACTCATGCAGAACATACTAATTTAAATTTACACAGTGCTTTGAAATTTACAAAGCATTTTGTTTATTATCTCACTTGATCCCAGAAACAACCGTGTGAGGTAGGCAGTGCTCAAGTATCATTACCCCATTTTCCAGATGGGGAAATTGAGATTCATGTAGGTTTATAAGCAGTAGAACCAGGGTTTGGTTCAGTTCGACACTAGATCTCATTTACCAGCAGTAGTTGTGGAATACCTGTGTTCAGACCCCCTTGTCCAAATTCCAAACTGGCACAAATCAATACCTTGATTTCTGTGCTCTTCTACCTCCACTGATATTTACACATGTTCCCTGGAGAGATCTAATGGACAGTGCTCCTCCTCACCTTGACTGCTAGAATTTCAGCTGCTATTTGGGCTTAGTTGAAAGCTTAGATGCTGTTACTCTGTAGCTTTGTTTGCCACTTTTTAGGACATATATGTGGATAAAGTGCAAACCTGTGAGGTTTGTGCCCAGACCCAGGGCTCCATGGGGAAATTGGCAAGATTGTTAGAAGCTACATTGACTCTCCATCATTCTAGAGGAGTGAGGATGCTGGATTTGTTTTTCACAAATTTACTCCCATCACAAAGATATGATGCCATCTTGGTAATGTTCACACTTTGAACAAAATGGGTGATGTTCTTTTCTGTGCTTATGTTCCAAAAGGGAGGCCTCATCTTCCCTCCTTCAATTACTTTTTAGATTCCATGGTCTCTCCTATTTCTTCATTTCTTCAATTAATGTCAATTTTTTTTCACAACATTACAGATGAAAATTCACATATGCCTATTATATCATTTCACATATAACTAGTCCAACAGATTCTCACTACAAATAGGAAGGCAAGGCAGTTGATTTTCTGGGTAGGAAGGCAGCAACTGCTGTCAGTCCCCCTAATGAGAGCGCTCCTCTCTCTACCCTGAGGGTATCTGTAGATAGAGGACAACAGAAGGGGGAGACTAGTCTTCTAGGCTTGTATTTTGTATTGTGTTGATGCAGCATTGTATTTTGTAATGAAAGGGAATAAGAGAGACAAATAAGAGCTCTCTGTGGCTGCTTTTCAGCTCTGGGGAGTCTGGTTAGCTGGGCAGTTTTCTCTGAGAACCTGTGTTGTTGCCCACTTTGTACATGTCCCTGGGGAAAATATTGCCTCCTGAGTCATTTAAGCTGCTTAAGGTCTTAAACACATAATAGAACAAAGGACTGGGCAATGATGCCTGCGTCACCAGGTCAGTGACAGCTGCATTCTCAACAATACCTTCTGAGTCCTTTCCTGTGCTTTAGGGGCCGATTGTATCAAAGGTTGCTGGATCCTGGCAGGCAAGGATCTGAACACTAAATGGATGTTTCAACACTATGTCAGATTCTGTACATTAAGAGCATCATGGGGTAATGAAAAGAGTGGTATTTGGAGCCAGAAGCCATAGGTTCAAATTTCAGCTCTGCTACTAATGCTCTCTGTAAACTTAGCCTAGTTGTTTCATTTTCCAGGGCCTGTTTCTTCACACTTAAAATTATAAGATTGGAATAGATCAGTGATTCTTTACTTTTTTTGGCATGGTCTAGTGAAACCTATAGACCTCAGAATAATGTTTTTAAATGTATGAATTAAAATACACAGAATTACAAAGGAAATAATATTTTATTGATGTAGCTATCAAATTAAAAAAAAATATGGGCTCCCTGATATTTGTCCATGAACCCTAGTGGTAGAAAAGGCTCATAAACCCCAGGTTAAGAATTCCCAGAACAGATTATTGTAAGTCCTTCCAACCTTAAATCCTATGTTCCTATATCACTAAGCTCTCTCTGCTGCCATGGTAGAACTCTGCCCACAGAACTCATTTTACTTGATCCAAAATGCCCTTTCCCACAAACTAACATCCTTATCTCAACTCATCCCTGCACTCCCACTTTACACTCTTGTTATACTCACAAGAAATGAGGGAAGGTACAGAGTACTCAGGACTACTTGTAACACAAGATAGAGGCTGTTAATCTACTTATCCCTAGGAAGCTGATGGGCATCACACCCCTTCAATCAATCAGTAATATTTATTAAATACTTATTGAGCTCCAACTAATTACGTATGGATAAGAGTGTTATGTAGCTCAGGGCACCCAGGACTCTGCAAAATGAGGGATTCAGGGACCCTTCAAAGACCCCAATATAGGAGAAGGTCATCTGGAATGAATTTCTTGACTCAAGCATTCTTTAAGTCAAGGTGGCAAAGATTTATTGTTGTGTTTTTCAGCTGGCAAGAATCCTTAGGGAACCTGCAACCTTAGAGGAGTACAGTTAAAGTTTATATAGGATAAACTATAGTAAAACATGTGCCAGATATGCTAACTAGGTGATTCAGGGTGGGATTAAGGAGTGGTTAAGGAGTGGTCAGCTCTTAAAGAAGCATACACTTTTGGTGTCTACTGCACAGATATTTTATCCAGAATTCCCTGGGAAATAGCCCAAGGGTGGGTTACATGGACATGTGGTTTTAGGCCTGCAATGTCACTAAGTCAACTAGAAGTCAGAGCTGACTGAGAAATACCCAGGCTGCCCCCATCAATGTCTTGTTGGACAAGATGAATGTAAGGTAGTTATACATATATGTAAGTCTAGGATGCATATGATAGGTCAGTGAGTAGAAAATATCATTATGACCCAGTACACAGCCAGTTCAGTCAGTACACACCTGGTTCAAACTAATAAATTCTATAGGTGCAACTGGTTGCTGTATCAGGAAGAGAGAAGTATTTTGCTAGTACCCACTCATTAGAAATTGCTAGGCATAGTGTCCTTGGGCTGGAGAGAAACTGCATGAGACAGTGTTTTGAGGCTAGGGATAAATGTGATTTTGGAACTGGGGTCTAAGCACAGGCATCCAAACACCCCATCAGTGATAAGGGCATGCCAAGTACCTAATAAACTGGTCAGGCTATGAGTTAGAGGAAGCAACAGGAAACTCATCCATAAACTGCATGCATGCCCTAGGTTAGGTCAAATGTTTTCTCACAGATATTCCATGAGACTACTTGAGCTTTAGGGAGATATTATAAGAAGCGGGATGTGCCTATATCCTAGAACTCACCCTCTTTAAATAGCAGTGATGCATAAGAAAATTGATACTTTACCTTGCTAACTGAATTTTTGTCTCAAGATAGTCTTTTATGTGCATGCTCTTAAAACACCTTTCAGAGTTAGCCATATATCTCTATACTTGCTCAATAAAGAAAATGAAAGTATTATTAGTTTCAGAAACAACTTGCATGCCCCTTTTGAACTCATACCTTTAAATTTGATTCAGCATTTATTCATTCCCTATTATGTGCCATCATAAGACACTATCCTAGGAGTATGGGATAGAAAGACTCAAATGAAACAAAACAGTGCATTCATGCTCTATTGGGAACGTGGTGGAGTACTATATGTAAAAGATTAATTATAGCTCAAGAAAAATCGTGGAGACTGAGAACGTTGACTTACTGGAGTGGATGTAGGAAGAATCAGGGAGAGATGATCCCTAAAGGAAAGCAAGGATCCTAGAAAACAGAAATGAAGAGGGAATGCATTTCAAACATGGAGAATGGGTTGTGTCAATGTGCAGAGGAAAGGGTTGATTTCAGGAAACAGCAAATAACAGCTCAGTTTCTCTGCTGTACGGAATTTGTGGTTTCCTTTAAGGCTCAAATAACACCCCACATTCTACAGGAAGCCTCCCATAACTCTTCTTAATTTTGGTGCCTTCCCTATGTTACTTATTCCTTTGTGTCCTGTAACTATGAATCCTTTGTAGCTTGCTTCTTTGTATGTTTTTGTCTGCATGTTGTCTCCTCCATTAGACTGTGAGCTCCTTGAGGGCAGGGACTGTCTCTTGCCTCTTTTTGTATCCCTAGTACTTAATACATTCCCTGGCACATAGTAGGTGATAAATATTTATTAAGTTGAACTGTGAAAGGGAATAGCATGAAATTTGGCTGGAAAGGTAAGTAGAGCCAGAATATGGGGGTACTTACATGCCAGGTTAATAACATTACTCATGGTGGAGCATGCTGCATAGTAGTTAAATGAAAGCCTATGATTGAAGAAGACCTGGATCTGAACCTTGACCCAGAAGTTTGGGAACTGTGTGGTCTTGAACAAAACATTTTTTTTTATGGGCCACATTTTCTACATCTGTCAAATGAGGACAATAATACTTGGATTATCTTTAAGGTCCAGTGAGATCATTTATATTAAGCATTTTCTAAACCTTCAAATGCTATAGAAACTATTCAGTGACTGGCTCCAAAGTTTGTATTTTATCCTCTAGGCAAAGGAGAGCCACTCTTCTATTTAAATAGGACAGTGATAAAGTCAGACTTATGTCTTCTAAAACTGGATAGAGAAAATATGTTATCTGGTTAAGAGGCTGTTTTATTCTTTTATAAACACATTTAGAATTGGTAAAATTGTCACAAAGCTAACAATTGGACATTTTGAAGCATTCCTGAGTCCATAAGATTAGGGCATGTTATTATTATTATTATTATTATTGTTTCAAACATAAATTTTGAGAGTTTAATTCTAGATAATTTCAATTAATCAAATAATAAACATTTATTAAGGACCTACAATGTGGCAGGCACTGTGCTGAGTGCTTATGTATAGCAAATATCATAGTATTTAACATGGAAAAGAATATTATCTTATGACATTTGCTATAAATAAGCAATTGCTTGATTCAGTTAATAGAATATATATAGTTAAAAGTATTACCCATGCTAACGGAGGTAATTGATTCTATATGCATGCTGTAATTGACTAAATTGATGAGACCCCCAAATGACACTGGAAGGTTAAATTTGTGTGTGTGCATGTGTGTACATGCATGTGTGTGTGTGTGTGTGTGTGCGTGTATGTGTGTGTGTAAAATCTGGAACATTTAGAAAGGTTTGTGAGGGAAACTTGATTGTGTCATCTGTAGAGGTGATAACAAAAGCAAGCTTTTTGCAAGCTTGGAAATATCTTTAATGACCTTTCAACTGTTCTAAAATTAAAAAAGAGAAGCAAATAATGGGAGTCAGGTACAGAGGAGGTGTTGAACTTCTCAGTGTTATTATTATAATATCATTGTTATCACAGCTATATAATGGAGACTCCTTAATTGGGTTACCTCCAGGGGTGATGCATATTGTAAAGCAACACTTTTTATAAAAGGATCACACTAAACTAGTCCTCAGATGCTTAGCTAATATCTATCTCTGTTGTCCTTGGGGAAGATAGGATTCTCCTGAACAGCTTCAAAATTCTCCTTAGTTCTAGTGCAAAGATGAGAGCCATCTGATCCCCATAGAACACATAAGGCTCAAATTTCTTAATGAATCAGTCATTGAATCATATCGTAAACTGGTTGTGAACAATTCCTAGATATACCTGCTGACTCATTCAGAGGCATAAACTAGATGCCAAAACTTTTAAAGTAATTTGGAAGTGAAATGCTTTGAGATGACAGTATTGAATTGGTTGAAAACGACTCAGTCAAGCCTTGTGGGGCTTGGATAGCAGGCCAGATGAGTGGTAGAGCATCTAGCGAAAAGTCCTTGAAAGGGAATTGCTTATGAGAGAGGAAGGTGAAGAGAGAGAACCTGTGGTCTCCCTCCCTATCCCCCTCTCTAAAGGAAAGTCTTGTGACCTTAAAAAGTCAGTCAACAAGCATTTGTTAAATACCTTCTGTGTGTCAGTCATTGTGCTAAGTCCTGAGGAAACAAAGTAAAAATAAAACACCTTTTCCCTCCCCCAAACCAACAGCCAAAAAATTACTCGCTGCTATCAGGGAGCTCATAGTCTAATGGGGAGACCACATGTAAGCTATGTATAGACAAGATATATAGTGCGCCCCAAAGGTCTTAGTGCCATTTTATGCTTTAATACCTTTTAGCTTTAATAGTTTAATACTTTGCTAAGACCTCTGGGTACACATATTCCATTGCATCCTGGGCCATCTCCAGTCATCCTGATGAACATCTGGTCATGGGATCCAGATAGCTCTGGAGGAGAAAGTGAGGCTGGTGACTTTGCACAGCCCTCCCTCACTCAAATCAAAGTCAACTGCAAGTCATGTCATTGTTTCCCTAACTCCATGGTCCTCTTCAAAAATGAAGGACAAACACAACAACAACAAGGACAACAACCACCTTCTGTGTACAGGATATACTGTAGTTAATCTCAGAGGGAAGGCATTGAGATGTAAGAAGACTGGAAAAAAACTTCTTGCGGAAGATGAAATTTTAGCTGAAACTTGAAGGAAGCCAGGAAAGCCAATGGATATAGAAAAGGAGGAAGAGAATTACGGTGGTGAAGAGGAGGCCAGTGTCACTGGATCACAGTATATGTGGGAGAATGAGAAAAGTGCAAGAAGACTGGAAAGATGGGAAGATGCAAGATGATGAAGGATTTTAAAACTCAAACAGGATTTTGTATTTGATTCTGGAGATGAAGGGCAGCCACTCGGGTTGATTGAATAGGAGGAGGAAGTAATGCTTTTAGGAAGGTCACTTTGACAACTGAGCAGCATTGGAATGGGGAGAGACTTGAGGCAGGAAAACCAAGAGCACCCACAAGAGATGTGAGTCCAATGAAGGGTTGTACCATAGTGCTAGCAGTGTCAGAAAAAGAGAAAAGGGGCATGTAAGAGACATGTTACTGCAAGACTTGACAAATGATGGATGAGAGAGTGTAAAGACTTGAATATGACAGCTAGGTTGCAACCCTGGGTAGCTAGGAGGGTGGTAGTACCCTCAACAGTAATAGAGAAGTTAGGAGGAGGAGAAAATTTGGGAGGAAAGATGATGAATTTTCAGTTTCAGATGTGTGACATTTAAGATATTTATGGGGTATCCAATTTTAGATATTCACTAGGCAATTGAAGATGCAAGTCTGGAGGTCAGCAAAGATGTTAAGACTGGACAAATAGAAAAACAAAAGATCAGGAGGTTTGAACTTCTTGTCAGGGTCCTACCAGTGTCCCCAGACCATAGAGTTATAGATTTAGAACTAGAAAGAATCTTAGAGTCCATAAAGTTCACCCCTCTCCTTGTCCTCTTATTTTCTTTTTAAAATTTTATTCATTTTATTTTTCATTTATGAAATAAAAGGAGCATTTCCATAATATAGTAGAATAAAAAAGATGATCACACATGAAATTGCCATTCTATTATGTACAGCTTGCTAATTCTTTTAAATATTTAATAAAGTTACCATGTAAATTTTTTTTCTGTTTTATCTTCTCTCTTCCTACTCTAGAGATGGCTACCATTAGACACAAATGTGTGTGTGTGTGTGTGTGTGTGTGTGTGTGTGTGTGTGTGTGTATGTGGGTCTGTACACACATACCACATTCTACACATACTTTGATTTATCAGCTCTTTCTCTGGATGCAGATAGCATCTTCCTTCATATGTCCTTTGTGCTTAATTTTACACACAAGGAAACTGAAGACCGAAAGGGTTTTATTGTCTTGCAAAGAGTCCATATAGGCAGTAAATGAGGAAAGATTCAAATTCAGGTTTTTCCTGAGTTGGCACTTTATCAAATGCCATAGCAGTGACTGGCAGGAATTAAGTTCAAAATAAACACTCTGAGGACAGGCAGTTTCAAGGCTCTAAAGGAATCCATCTAGGAAGTGTGAGGGTACTCTTGTGCTATGTGAACTCTCTAAGCTTGAGCCCACTTTCACTCGGAGTCTGTGTGTGCTCATTGGAGAGTGTATCCCCTGCTTTAGAGGAATGTTTTTGTTCTCATATTTGTTTAGGAGACACCCCCAACTCAATGCTAATGAAATCTAGCTGGTTAATTCATTTAAATTAATAGTTAATGGAAAGCAAACTGGTGGCGTTAGTGAGCAAAAGTACCAGAAAATCACCCCAAGTCCCTCAGGGTTTGCCTTTGAATCTTTAGAAGTTACTTCCTGTGAACCCAGCCCACCAGTGCCAGTAGGAGCTACACGAGTGAGTACAGAGGCTGCACTATATTAGCAAATTTGCTCTTAGTTTATTTGTTTTTTATAGATGTTTTCAGTTCTACATTTTCTTTTTAATTTAATGAGAGTAAATTAAATGATGGATTGTGTAATATTAATGGAAAATTGTCCTTTGTTCTTGTGGCTTATAGCTGTGGGAAGACTAAATTAGTAATGAGGACAAATTTAAACAAATTCTGTGATACTGAGCCACTCATCTCAACATCAGCTAAATGATTTAGCAGTTTTTGAATTTACGTGAGTCTTCATTATACTTTTAATAGGATAATGTTTCATAGTCAATTCAGTTCAATTTAATACACATTTTAATACACAATTTAATAGACATTTAATACATGTGCCTACTATGTACTGAGCCCTGTGCTAGCTACGAGGGATGCCAAAATGAAAACATATCCTCAAGGATTTTGCTTTTTAATAAAAGATTCATTTTTCTGCCTCTTGATTGAACAGACAGAATAGGAATTCTCTTGGATTGGTTTCCTGCTTGAGATGAGATTGAATAGGTTGTAAGTAACTTCAAGAAGACCCAAGTTCAAACACAGCCTCAGACATTTACAGGCTGTATGCTTTTGGGCAAGTTAATCTTTGTCTGCCTCAGTTTCCTCATGTGTAAAATGAGCATAATAATTGTACCTATCTCCCTCGCATGGTTGTAGAAAGGATGAGAAAATATTGGCAAAATTCTTAGCAAACCTTAAAACTCTATTTTTAATGACTGCTATTACTTTGGTTCTAATGACGCAAGTTTAGGTACTGGTAGCATTTTAACTGTGCTGGGAAAAGAGTAGGGTTAACAGTGATGTTTGCTGGAGGGTATAATGTTCAGCTCAGCCATATCCCTCTTTTCAATATAGCTACTTCTTATCAGTTGCATAATCACCCAAAATCACATTGGGAAAACCACATGATACTATCCATAACTGAATATGAATCTCTTTTCACCACATATTCAACACTAGTCTGAAGACTTTTGCTTGAAAACTTCCACTCTAGGGAAACCCATTCCTTCCTGTGGCAAATCAGTCCCTCATTTGGTTAGCTATAACTATTAGGAAATGTTTCTTAAGACCAAGGTTAAATCTGAACTTTTGACTTCTGTGCTATTGTTCCACATAGAAAACATACAGAACAATTCCAATCCCTCTTCCATGAGACAGCCCTTCAAATATGTCATTTCAACATCAATGCTTGCTAAACACTTGAATATCCAGTTCTTACCTCTCTCCTTGCCCCCCTCCTCACATGATTTCTCTTTTCCAGGCTGCTAATCATTCCTGTTTCTTTCAACTGATCTCCACATGGTGGGATCTTTAATCCTTTGCTATACTAGCTGCCCTCCTCTGTGTGCTCTCCAGCTTGTCAATGGTCTGACTAAAATGTGGTGCCCACAGCTGAATGTAGTCCTCCACATCTGGTCTGACAAGGGAAGATCACAAAGAAGGTATTACCTCCTTAGCCTGGGACACTGTGTCTCCCTTAGTGCAGCCCAATACACATAGATGCTTAAGTGCCATACCAGACTGCTGACTAATACTGGGCTCATGTTGCCCTAAAACCAGCCAATCTTTTTTCAGAAATTCAGAAATAAAACAAACAAAAATCCCTGCTGTCTGGAAATATCTCCTCTATGTTGCATTTACGGCGTCACAATTTTCAACTCAAGTGTAAGACATTTATCCTCATGAAATTTCATTTTATTAATTGCATCTCTTTATTCTAATCTTTCTCTTCTAGTCCTTTTGTAACCCGGCATAGGATTCGCATCTATGATTTTACTTGTCATTGACATTCATTCATTTTTACTTAAGTAAAAACTTTAGTTATATTTTACTTAAGTCAATGTCATTAAGCCATTAAGAAAAAGAGGCCAAAAATAGTTCCCCTAAGATGACCTCCATTGTGTTTCCCTTTCCAACAATGCTATTGTTCTCTCTTGGCACAATATAAAATAATGAAAATAGTCCATTTAGAGGACAAGCTTCATAGGAAATAGGAAAAAGAAGTGTCTGGAATTCATCTAGATGAGTTCTACACCCTTCCTAGAGAATATTTTAATGGCATTTCTTCTGGTCTATTCAGTTTTTTCATTTATGTAGACCTCAGTGCCAGGAAGTGGGAAATAATAATAATAATAATAATTAATAATAATAATAATTTACATAATACTTTAAAGTTTGCAAAACATTTTATACATGTTAACTCACTTGAGTGCCCAGTAACCCTGTGAGGTAGGTATTATGATTATTCCTATATTACAGATGAAGAAATAGAATTGGAGAAAGATTATGTGACTTGACTGGCGTAACACGTCCAGTAAGTATCTGAAGCAGAATTTGAACTCAGTTTAGCTGACTCCAAGGGGTAACTAGGTGGTGTAGTAGATAGAGTACCTAGAATCACAAAGATCTGAATTCAAATCTAACCTCAGACACTTACCAGCTGTGTGACCCTGGGCAAGTCACTTAACCCCTAATTATTTCAGCTTTTCATCCATAAAATAGGACACACTGGAGAAGGAAATGGCAAACTACTCCAGTGTCTTTGCCAAGAAAACCTAGAGTTGGACATGACTGAATGACTAAACAATAATAACTATCTGACTCTAAGTCCTATACTCAATACACTGTATCATCTGGTTGTCTTAAATCAGTATCAAATTTTAGTTAAGATCTCTGGCCCTTTTGAAACTGTTTGTTTGTTTGTTTGTTTTTTGGAAAAAAAATCTTGTTTTTCCTTTGCCAACATACATCTGCTGTGCCTACTAATGCACAAAACACTAATTTATTATTAAAAATATCCCTATTTTAGAATGCCTCTTTTATTTTTCAGGTTCTTTACTTCATGGCAAGTTAAAGTTGCATTATGTGTCTGTTATAATATAAATGGATCTTGACTTTCAAGGTGAGTCAATGCATCGTGTGAATCTTCACCAGGTTTTTAGAAGTCATCCTATCATTTCTTTCTTTTCAGGGGATCAGCAGCCTCTTCAGTTCTTTAAAAGTGGTGCGTCTTTTACGCCTGGGCCGCGTTGCCAGGAAGCTGGATCATTACTTGGAATATGGCGCTGCGGTGCTGGTGCTGTTGGTCTGTGTGTTCGGGCTGGTTGCTCACTGGCTGGCCTGCATTTGGTACAGCATTGGGGACTATGAAGTCATTGATGAAGTCACGAATCGCATCCAAAATGACAGCTGGCTTTATCAGTTGGCCATGAGTATTGGGACGCCTTATCAGTACAATACCAGTACAGGGGCATGGGAAGGAGGACCCAGCAAGGACTCCTTGTATGTATCCTCACTCTACTTTACCATGACAAGCCTTACTACAATAGGATTTGGAAACATAGCTCCAACCACCGACGTGGAGAAGATGTTTTCAGTGGCCATGATGATGGTTGGCTGTAAGTAGTTTTATTTTCTTCTGTTAAGACCCTTCATCACAGTTCTAGAAATATTAAAATAAAGCCACTCAGGCTTTCTAAGGAATTTTAAGACTTTGGTCTGTTGTAATCATTACTTTGTACTATTGTACTAGAAAAGTTGTTTTTGCTACTTTTATTCTCTATATAGATAACTTCTACACACAGAGAAGCACAAAGGCAGAGTCAGCATGACTGGGATTTAATTCCTCCCTCTGCCACATACTGTGTGGTCCTGGGTAAGTCGCTTGACTTCTCAGTTTCCCCAGACAACTCTCTAAAACTATAAGATAAAGGACAGTTGCTTAGCAACATTGGTAGAGGGAGTTTCCTTATTGGTACTTTTCTATACCAGTGAAATTCCAGGTCTGACAAAATATTCCAGTATACATATATATATATATAAATACTTATGCAAATATATTGAAAATTGCTTTTAAAATACAGTATAGAGGTAGATATGTGGTAAATATCTAGCAATTACATAATTGAATGTAATGCTGTTATCATTTTCAGTGACTTAGATGAAGAAAGGTATAGATGGCGTGCTCACCAAATTTGCAGATGGTGCAAGACTGGAAGAGAAAATGAATTCATTGATTGACAGAATCAAGATTCAGAAATGCAGGACAGTGAAGCTCACCAGATAAATTTAATAGCTATAAATGTAGTCCTGTAGCAGTATTCAAATAATCAACTATGCAAGTGAAGAATTGACTGTGATGGGTAGGGTACGTCTAGAAAGAAATTCATCTATAACATATTGGTTCTAAGCAGACAGTGAGTTCAGACGATGTAATATTTTGATGGTGGTAAATCAAGGAACTCATGCAAGACTGGAATGAAATAATAGAGGCATACTGTGTAGTGATAGTGACATATAGATTCAAATTGAGCCGTCCTGTCCTGTTTTGAGAACCGTAATTTAGAATGGGCAAGCCTGAAGCATTTGCAGAATATGGTGGCTGGTAGAGTAAGATGACTCCCTAACTATGTCATTTAAGGATTAGTTGGAAGAACCAGGAATATTTAGAAAAAATTGTGAAATGAAGAATCTAAGAATCTTCAAATATTTGAAAGTTTTTCATGTGGAAAGGCATTCAATTTATTCTTGACTCTAGAGGGTATAGTTAATAGGTGAAAGTTACAGGAAAACAGATTTTTAGCTTAAAATAAGGAAGAAAATATTAAGCAGTCCCCAATGTTAGTGGCTTTCTGAGTTTCTCTGGAATCTTTTAAAATAATTATGTCAAGTGGTTTGTTGACCAAATGTTACCCACAGAACTTCCATTTGTGGCCCAGATCAGATATAATCAATATAATTGGGAAATATTTAATAAAATAAGTAAATATATGGAAAAACCTATAAATAATATAATTCAAAACTAAATCAATATGAAACCCACAGGGACCCTTACATACAGATAAATGGCCTCTATTTCTGTTTGAATTCGACACCACGGGATTAAAGAAATGTAATACAGAGAAAGGAATCTTAGACTTGCAGTCAAAAGAAACCTGGGTTTGAATCTAATCTCTGACATTACTAATTGTATGATTAAACCTCATTAATTCTGTTATTTTGATCTGTAAAATGGGCAATATGATACTCTTAATACCTGACAATATTGTATTTTGCGAACATTTAAACATAATCAGTGCATTGGCAAACATTTATTAAACTCTGTCTTTGTAATAGAGGCACTGTGCTATATTGTGGGGATTCAAAAAACAAAAGCCAAAGAAGTATCTGTCCTCGAGAACATCACCATTGAGCCAGGGGAACAACATACATACATCTAGGTATAGACCAAAGAGACACAATGTCATTTTTTTTGAGGAAGACCCCAGTTATTGGGTGGTGGTGGGAGGAGGTGACCAGGATAGGCACTGGGGATTAAAAGCTTTGAGGGTAACTAGGAATTTTGAGGGCTAGAAATAAAGATAGAGTGTATTCTAGGCATGAAAGAAGAGAAACACCATTACAAGTGGCAGCATGAGAAGCACAAAGAAGCCCAGTTTGTCTGGATCACAGTGTGTGTGGGGAGGTGCTATGTTCAATAAGACTTAAAAGGTACTGTAGTTTGGGGCCAGGTCATGAAGGTCTTTACATGCTAAACAGAGGAGTTATATTTGATTATGGAGGCAATAGGGAGCCAATGGAATTTATTAAGTACGGCAATATGTTCAGATTAGGAAAATCAATTTGGCAACTGCAGAGGCTCTTTTGGAGAGGTAAAGTGCTTATGGGCAGGAGATGAATTAGGAGGCTGTGGAAATAGTCCAGGTAACAGATGGTGAGGGCCAGAGCTAGGGCAATGACTGTGTGAGTAGAGAGAAGGGGACAGAGATAAGGAGTGTATGTACCTCCTACCTTAGTTTGGTGACTTGATTTATGGAGATAAGCTACTGTTGATTTACAATGAGATTGGACAGTCATTTTGTCAGGGATGTTGTAGAGAGTAGTCATGATTTGCCAAAAAAAAAAAAGATGAAACATATGCTTACATTTTAATTTATTTGGACTGGAATATGATTAGACTTTTGTAAAAATCATAATATTTTGTGATCAGTGATAATGATGATATCCTCACTGATAGTAAAATAGAGGTCTTTTTTTCAACTAACTTCCTGATTTTTTTTTTCTTTTTGGAGGGGGGAAGGCAGGGCAGTTGGGGTTAAGTGACTTGCCCAAGGTCACATGGCTAGTAAGTGTTATGTGTCTGAGGCTGGATTTGAACTCAGATCCTCCTAACTCCAAGGTCGGTGCTCTATTCACTGTGCCACCTAGCCTTACCACCTGTGTAACACTAGATAAACAAAGAGTTACCAATACAAACCTTATGGGCACAGAGTTCCCTTTCAAATATTTGAAACCCTGTCATACAAAAGAAAGTTTGGCCTTGTTCTGCTTGGTTTAAAGGACAAAGTAGAAATAAGATCAGTAGACACTGTTAAGAGGCAATTTTGGATCCATATAAAGAGGGAAAAACAACTTAAAAATAACTAGAAATGTACAAAAGTAGAATGTTTGCTTCCTCAGGAGGTCATAGGATCATAGATTTACACTTGGGATGGACCTGAGAGGTCTTCCTGTCTAAATCCCCTCATTTTAAAGATGAAATATTGAAACACAGAGGAGTTAAGAGATTTATCTATGAACACTAAGTTATTAAGTGTCTGAGACAGGATTTGAACTCAGGTCTTCCTGATTTTAGTTCCATATGTACTTAGCTATTTAACTGGATCTAAGAAGGTTAGACTGCCATTTATGAGGGATATTTTTGAGGGGATTCCCGTATAGATGCAGATTGAACTAGATGACTTCTCATTTCCCATCCTATGATTTGTGGAAATAGAGACTGTTTGATTATTTAATCTTTAACAAAGAAGAACTATTCTACTTTTTAGCAGTGAGTAGCTAGCAATGATGGTAAGGAAACACTTAATTTTGCTGAATATTGTACCTTTATCATGAATAGACTGTATGTGTGTGTGTGTGTGTGTGTGTGTGTATATATATATATATACACATATACATACATATACATATACATGAATATCTATTGATATCTATCTACTTTATCTACTTCTTATCTAAATTCATAGGAATTTAAGGTTGGGATGAACCTTCAAGTTCACCTTGTCCAGTTTTCATTTTGCAGATGAAATTGGAACCTTTAAGTGTGAATGACTTTGTGTAGGTCACTTAACTAAGAAATAATAGAGTTGTATTGTACTTGAAACTAGCTTTTGCTTCCAAGTCTAATGTTTTTACAACACAGCATACTTCCCCTTCCTCTCTTTCTCTCTTTGCTCAGCAGCTCTAATCAAATTGTCTTAATATGAAATTCCAAATGTATAGCCCTGATTTCATATAAAGGACGGAATTTCTGTGTGATCTTTTGGCCACTAAACTAGAAGGATATTGAGTAATCAAAGGTGGTATAATTGGGATTTGCTTGCATAATAGTCTAGCATGTAAATATCCTTTGAGGAAAGCAATTTAAAAAAATTAATTGCCTGACAGTTGTGAAAAAGAACTTCCTTTTCCCTTTAGATAAATATCCATATAACCTCTTTGTTGACTTATTTGGCAAACACCTTATGAAATCTCTTTGGGAAATACTTGATTTTTTATACTTGATTTTTAAATTTCTAATTATATGATTTGGGACTAAATATTTGTGTCCCCTAAGAAAAGTCTGAGCTTTGTATCTTCTTTATGTTCTTGTCCATTGGACATTTTGAGTCTTCACTCTAACAAATGCAGCTTGATTTTTGTCAACTCCTTTCCTGTGAGAAAGAGTAGAATTTCCTGGCAGTATATTTTAAAAGTAATATTTGAAAACATCTTCCATTGTTCTTCTTCCTTCCTTCTCTGCCTGCCTCCATTTTTCTCTTTCTTTCCTTCTCCTGCTCAGACTCTTCCTCTTCCTCCTGACCTCTCCCTCCACCGCAAGTGGTACTGTGACAGATTAATATATGAGAACATATAATGCAAATAAGAAAAATAAAAATTCATAAAAGAAGTATGAAATCTGTGAAAGAAGAGGGAGAAATCATTTCCTTATGAGGATTTCAGAGAAAACAGATTTGAACTGTACTTTGTAGGATGGTTAGAATATCAATAGGTACAGATGGTGATATAGGTCAAGGTCTGGGTATGATAGGCGATGGTGCTTGGTAGAAGCCATATAAAGTGTATTTGTCTACTAGCATTTATGAAATCAAAATTAATAGGGTCATACTCAAACTTCTTTAGTCAATAATTTATCATCCTCATCATTATCATCTCATCCAATATTTACTGAGCATCTACCATGTCCAGAGCCCTATGTCAGGTTCTACATTATTGACATGTGAATTAACCTAAGTCTCTTGATTGTTTAAAATAACAAGATGAATTCCCATACAAGCTTCTGGTCGCCTTCCTCCTTCCCTTTGCTGTGTGATCAGGAAATAAAATTAACATTTAAAGTAGTTATGCTTCACTTTTGACTAATGGTTGTGGTCCTAAAAAGTTATAATTGTCTAACTAAACTTTGATATGTACACATTTTTTTCCTTTAATATCTGTAGTTTTATTTGAACTGAACTTAAATCAGTGAATAGCCCTTCTGAGAAGTATTGGGACCAAACCTACTATCTTGGGGAGACTGTAAAAAGCCTTCATTCATCTTGTCAGGGGCCAGGAAGAAGAGGAGGGAGCCATTATAGCTCTCATAACTGGGAAAAATGAACAAGTATTTAGACAGAAGATTTTTTTAAAAAATGATTACACAATTTACAGGTAAGTAATGTTGCCACTTTCCCTTCTCTCCCTCTCTTGTTCAAATTTATATAATTAGCTTCTTTTGTAGAGCAGGGCAAAAAAACCACAGAGCTAGGTAATTCTGTGTAACAGTGCAATTAGGAAGGCCACAGCTGTGTGTTTGTGTGTGTGTATGT
>CM053582.1:365085030-365186694 GCA_028627135.1 Pseudochirops cupreus | reverse complement strand
TTACATTCCCTTCAACTATCCTAATACTAAGAAAATTTTCATAAGTTACAATTATTGTTTTTCCATGTGGGCATGTAAATAGTTCAACTTTGATAAGTTCCTTATCATTTATTTTCCATGTTTACCTTCTCATGCTTCTCTTGCTTCTTATATTTGAATGTCCAATTTTCTATTCAACTCTGGTTTTTTCATCAAGAATACGTGAAAGTTCTCTATTTCATTGAATGACCATATTTTCCCCTGAAACATTATACTCAGTTTTTCTGAGTAGGTGATTGTCGGTTGTAATCCTAGCTTCTTTGATCTCCAGAATATCATATTCCAAGCCCTTTGATCCCATAATGTAGAAGCTGCTAGATCCTGTGTTATCCTGATTGTGTTTCTACAATGTTCAAACTGTTTCTTCTTGGATGCTTGTAATATTTTCTCCCCAATCTAGGACTCTCAAATCTGGCTATAATATTCCTAGGAGTGTACTTTTTGGGATCTTTTGCAAGAGGTAATTGATGTATTCTTTCAATTTCTATTTTGCCCTCTGATTCTAAAATACCAGTGCAATTTTCCTTGAGAGTTTCTTGAAGGATGCTTTCTAGGTTCTTTTTTTTTTTTAGGTAGTTCAATAATTTTTAAATTGTCTCTCCTGGATCTATTTTCAAGGTCAGTATTTTTTCCAATGAGATATTTCACATTGCCTTCTGTCTTTTCATTTGTTTGGATGTGTTTAATAGTATCTTGATTTCTCATAAAGTCATTAACTTCCATTTGCTCCAATCTAATTCTGAAGTAATTATTCTCTTAAGTGAGCTTTTGAAATTCTTTTTCCATCTGACAAATTTGGCTTTTTAAGGCATTCTTCTCCACATTGGCTTTTTGGGCCTCTTTTGTCATTTGAGTTAGTCTATTTTTTTAAGTTGTTCTTTTCTTCAGTCAGGTTGTTGACTCATTTTTCATGATTTTCTTGCATCATTCTCATTTCTCTTCCGAATTTTTCCTCTACTTCTCTTTATTTTCACAATCCTTCTTGAGCTCCTCCATGGCCTTTAACAAATTCATATTTTTCTTGGAAGCTTTTGGTGCAGGAGTTCTGACTTCATTGTCTTCCTCCCATTCTATGCTTTGATCCATTTTGTCCCCCAAAAGGAATCTAAAGTTGGATTGCTGTGCTTGCTTTGCTCCCTTTGCCTGCTCATGTTGCCAGTCAATTACTTGACTGTTGAGCTCTTTGCCACAGTAAACCTCTGCTTCCAGAGGGAAGAGCTTTGTCCCAAATTTCTGGGGTTTTCACATCTGCTGGACCTATTAGGAGGGTGGTATCTTTATAGCCCCCACCAGCTCTGGCTCACTGATCATACACCTCAGTACCACCACCCAAGACTGTTATCTAGATTGAGGCAGGTTAAAGCCAGAGCAATTACCCTCTCAACTGTCACTTGCTCTCTCCCCCACCCCCCCATCTGCAGGCCAGGAGCTCAGAAGCAGTCATATGGAGGTGACTGCAGAGGTGCCACGCTGCTTCTAGGTCTGGAGCCAGAGGCCAGACTGCACTTTGCCCTCCTCCCCCCTTCCCCCAGTTACAACAGAGTTCTACTGACCATTTACTTTGTCTTTGGCATTTTTGGGTTAATATTTCTGGCAACTGCCACAGCTACTGGTGATTTACTCTCCTGAGCTCAGCTCTGGCAGCTGCTGGTCTGGGACACCCTGAGACACCCTAAAACCACAGGTTCATGTGTGGCCAGGCTTGGCTTTCAGTGAGCTTTGATGGACCCTTCCTGTCCACTTGATGGGCTGCCTTCAATGGGAGATTTGTTTCTCTCTGTCACTTTGTGGGTTTTGTAGCTCTAAAATTTGTTTAGAATCATATTTTATAGGTATTTGATGTGTTTATGAGGGGAACTCATGGAATATTCCTGCTTCTATGCCGCCATCTTGGCTCCACCCCTATTAATAACCTTCTTGAACTCATTCCTTCAATGATTAACAAACTCCCACCAAGTTTGCCCTTCCCATTCTGGTGATTCTGCCCCCATTGTCATTATTCAGACCTTCTACTACTGCCTGACTACATGTTTCCAAACCTAACCCTAATTGTCCCTCTATAAGGCTATACTCCCCTTTCCATAGAATGCAAGGTCCACAGGTAGAAAATTTGCTTTCATCTTAAATCTTTTCCTTAACAAATACCCAATTTTAGATTGGAGCAAATGGAATCTAATGATTTTATGAGAAATAAAGATACTGTAAAACAGATCCAAAAACTGAAAAAAATAGAAGGCAATGTCAAATATCTCATTGGAAAAGCCACTGACCTTGAAAATAGATCCAGGAGAGATAATTTAAAAATTATTGAGAGTACCTGAAGGCTATGATCAAAAAAAGAGCCTAGACATCATCTTTCAAGAAATTCTTAAGGGAAATTGCCTTGATATTCTAGAACCAGAGGGCAAAATAGAAATTGAAAGAATTTGCCAATCATCTCTTGAAAAAGATCCCCAAAAGAAAACTCCGAGGAATATTATAGCCAAATTCCAGACTTTCCAGGTCAAGGAGAAAGTGTTACAAAAAGTCAGGAAGAAACAATTTGAGTACTGTGGAAACACAATCAGGATAACATAAGCTCTAGCAACTTCTTCATTAAAGGAATGAAGGGCTTGGAATATGATATTCCAGAGGTCAAAGGACCTAGAATTAAAACCAAGAATTACCGACCCAGCAAAACTGAGTTTAATACTTCAGGGAAAAATGTGGATTATTCAATAAATTAGAGGACTTTCAAGCATTCTTGGTGAAAAGACCAGAGCTGAACAGAAAATTTTACTTTCAAATACAAGAGGAGAACCATAAGAAGGTAAACAGGAAAAATAAATCATAAGGAACTTATTAGAGGTGAACTATTTACATTCCTACAAGGAAAAATGATAATTGTAACTCATGTAGCTCATATATTCTCAGTATGAGGATAGTTGAAGGGAATATATATATATATATATATATATACATATATATATATATATACATATATATATACACACACCTATATGTACGTATGTATAGGAAGGTATATGTGTGTATATTTATATGTATATATACACACACACACACACACATACACAGTGTGTGTACATGTATACATAGACAGAGGGCACAGGATGAGTTGAATGTGAAGGGATACTATATAAAAAAAAAAATTAAGAGGTAAGTGAAGAATGTATTGGGAGAATGAGAAAGGGAGAGATAGAGTAGGATATATTACCTCCCATGAAAGAAGCAAGAGAAAACTGTTACAATGGAGGGGAAGAGCAGAAAGGTGAAAGGGACTGAGTCAACCTTACACTCATTGGATTTGACTTAAGGAGGGAATAACATACACACTCATTTGGGTAGTTTACCCTACAGGAAAGTAGGGGGAAAGAGCACAACAGGGGGGAATGACAGAAGGGACGGAAGATTGGAGGAGAGGGTAGTTATAGGCAAACAGTTTCATAATGGGATGACAGGGTCAAAGGAGAAAACAGAATAAATAGGGGATGGGATATGATGGAGAAAAACATAGTGTTTTACATTATGACTTCTGTGGAAATGTTTTACATAACTACACATGTACAACCTATATTGAATTGCTTGTTTTCCCAGTGGGGTTGGTTGAGGAGGAAAAAAGGGAAAGAATCTGGAAATCAAAATTTTAAAAACAAATGTTAAAAATTGTTTTTAACATGCAACTGGGAAATAAGATATACAGACAAAGGGGTATAGATATCCATCTTGCCCTACAAGAAAGAGGGAGGACATAAGAGAGAAAAGATTGGGGGAAGGGGTGTTCAGTACGCTTGCTAAATTTGGGTTGGGGGTAGGGGAGAGATGATGAGAAAATTTGTAACTAAAAATTTTGTGGAAAAAGAAACATGTAGTTTTCATATGGAAATAGGATATAACAAAAAGCATACATGTGTGTGTCTCTATATGTGTGTGTGTGTGTCTGTGTGTGTCTGTGTCCGTGTCTGTGTCTGTGTATACACACAGACATATATATATTTGTGTATATATGTGTATATCTATATCTATAAAAATATATATACATACACACACACATCTCTCTCTCTTTCTCTCTCTCTCAGAAGCCAGGTGGTACAGTGGACAGATCACTGGGCTTGGACTCAGGAAGATCTGATTTGAAATCTGGTCTTGAATACTTACTAGCCATGTGACCCTGGGCAAATCACTCAGCTTTGTTTGCCTCAGTTTCCTTATCTGTAAAATGAGCTGGAGAAGGAAATGGCAAACCACTCCAGTATCATTAGCAAGAAAATTCCAAATGGGGTCACAGATTCAGATATTATTGAACAACAAGAACCCTGTTGATTATCTTTGATTCATCTTATATATCTTTTTAATAGTTGTTTTCATGTTGTCTCTTCCATTTGAATCTGAGCACCTTACAGCTTCTTTGCTGGGACCCAGTAGGTCAGACATTTTACTGAGTTTCTACTTGTGGATACAAAGAAAGGCAAAAGCATGTAGGTGCTTAATAAACGCTGGTTGATTAACTGAATAACTTATAGAGAAAGTTTCTACAATGTAGAGTTTTTTTTTATTGTAGGAGGTCGCTCTATTTTAAATAAATAAAAACTGCCATCCTACTTATTTAGTAAGTATATATGCACTCAGGCATACAGTATAATGACCAAGCCTATGCATTTTACAATTATAGTTATATTGCATTATACTCAATCTATACATGCCCAAGTATCAGTGATGAATTGACAAGATTACAGCTCATTTGATCTATAGAGAAGGTGATTACTTAATAACATGATTTCAGAGCTACCAGAAAGGCCCCTTACTTCAAAATAACTGGTTTATTATTTGAGGTTCCTTTCCCTTTGGTTTTTTATCCTTTTAATTGTTAGTGGGATGGATAACCTGTGTTTTTTTTTTTTTTTTTGCTTTTTGGAGGGGAAAGGCAGGGCAATTGGGATTAAGTGACTTGCCCAAGGTCACACAGCTAATAAGTGTCAAGTGTCTGAGGCCGGATCTGAACTCAGGTCCTCCTGACTCTAGGGTCAATGCACTATTCACTGTGCCACCTAGCCGCTTCTCTATAAACTGTTAACATATTTCATAGAATATGTGAAATCAGACCTTGTTCGGTCCTCTTGTTTTTAGGTGAGAAAATCACAAAGGTTAAGTAACTTATCCAAGGTCACACAAATAGTAGTGCCTGGCACGTAATAGGTACTTAATAAATGTTTATTGAATGAATGAAGTAGTAAGTGGCAGAGTAGGCATTTTTCCAAGTTCTTAGATAGCAATATGTGATCTCTTTATGGTACCACCATCCTCTGAACTCCAGACCTCTGCATCATCCTTTATTTTATCCTTTCCTCCATCCTCTACATACAACCAGCTATTAAGTTCCATTAAGCTGTTTCCAAAATATCTCTTAATCATTTCCTTCATCTTTGCTCACACTACCACCATCCTTTTTCAGATCCTCGGTACCCCTTTTTGGAACTGTTACTATACCCTCCCAATTTGTTTTCCTGACTGTTGTATCACCTAATTTCAATCTACTTTTCATAAAGATGCCAAATCAATCTACCTAATGTACAGGTATGACCACATTATTTCCCTGTTCAAAAACCTTCAGCTGACACCCATTGTTTATAGATAAATATAAACTCTTTAAGTCTGTCCTTTAAAGGCTTCTATGTTATAGCTCCAATTTATTTCAGATTCTTTTATCTCTATCCCTTTTCAAACATCTACATTTTGGTAAATTGAACTACTATTGACTCATTCTTTTCTCGTACTACATGGTTTCCATGTTTTGTACAGGTTCTCTCCCACTATCTCTCCATATTTCATATATTTCCCTTCATATACCTGATATATGCTGAAATCCTTCACTTACTTCCATGCCACTCAGGTGCCACCCTCTTTATGAAGCATTTTTTGAGATCTCCAACTAAAAATACCCTTTCTTTTCTCATATTTCTAAGACCCTTAGTCCAACTCTTTCCTTTGCCTATATCAAATTTTGGATAAGTTTCCTTCCAATTGTAGAATTCTATGTTCCTTCATTCCCTCTTAACATAATAGGGCAAAATCCTCGAGAACATCATTGTATCCTCAGTACCTAGGATAGTGCTTTCTACATAATGAATGATTATTGAAATTATTGAATTAGGTTCTTACACTCAGTGTAAACATATTCCTCTACTATCAGTCTGACAAAAATTCCTCTTTCATGTGTTTATCATTAACAGTAAATACTATTCTTAGGAGACTTTTTCTGACCTCTGCATGGAAAAGTTCAAGATGACGGGAGAAAAATAGGCAAAAATAGGCAATATTTTCAGACATTCAGAAAAACATTAAAAAAGTAACATTGTACTTTACACTTTACACTGGTCCTTTTTTCCCTAAGGATCCCAGAATATTTCATAAAGCAGTTAAAAATAATATTCCTTCACTGTTTAAATGTAGCCATCTTTGAAGGAAAGAAGAGAGAAACTATTTTAACAACGCACAGAACCACTGCATTGAATAATTAACATCCCTAATATTTTAGATCCTTCACAATTTATAAAATGCTTTTACATATAGTATCTTGTTCAGTTTTCATGATGTTTCTATGATAGAGGTAGAGCATAATATTATTATTCCAATTATACAGATTTAAAACAAAACAAGGTTCAGAGACTTGACCAAGATTACAAACTAGTGTTATCTAGATTGATCTCATGTATCTAATCTGGAGGCCTTGTAGGAATCCAAAATCAGTTCTTAGGTCATGTGTTGAGAGAGCAGTAGAGAGTTAGGAGTGAGTAAAGTAGTTTAATTTGGGATGATTTGTCATTTTGGCTTGGAAATTATCAGCCCTAATCTTACCTGAACTTGCTTGCAGTTTTCTAGAAAGGAGATGACCTAGAATTTGGCCAGCTGGGAACAGATTTGTCCACATTCTCCCTCATCCACACTTAAATACCTGTATTTCTTTCAGAACCAATGTAGCTTCTGGATAGGGTGAGGTAATTGGGTAAAGAAAATATGAAGGAAAAAAGAGAAATTTCCGGGTTACTTTTTTTCCTTGGGCATTTAGTGATTTGTTAAACACATGGATTGTTGGGATTATGATTTGAGATCTCATCCATGAGATCATTTGCGAGTTTCAATTGTTTTTCTAAAGTTCTGAACTTGAGTTAAATTTATTTGAAAAAGTTGTAGTTCCATGTTACTTAGTTTTTCTTTTTTTAACAATTTATCATAGATTTCAAATCAGGAAAGCTAAACCTGATGCTTCTGCCCAGAGTTTGACTTGTGTGTACTGAGACAAATTTAACTATTTGCATTTTCAATTGAGTGGTAGGTTACATACCATGCAGGGGAAGATTCTTCAGTCCTAAAACACAATGAAAGAGAATGAAACAAGAGGATAAAAATGATTTATTTCTGGATAGATTCTGAGACGGTTAGAAATGGAATATAGTTCAAATGCACACATGAATTTATAGGAATGACAAATTAATTGTATTATTACTAGGTGATAGCTGAGCAATTAAAAATTATTGCTTTGCTGGAACCACAAGCTCTTCTGCAGTTTGCATAATTTCTTTGTGACATGAGAATAAATTTCATAAATAATGCACATTAAAGTATTATTCATGATTTATTAAAGCTAGGTAAGTTCTTTTGATATTGGGAAATGACATTTTCTATTCTCCTTGTAGATTCAGTTCTGAAGTTCTAATTAAAAGAGTTATTATGGGATGATAAAACAAATATCTTCTCTAGATCTGAACTTCTTAAGGTTTATTGTTGATTCAGATCTAATGTTTAAATCATTAAACATTTTCTTTTGGGGTCAAGATTTTTAATTTTCAGAATGAAAACATATTGACTGGGTGCTCTCCAGGGTTCCTTCCAGGTAAAATCCTATAGATGAACCAGCTCTAAGAGATTTTTTATTCTCTTATTTCAATTTAGACATTTTGCTCTTGCTTGTTTTGGAAGAAAAAAACCATGGGTAAAAGTTGTGAGCCTCATCCCACTCACTGTGTTACAGTGAAAGATCATGGAACTAGGAGTCTGGGAGTTTGTGTTCTACTCTAGGTACTTTCTACTAACTCGCAACATTGCCTTGGGAAAGTATTTTAATTCCTCTTGGCCTCCAGATGAATTCAAGTCAATGGGCTTGAAATACTTCCTAGGATGCTGTGAGAACTTGCAGATGTGATTTTTGAGTTACTGTCACTGATGACTGAAAGATTATGGTAAATGGAAGGAGTGCAGTGATATTAGAGAATGAAGAATATCTCACTTTTCATGAAAGGGAAGAGAATGCAATCTGCAATCCATGGATCAGTGAGATTTTTTTTCGATATTGACAAAGTTCTATTATGTATTATTAAATGGATGATTAGTAGATATCTAGAAAAGGAAACAGTAATCTTCATTAAGAATAGATTTTTTACCAGACTAACTTCATTTCCCTTTTTGCCAGAGTCATTAGACTGATAGATAAGAAGCCCGTAAATATAATTTATCTACATTTTGGCAATGCATTTTTCAAGGATTCTCATGCTATTCTTTGGGAAATTGTAGAGATATATAGGCTATTCAACAGTGCAGTTAGATTGATTTGGAACTGATTGAAAGGCCAAGCTCAACAAGTGTGGGATAATGTGTCTAGTGGAATTCCCCAGGGATTAGTTCTTAGCTTTTTGCTATTTAACATTTTTTATAAATGGCTTGGATAAAGGCATAAATGGCCTGTTTATCAAATTTACAGATGGCACAAAGCTAGGAGGGATACATAACACATTGTATGACAGCAAGAATCTAAAAAAAAAATCTTGAAAGCTTAGAAAGCTAGATGGGATCTAATAAAATGAAATTTAGTAGTGGTAAGTGAAAAGTCTTTTACTTTGGTTAAAAAGCAATCTCATAAGTACATGATGGGGAAGATGTGTCCAGATAGCAGTTTTTTTAAAAACAGAATGAATTGCCTGAGAAGACAATGGGTTCTTCTTTACTAGAAGTCTTCAAGCAATGGTTATATGACCACTAGATAGATGTATTATAGAAAAGGTTACTTGTTCAGACATAAGTTTGATTAGATGGCCTCTGATTTCCCTTAAGCTCTGAGATTTTATATTTTTTAAATTCTATAATAGTGTTTGAATAGATGACTGCTCACATCCCTCCCAAATATATAATTATATAATCTATTTTGTAAATGTATCTCACACAAAATTCCAGACAATTACCTTGACTTTTTTTCTGCATAAATTGATTTAGGGACTTTAAAATCAAATAATACTTTGATAGTTGTAGATTTACTATTCACATGTTTTCTCAAAGCACTTCAGGTGTAGTCTTTGAGCAACTTGTTGGGAATTTAAGCACATCTATTTGTATTTAATCCAATGCTAGTCAAATTAAAAGAATAGGTTAGCCCTCTTCCTCCCCAGTGGGATCAGAACACTCCTCTGCACCTTAATGAAGAGGCACTCTACTACAGTACAATTGAATTCAGAAAACTTTTATTAAGTTTATACTATGTGAAGGCCACTGTGTCAGACAGTGGATTTGTAAATACAAAAATTAGACATTTGCTGCTTTCAAGGGGCTTACTTTCTGCTAGAGGAAGAGAAATATGACATGTATACAGAATACCATAATTCTAAGGTCAGGAGTGAATCAAAGGAGGGATTAAAATAAAGTATTACAGAAATATATGAGAAAGGAGAGAGTACAAATAGTGTGCATGGTGTGTGTGTGTGTGTGTGTGTGTGTGTGTGTGTGTGTGTGTGTGTGTGTGTGTAAGCCTTCATGGAAAAGGTAAGATGAACTGAGACTTAAAGGAAGATAAATAATCTGAAGCAGGAGGTAGTGGATTGTAGGCATTTTAAATTACAGATTACCTAATTTTGGCCAGAATATGGAATGCATAAGGGAGAAAAGGAGAATAATAAGATTGGAAAATTAATTTGGAGCCTGACTGAGAAGAATAGTAAATGCTAGGGTAATGAGTTCATATTTTATCCTTGAGCAAAAGGAGACATCTAAGATTTTCAAGCATAGGAGTGACATGGTCAGGCCTGTGCCTTAGGAAGATAATTTTGGTACCTGTGTGAGGGATGTAGTGGAGACAGTGAAGATTTAAGGCAGGGAGATCAATTAGGAAGTGGTGATGAGGAGCTGACCTAAGATGGGGATGGTATGAGTGAATGAATAAAAGGAGTTGCATACGAAAGACATTCCCCAAACAGAATATAACATGGTGGCTAGTAGGGATGGGGGGAGAAAGTGTAAGAGAAAAGCAAGAGTCAAAGATTACCCAAATGTTATAAATCTAACAGAGAATATGATGCAACTCCAGCTGGTGGTACAGTGGATAGAGCATTGAGCCTGAAGTCAGGAAGACTTGAATTCAAATCTGGCCTCAGACACTTGTTAGCTTTGTTACCTGATCTCTTAACCTCTGTTTGTCTTGGTTTTCTCAGTCGTAAAGTGGACTAACGATAGCACTTACCTCCGAGGATTGTTGGGAAGATAAAATGAGATAATATTTGTTTACAAATTGCTTATTTTATCCTCACAACAATCTCAGGAAATAAATGTTTATGCCTTCTCTTTTTCCTTAAATAAAGAGAAATTTGGAGAAAGGAAGTCAGTGGGGAAAAAATAGAGCAGTTTTAGGCAGGTTGGACTCAGGGTTTTCATTGTTTATCCTTTGTTCTCAAAGAGTACCAGTGACATCATAGAGTGATGTCTTGTTTTGTGAGTGAATTGGATTTAAGTGAGACAGAACTGTGCAAAGTCATCAGCCTCACTATTTACTCCAGAATCATCAGAGTTCAGTGGCAAGGCATAAGTCAGGGTGACTGGAGATGGCCCAGGATGCAGTGAGAGACCTTGGCCTTTTAAGTTAAGGTTTTTCTCAAGTAGGTCTCAGTTTATCTGAGGCAATGGCCATTCACTGTTAAGGGCTAGGTAAGAATTGAGACAAAAGATGGCCTAGTTTGCCGTCACAAAAGTTTCAATTTAGAAAGGGGAAACCCTCAGAATTTCTGGTCAGAACAGAAAACAATTGCTATTTACACTCCCTCTAAGCCATCAAATGGGGTGTTGGCCATGATATTCCTCTGAAAGGTGGCTGTCTCATTCCCATTCCAAGGGTAAAAATTCTTACTTATGACTCCATTGGTCACCTTTGAGAATGTATGTGGCAGAGTCAGAAAGCAGACTGCAGACTATTTAGAGTAAAGCTTAATGAAAAATGAAGGCATTCAAAGTAGAGAATTTTTTTCTCAGAGATTAATAATGATGGAGAAAAGAGAATTGGATTTGAATGGAAGAGTCTTGCTGTTTACCAAGCTCCACACATTGCATTTCATTGTTCTGTTTCATTTAACTGAGACGCCTTCTTCTGCCCTTTGGCCCAACCTGATAAATTCTTACCAGTTTTTTAAAGCTGAACTTAAACACCATCTCTCTGAAGGCTTTCGTGAGACAGATCTTCAGTTATTAATCATCCCTCCCTCTCCAGCTCAGCTAGGACTTTACTTACGCTTTTCTAATTGACTTATCCTATATTATTTTGCATTATAGCTATTTGTGTTTGTCTGATCAGCTTACTAGACTGTGACCCCTGAAAATAGAGAGATTGTTTCTTATTCTAAACTGCTTTTCCTCAGAACACCAAGTAGAGGGCTCTGCACCTGGTATCCATTTCGTAAATGTCTGTTCGATCGACTTGATCCTGATTCCATTATTGACTTCATATCTGATGTTGACTGAGTTATTGAAACCCTCTGTTGTTTCACCAGTAAAATGGAATTAATATAACATATCCAACATTCATATAAAATATGAAATGGTGCATGTGAAAGCACTTTGAACGTTGTAAAGAATTGTGCAAATGCAAATTATTATAAAGGTTAATTTTCAGAATTTTTAGCTTTTGGGGAATTTTAATGAGAAGTACCATGATGTAGTGGATACAGAACATGCATGGAAGTGAGGAAGACTTTGGTTTAAGTCTGACTTCTGATACCTGCTGGCTGCATGAGCCTGGGCAAATTTTTTTCTTTTCTAAATTTCCTTGGTCATTTAAAGACCATTTAACTTACACATTTCTTCATGTTAAGAAAAAGTTCAGTAATCAGAACTCACCAATGGAATTTGCCTTCATAATAAAAAGGCTACCATCTAGTGTCACACCATTCAAAATAAATATCTCTTTGTCACGTACAAATTTTAAGCACCTGCAATTGAACCAATATTATAAGCAACATATTTTCTGTGGTTTTCGTGGTGCAGGTAGAAACCCTCCAAATGACTACATGAAGTCGTTGTAGTTGCAAATTGTTTGTTAGAATGCAAAGGAGGATGCCTTATCCCAGTGAAAAGATGTGGGAATTCACTTTAAATTGTTGTATGATGGATGGAGGAAGAAGGGGAATGATAAAGGTGGTGAAAGGAATGAGATGCTTGTTCAAGGCTACAGAATCTAAACTAGTTTTTAAACTGATTACCACAAAAATCTGGCACTTTCTAGTTTTATAATATTTTGTCATTTTGGGGGTAAGCCTGGGACTGCATTTTCATTTTTTGTAAACAACATATTGTAGGATTCTGGTTTTTAATCCACTCTGCTATCTGCTTCTGTTTTGTGGGAGAGTTCATTCCAATCACAGTCACAGTTATGATCCCTAATGTGTATTTCCCTCCATCTTATTTTCTCCCCTGTTGATACTTTTCTCTCTCTTTTCACCCTGTCCTTCCTCACAAGAGTTTTGCTTCTGACCACCACCTCCCTTTATCTGCCCTCCCTTATATCAGCCCCCCTTTTCTTTCCCCTTTCCCCTTCTACTTTTTCCTTCCCTTCTTTCAGCACCCCTTCCCCCATTTTCCCTTTTCTTTCCTTTTTCCTCTCCTACTTCTCTCTAGGGTAAGATAAATTTCACAACCAAGTATGTGTGTTATTCCTTCTTTGTCATTTCTTCTCTGGCTCATTTTACAGGTGAAGAGAGTAAGGCAAACAGACTTAAGTGACTTGCCCAGGGTCACACAGATAGAAGTGTCTGAGGCCAGATTTGAATGCAGGAAGATGAATCTTCCTTATTAGGCCAGAAACTATCCATTGCACCTTCTACCTGCTGGTATTCGACCTAGCTGTCTCTAATTGTTTAATAATTGTTGTCTTTGAAAATAAATACTTCTAGTCCTCAATAATGTCAATCACCAAGCGGATAGAATATGCCGACTTATCTTGTGATTCTGTTGCTATTTAGTCATGCCTGACTGATTAAACCATAAAGCGTGTCAATGTTATCCATGGGTTTTCTTGGTAAAGATACAGCAGTGGTTTGTCATCCCCTTTTCTAGTGGATTAAGGCAAGTAGAGGTTAAGTGACTTGCCCAAGATCACGCAACTAGTGAGTACCTCGGGTTATATTTGAACTCACGTCTTCCTGACTCCAAGTCCAGCACTCTACCCGCTAAACCACCTCGCTGCCTTCTATCTTGTAATTTATGGAGCTTTTATTTTAAACTTAGCATGCTAATTTCCCCTTTCAGTTCAATTAAAAGCATTCATTTGCAGTAGTTTGATATTTTAAAAAATTACAAAGATTCTTTTCAGTCAGCATTTGTGTCCCAGAGATTCCAATGGGCTGTTAGGGAAACAGCAATGACCCAGTCAGTATTTACCCAACATATGAGTTTGGGCTGCATTTGCCGCTAATTTGTTGTATGACTTTGGACACTACATTTCTCTCAGGTCCTTGGTTTGTTTCCTCATGTATGAAATGAGGAAGTTTTACCAGACGAACTCCGGGGTCCCTTCCATCTCTATCATTCAGTGATTTTATGTTAAAAGAACTTTTCATCCCCATCTTTGCCTAGTCATAATTCACTCCTTTCCTTATTTCCTACTAAATCAAACCATTTCAATTCTTAATCCTTCTTGTTTTCCAAATCTCCATGTGTATCATTTTCTGGCTTGGAGATATTTAGTACTAAATTCAGTGGTAATGCAGAATTGGGGAAATGCATTTCATTTGTCAGTAAGGCTTAAAAAGGCACCATAGTGGTACAATTTTTCAAAGTAATAAATACAAAAAAAATTATGATGGTTCACTGCCAGGGGCTTTCTCTTTGCAGCTGATTGCTTTTCCCATCAGATGCCTGTTTATCAATCAAGAATATTAAGAAGAAATCATTTTTGAGCATCAGGGATAAAGGACTCAAGTATACTTGTGTGCACCAAATGTGTGTGTGCTTATTACTCTCAGCTTCATGACTCTTGGTACTACTGCCCAAGTCAAGAGCTACTCACTGAATTTTGACCAAGCCTTGAACTCAATTCACTCTAGAGCTCATAGATTGGAAAACAGGTCCCAGCCCTCCTAGCACAGAGTGAATGTGAATACTAAATAGCAGATTCCTCTTTTGGCCAGGAACCCTAAAGGTCTTCTCCCAGTTTGATTTTTTTTTTCTTTTTTTGACTAAAGGGGCCAGTTACTTGACCTTTTAGCTCTGTTGAACTCTGCTTCCATAGGAGAAAGCTTTGTCTCAAATCTCTGGGGTTTTCACAGCTGCTGGAGCTATTAGGAGGCTACATCTCTGCAGCCTCCACCAGTTCACTGGTCACACACCTCAGGACCACCACCCAAGACCACGATCCTGATCCAGGCCAGTTAAGGCAAGAATACTTAGCCTCTTAATGGTCACTTGGCTCCCCTGTAATCTGCAGGCCAGGAGCTCTGAAGCAGCGATGTGGAAGCAGCTGCACGGCAGCAGCTTCCACTGCTTTCTTGTCTTGGGGCTTGGTGGCCAGACCAGGTTCTCTCCCCCAAATTTAGCCAAGTTCCACTGACCTTTCACTTTGTCCTTGGTTCTTATGGGTTGATAATTCTGGAAACTGCCACAGCAGCCGGTGATCCAGTCTCCCCATTGTTCCAGCCGCAGCTTTTCCTGGCTGCCCTGCGGCTAAGCCACAGTTTCAGGCCTGGCTGGTTTTCAGCTCCCAGCACTCTGTGATGAGCCCTTCCCATCCACCTGCCAGGCTGCCTTCAAGGGGAGATGTGTTTTTCTGTAATTTTGTGGGTTCTGGAGCTCTAAAACTGGTTTAGAGTCACATTTTATAGGTGTTTGAGGTGGTTATGGGGGAGCTGCAGAATTCTTCTGCTTCTATGCTGCAATCTTGACTCTGCCTCCCAATGAACTTATTTATACTTCATAACCAGATCTATGAGCAGGGCCACCCTTTTATAGTTAAGCAGTTTTTGGTTAGCTCCTTATTTTCTGCGGTTAGATCCCAGGTCCTTAGTCTAAGGGAAGGGGAGTTGGGGTGGTGGGGTTGCTCAGAGTCCAGCTTTCCTACATATATTTAAATTCTGACCTTGTTGTGAGTTTTAAAGTGAATTCCTTATTAGCTATTATACATATCTCATACTTTCCTACCTTTCCGTATGCTCATCATGCTCTCATCCTTCAATGCCCAAATAAGATGCTTCATCTTCTATGAAAAATTCCGTTTCCTCTGCTTAGAAATATACCTTCTTCCCCTGAACCTTGAGTATCCCTTTCTATCCCCCTTTTTAGGTATCAGGATAACAGGGTCCTTTACTCAGTAGCAAGAAGGCAGACCAAAAGTTATGCCATCCCCTTTTTTATTGCAGTCTCCCTTTGAGACTTATCAGAGTTTCAAGACAATTTGTATAGCTGAAGTGCTGAGGGGCATGAAGAAAATTGAAAGGGGAAAGAAAAAAAACCATTGGGGATGCTGTGCCTCAATATGTTTTTTTCTCAGTCCTTGAAAGATTCATTAGGAGGTGTAGATTGTGTGTGGGACACATGGCCTCTACCCTTGGGTGGAGAAGAGGTGAAAGGAATTCATTTTCCCTAACCTATTTGTTAATGAAGGCTGGGGAGATTTCTTCGTGGGTGGTGAATGAGCAAAGTTTTTAACAGCTACCAGAATAACCTTTTTGTGTGTTGGTAAAGTATGATATTGATCTGGCTAATGAAAGTACTGATACCCATACTAATTAACTCTGAGACCTTTTGGCCCTAGGTGGTCTCAGCTAAACCAGCTGATGACAACTTCAGTGGATAATAGGAGTGGCTTGGTTGAGAAACAGTAGAGAACTGAGATGTGGGAAGCATCACTATAGGACAACAGGTGATGTTTGTGGAGGAAGAATGGAGTAGCCATGTCAATGCTGAGAGAATACTAGCCAAAATAACTATGAGAGGAAGAGCCAAGGAAGAGTGAGGTACCACCCCCAACTGGGAGAAGAAAGCATGGGAACTTGGGCCAGAGAAGACTTCCCATACACAGCCAACTCTTCTTTATCTCTTCTCAAGGAGATGTTCTTTTCCCTACTGGCATCAGTATCTGTGGAAGATGCCTTTCATTCATTTATAGGGGAAGGGGAGGAGGGAGACTGTGAATAATTCTACCATGTGATTGTTTCTTTTATTTGCTTTGCTGTTCTGCGCTAATCAAATGTTATCGCTTTTTGATTTATGGTTCCTGCTTGGGCTGTTGGCAGAAAGTTCTTTGGACAAGAGCTTGAGCCAATAACTAACTCTAGTACTGAACTTGAGTATCGAGGTAGATTTCACAGTTGAGTTAGATGTCCTTTACAGATGCACTTCTTTTGTAGGATGGTTATCTACCTAGATTTCTTATCCTATTTCTGGGTTGCCAGGATGACAGCCATGTTTTAATCAAATATATTATTGCTTCGAGGGACTAGCATTTCCTCATTGTTGGAAGTGAGCCAGAAGTCCCTAGGTTAGTGAAGGAAGAAAAACAAAACAACCAAAAAATGAATTGTTTGTCAATTTCAAATATGTAAACTTTGAAGTGTAAACTGAGATCTTAAATGCGTGCAAATTAGGGTGATGTTGATAAAACTTATAATATCTTCCCTTATCTTATTTTTCCTTTTGATACAAACTGTTGTTCCATTATCTCTCATGTGGAGTGCCAGTCCTGGAGTCAGGAAGACTCATCTTCCTGAGTTCAAATCCAGCCTCAGACCTTTACTAGCTGTGTGACAATGGAAGTCAGTTAACCTTTTTGTCTCAGTTTCCTCATCTGTAAAATGAGCCAGAGAAGGAAATGGCAAACCTCTCCAATATCTTTGCCAAGAAAAGCCCAAATATGGTTATGAGGAATCAGACATGATTGAAATGAATCAACAACAATATAACTATGACTCTTCTCTCCCCTCTTTAACAGCTACTAGAATAATCTTTTTGTGTGTGGGTAAAGTATGATATTGATCTGGCTAACAAAAGTACTGATACCCATGCTAATTAACTCTGAGACTTTTTGGCCCTAGGTGATCTCAGCTAAAGCAGCAGATGACAACTTCAGTGGATAATAGGAGTGGCTTGGTTGAGAAACAGTAGAGAATTGAGATGTGGGAAGCATCAATATAGGAGAACAGGTGATGTTTGTGGAGGAAGAGTGGAGCAGCCGAGAGAATATAAAATTATATAAATTATATAATAAATATATAAATTATATAAATTATCAGCTCCAATAGATTATACCTATGTAAGACCTCTAGCAGTTTCTTTTATCTGCCCCCACATTTATTATCTTACTATAGCTTATTACAACCTTCTTAGATTATAGCAATAGTCTCATAAAAAGTCCTCTAGTCTGTCACTCCTCCAATGTTTCCTTCATATTGCTAGCAGAATAATCTTTTTTTAATGGATAGATCTGGTCATGTCAGTCTGTGCTCAGATGTTCTCAGTGGTTCCCTATTGCCTACCAAAGAGATTTCACATTCTCCTTTCTGTCATTCAATCAAGGGCTACCCTACCTTTCCGGACTCAAAGCATTTGTCACTCCATATTTTCTATCTCTTGAAATTTCTTTCTACCTTTGTATTATATGCCTGGAATGTTCTTCCCTTTTCTCACCTGTTGAATTACTATCCATCTTTTGGGATGTAGTACAGTTTCCAGGAGGACTTGCACCTCTGGTGTGAGGGCTTCCTGAATCCTTTTAGGGCTGCTCATCCCACCTGTCCTCCAAGTCAGCCACACCCCAATAAAACCATCTTAGCAGACAGGCTTAACTAGGTTGAGGGTAATCTAATCAGTAGGTCTCAGATCCATTGATGAATCAAGAGAATGTTTACACCAAGCATGTGCAGACTTCCCCTGGCAGAACAGGTGGGTGAGAACAATTTGTTCCAAGTCAGGTGGCTGAAGTAGGTTCTGAGGAGCACTTAGAGTTTGGTCAGACATTGAAGAAGCCAGGGTCATCCAGGTTCATCACCTGACTTTTGTCTTGCCACTGGACTGTGGTGACTTTGGAAGAGAGAGTAAGGCTGATGATGTTATGCAACTGCCTCATTTAAATCCAATTCACACACAAATTGATGTTATCAGTGCTCTTCAAAAATGAAAGAATAACAATAATTACCTTTCAATACCCAACCCAAATACTCCCTCCTCCCTGATATTATCATCCTTAATTTTTCCTTTTCATGATAGTCTTCCTCATTTTGCATAGTACTTCATTTTGCAACTTTGTAAGGCACTTAGTAACATTGCATATTATAAGCTTCTTCAGGTCTTTTCTTCTACTAGATTTTAAGCTCCATGAGGGGAAGGATCTTATCTAAAATTTTTATCCTTCTTGGTGCCCAGAACATTGCTTTGCAGATAGCATTTTACTGAATGGACAGATGGAGACTATAGTTCCATGCATGTCTTGAAAGCGCATTTGCCTTTATAAGCCTTTTAAAAATTATTATTGTTTTTGTGTGTAAATAGGAGAAAGTATTTTCTCCAGTGGCCTATTTACAATGAATTCATGCTGTCTAATCAATTTGAATTAAGAAGATTATTTGGCTTTTCTTCCCCTTATCTTTATTTTATTTATCTTTGTGATTAAATGTTTATCTGTGATCTTAGTTATCAGTAACATGATAATATATTTTTATCTCTTTCTGATATTAGCAATGATTCACTTAGTTATTTGCATAAGCTGATTTGTATAGTTCAAGAAGATGCCTAAGACTGTCTACTTATTAATCCTTAAAGAAACAATTTGCATTTTAAAATTGAGTTTGGGGCACATACAGAAAACAAGTATGAGTGAAACTCTGAGGGCACACTATCATTCTGTAATGATGCACTAACATAAATGAGGATTTACTATGATTAGCTTAATTTAGATGGTTATTAACAATTTCTATTTTTGGAAATCAGATACAGTTAAGACTTGAGGCATATTTCAATAGCAGATATGATTTCAATAATCTTTTACAGGCTTCTCAGTGTTATGGGAAAAAACAGAAAGGTGTTCATTTGTGCTTGGAACAAGCAGTATTCATTTTCCGTATTCATTTCTCCATTGCAAAGAATAATGTTTGTTGTTCAAAGTTTCATGAATGTTTCATGTTTTGTATTCTGATTGGTGCCGTTACCCATGCTCGGGGCAAAGACATTATAGTCCTGACATTATGAAGTAAAAATTAAATGGGAGCAAGATTTCCTTAAACTACTCTTGGGGTACACTTTTATTGCTAACTCTGGGAAATTAACTCTGTAAGTTCTTTATTTAAATTCTGTAGAGGCAGCTCATCACATGAATCTATTGGCCAACATGTGATATGTGATGATTTCACATTCCTTAGCTCTCTTCTTCCAGTTTCACTACTGGCATGCCCATATTGGCACTTCTTAAACATTCATCTTTATTTTAATCAGTTTCATCCCTTCCTAAGCCCACTCTTACTCAATTTGCCTATCTCCTTGACCATTCCATTCTGAATTTCAGCATATCTGTTCTGTTCTCAAAAAAGTCTCTATATCTTTAAAATCGTAAGCCAGTGTTCTTTCCTTCTGTCTTCTCACTTTTACTGAGAACTGATTACTTTGTTTGACTGAGATAGAATATCCTATCTCTTCCAGTTTTTCAAGACATCATTCCATTCTCACTCTCTGACACTGAAATTCATAAGAAGGGGCGGGCATGCCCTTTGCTCCCCATTATCACTTTCAAATCATTCTTCTACCATCAACTCTGTTGTTGGAAAGATTGTTTACTGTTCCCCCCTTTTTTCTCTGCTCTACACATGCTTGCTGTCCTCATCTTGACCTCCCTTTCAGAGATTCATTGAGGAGAAAATCTGCATGCAGGGGTGAAAGAGAAAGAAGGGGGAGAGAGAGAGAGAGTGACAGACAGATAGAGACAGAGACAGAAGGAGACAGGAGACAGAGACAGAGAGAAAGGCAGAGAGAGACAGACAGAGAACAAGATACAGACACAAAGAACTTTGGAGGAGAAATGGGGGAAATATGTTTTATCAAACGTCTATATTTATGAGGAGTTTTCAGATGAGTGGATGCCTAAGATGAAAGGGACAACAAACTTTAAAATGACTAAATCTCAGTCTATGATGGCTCAGGGGAGATCTGGATTACTATATTCATGATAGCTGGGTGACTTTCTCTGAGGCAGAGCTTAGGGAAATTCATCATGAAGGCACCTTATATTGACATTGTGTTAGAACTCTAACACATTGACACTGTGTCCCCTTCCAAGACAAGGAAACTCTGAAATCTTCAGCTCTATAGTGCTATATGGGGGTCCTCACAAAGAAAGGCTTTTCTTTTGGTGAAGGGTCAATGGTGCCTAAAAGGCTATACTCTCCAGAAGGGTCAGGAAAATGAGAAAAGGGGAACTGATGAGAGCAAACCACAATGGGAAGTAGTACCAGCAATGCCTTCTGTGAGGCACAGGAGGATCCAGAAGAGGAAATGATTCCACCATCTGGAAGCTGCCTAGAATGGCAGGGAGTTCCACCAGCTGAGGATTCTATCTGATGAAGGACTAAAGATGACTAAAGGTTATATATACAGTTCTGTGGGAGAGGGCTGCTTGGGGGTAAGTGTTACCTTTCCATGAACTTGTCCTAAGTTCTCTATTTTTCCTTCAACCTCTAAATAAAATGCTTCTTTTTTGAGTTATGTAAAGTGAGTGCTTGCAAGGATAGTTGGTAATAACACATTAGGCTATGTCAGATAGTGAGTTTTCCATATTTTCTGGGTGAGAATAATAAGTAGAGGTGAGACATCCCCCCAAATCCACCTGTGCCATCTATGTCATGGAAAAAAAAATCTCTGACCAAAGGCTTACACACTTTTGAAATCTATGTAATGCATTTTTTTGTACCACCCTTTCATTTTGCTGGTTGCTGTTATCTACCAACTTCTAGGCCCTTCTTCCAGCTTTTTCCTATGACTTTGGTACCTAATTCATGGTCATCTTTCTCTTCAAAGCACACCTTGCCATCATCCTCAAGGACCTATATCTTAGTCAGTATTATCTGTCTAGCAATCTGACCACACAGCTCTTTAGCATCCTTATAAACTCCTAAATCTAAAGCTTTGAATTTCTACTTTCCAGTTACAATCTCCTATTATTCTGCCTCTCTCATGATCTATCCTGATGGAGAAAAAAAACCCAAAACATTTGATCCTTCTATTCCCAGTAGTTATTTTTTAGCTCTTCTGATTTTTGTGGCTGAACTTTGAAAGCCTTTTTACAAGAGGCACCTCACTTTCTCTCTCATTCTTTCTTAAGTCCTTGCAATCAGGCTTTTCATCTTATCACTCCACTGAAAGTAGTCTCTTCAAAGTTATCAATGATTTCTTATTTGCCAAATCTTATGGCCTATTCTATCTTCATTCTCCTATACCACTCTGCAAGTCTCTGACACTGTTGACTATTCTCTACTCTTTCATGCTCTCTTCCCTCTAGTTTTTCAGGAAGCCACTCTCTCTCGGTTATCTTCTGACCTGACTACTCCTTCTCAGTCTTAGTTGGATTCTCACTGAGATTATGCCCTTTAACCATAGGTGTCCCACAGGGTTCTGTCCTGGAATCTATTCTTTTCTCCCTTTATATAACTTCACTTGGTGATCTCATCATTTAATTACTATATTAATGCTGATGTATGCCTTTCCAATCCCAATCTCTCTACTGACCTCCAGTCTTGCATCTTCAACTTAACTTTCCGACATCTTGAACTGGATGTCTTGTAGGCATTTTAAACTCATTATATATAAAACAGTAATTCATTATCTTTTCCCCCACACCCTCCCCTGCCTCCATCCTTCTTATTACTGTAAAGAGCAACACCATCCTTCTAGTCCCTAAGGCTCAAAATCTAGGAGTCATCCTGAATTCCTCATTATCGACCTTTACATCCAAGCTGTCACTAAGTAAACATATAAACTGTTTCACCCACGAACATCTTTTTGATATTAACTCTTCTTCTTTTTTTTCTTCTGTCCTCTGAAATTGCCCCCATTCTAGTGCAGGCCCTCATCAATTCACAATTTGATTATGGCAATAACATGGTCCTGGGTCTACTGGCTTCCAGTCTCTCCTCATTCTAATCCATCCTTCATTCAGCCACGAAAGCTCACACAGGTCCAATCATGTCACCTCTTACTCAGTAAACTCCACATGGCTTCCTATGACCTCCAGACTCAAATACAAAATTCAGTCCCTTACAACCTAGCTTCCTCCTACCTTTCCAGTCTTAGGCCTTTTTCCCTGACACAAACTCTTTCATACAGAGACACTGGCCTTCTAGCTGATCTAAGAACAAGACACTCTATCTCCCAACTTCAGGCATTTTCTCCGACTGTGCCCCATACCTGGGGTGCTCTTTTCTTCCCTCCAACCGCTGTCTCTGGCTCCATTGAAATCCCTCCTACCGCAGGAAGCCTTCTTTAATTCCTCTTAATTCCAGGGCTTTCCCTCTTAATTATTTCCTATTTAACATGCACATAGTTTGCTTCGTATATATTGGTTTGCGTGTTGTCTCCTCCATTAGAGCGTAAGATCCTTGAGGGCAGGGGCTCTCTTTTGTCTCTTTTTCTGTCTCCCTAGGACTTAGCACAGCGCCTGACACAGAGTAGGTGTTGATAAATGTTTGTTGATTGACTGATTAATCTTATACAAAGTCTATTTTCAGCGTATTCATCATCTTTTAATCCGCTTTCTCTTATTTTGGATTCACTTGCTTTCATACCCAGTCTTGGACCCAAGAATCACTAGGCACAACCCTACAATACTTTGCCCCCTGACCTTCTGTTGTCTAACATATACATCCTTAATTATTTATAACCTCTGCCACCCAATTCATCTTTTTCTCATTCAGGACATTAGATAGTTGATGGACAAAGTCTCTCTCCCTTCCTCTCCTTCTCCCTCTCCCTTTACCTCCCTCTCATTCTTGTTCTTTCTTTCTCCCTGTATATGTTTTTGGTAGGTGAAAGTGTCTGAACTCTTATTGACATAGGGAATCTCAGTGAATAAATTCTCCAAGAGACTGAAAAGAAATGTCTCAAGGAGGAATCTAGAAATCAGATCTTCCTGTCTTTGAGGCCAGCTGATTTTATTTTACCCTTTTGAACTCTTTCTTCATAGTTGTTAAGTCCAAACTTTTTTTCCTCCTCTGTCCCCAACCCTGTCCACTCTCCTTGTTCTTCTGTTTCTGACTCCTGCACATCCACACCTTACTGAAATATCCCACAGCACCTGGGTACCTCCTGACCCTGGAACATCCAACCCTGGGGTCTTCTCAACTTGAACCATCCCTCAGTAACATCTGTCCCCTTCTTCCATTGGTGAGTTCTCTTAGATCAGTGGTTCTCAACCTTCCTAATGCCTCAACCCTTTAATACTCCTATGTGGGCGAATCTGCATGTGGGTGGACTCGCCTGGAGATGGATAGAGCAGCAATGTCTCAGTTCCTAAGACCATCGGAAATATGTGTTTTCCGATGGTCTTAGGCAACCCCTGTGACCCCTGTGAAAGGATCATTTGACCCCCAAAGGTTGAGAACTGCTGTCTTAGAGCCTCCATCTTGTGGAGGATCCTAGGCTAGCCTTTATTCCCCTGCCGTGCTCCTACCTTCACCTCCCATGCCCTGTTTTTTCACTTCCGGACTTCAAAACTATGCCCCTGAGTTGGGGACTTTACTTTTTAACATAACTGAGCATCTTTTACTGGGTGCTCTCCTTCTCCATTGGCTTCAGAATTAGGATATTCTTATGATTGTCCTAACCATTTGTAAACATTTCTCTATTTTCTTTATTTGCTCTTTATATTTTACCAACCTTTTAATTTGGGTGTTCCCCAAGGCTTTGTCCTCCCCCTGTTATATCTTTATATTTTGTCTCTTGGCAATTTCATTCACCCTCACAGTTTTGCCATCATTTCTGAACATGACTCCCACGTCTCTGTCTCCGCTCCCAATTCCTACCCTGATCACGGCTCTCACAGTCTCGTAGCTCCAACTGTCTAGGGGGTACGTCTGTCATCTTACTGGATGTCCTGCCAGAACTTCCAAGACTGTCCCACAAAAACTCCCAACCACAACCATTTTAGTTCTTGGGGTTGTTGTGAGAATAAAATGAGATAATATTTTTAACGTATTCTATACACCTAAAACAATTATAAATACTAGAAATTATTATTTACAATTTTTAAAATTGAATTTTCACTAAAACTTGATTTTTTTTTGTTTTGCTTTTATGTTTTTTTGGTTGTTATTTTTTATAATTTTTTTAAATTTATTTTTATTTATTATTTCTTCCTACACTACCATTATTCTCTTTCTCACATTTAAAACCATGGACTAGTCTCTTATTTATTCTTTTCCTGAACATAGACAGTTGACAAAGTTCTATCTATTGTCCTTCTGCAACATTTAAAAATTTTTTTACATATATCTGTCCACTTTTCATTATGTTGGTTAAAGTTAAAATCCTTGTTTATTTCATTTACATCATAGTTATGTGTGTGTGTGTGTGTGTGTGTGTGTGTGTGTATGTGTGTAAAATAGTTGTTGCTCTCTCCAAAACTGCATTCTGACAGAACAAAACTAATTTCTTTCATTCTAGGGCTATGAACAACTCTATCTTTATCTACATGAATGATTAATAAGCTTTTCTTTGAAGAATCATGTTGTCCTAGTTGTTGGAAATACAATGAACCAAAGGCACTTTTAGTACATAAGAAAATGACTTCATTCACATGTTTTTATTTTAAAGTTTTTGTGGATATTAATTTTTAACTCATGTAAATCACCTAAGCATTTTCTATGGTAAGTGATTAGACACAACCCCTATCAATTAGAATATGGTAATACAAGAGAATTTGTGATTTTTTTTTCTCAGAATGGAAAATTCATAATGTGGGAACTCCCTCTAGCCTCCCAAGCCTGTAGGAGTCAGTCAAGAAGTCCTGGAAAATTGCCTTAGATACAGAAATGGATGGATTTCCCCAGGTTTATAACTGGCATAAATCACAAGTGGAATTTGAACATAGGTCCTCTTATCTTCTATGTTATATATGTTTCTTCTCTGAGATATACTGTTGGTAAGTTACCTAAAAATCTGAATCAGTTTCTCCAGTTAGGGGGGCTTTCCTTCCAAATTAGTTCCTCTGTGACATGATCCTATCTTGATTATGGCCCACGGCTTATTGTTCAGTTGTGTCCAAGTCTTTGTGACCCAGTATGGGATTTTCTTGGCAAAGCTACTGGAGTGGTTTGCCATTTCCTTCTGCAGTGGAATAAGGCAAACAGAGATTAAAGTGATTTGTCTAGTATCATACAGCTAGAGATTTGAACTCAGGTCTTCGTGACTCTAGGCCCAGCTGAGCCAAGAATCGCTGGTGACCTCACTGATTATGGCACTGAAAACTTGGATTCGCCTACTTCCTGTTCTTCCCTTCTTTCTCTTAGTCTAGCACTCCTATTTTTCCTCATTGGTATATGCTCAATTATTATAACTCATTTGGGAAAGTGAAGTGAAGCAGGACATTTCAATATGGAATATATATAACTTTGGGTTATTTAAGGATTAGCCATACCACTGTCTGCCCCCATTAGTACAGATGAGAGTTGATCTTAGTTCTGTTTTTATAGCTTCATTATTAGTCTTCAGTTTCTTCTACTAGACAGGGAACTCTAAACATTTTTCTAGGCCTACTCATAATATATATTGTTATTTAAAAATATAGGCAGGCCTGAGAGATATTGCATGTGATTTAAGAAAAAAGCCTAGTTTACTAGTGTGTTTTCTACAACCATTTATGATCCCGGATGGAGTTTTATTTTAAATAGACTTACGAAATTGCATAGTGTTAATGGGCTCTGTGAGATTTTAAAGGAAATACACCTTGTCATGTGAAAATTGCCTTCACCTTAAAGATCATTTTACTTTCAACTTTTCACTTTCTGTATTCTTACCTTCTAATTCATATAATGTAAGCTTCAGAGAATCCATTATATTAGCCTCATTCAACACCATGGAGTTTCTGAATATTGGAAATAGTTAATCTGATTTACAAATAATGGAAGCACAAAAGGCACAGAGAAAGGCACTGGGAATGAACAAAAGGGTAGAGTGACTTCTGCAGGAGGGCAGGTTAAAGAATAGAACTTTTGGGGCAGCTAGGACAGTGAATAGAGCGCTGGACTTGGAGTCAGGAGGACCTGAGTTTAAATCTGGCCTTAGGCACTTACTAACCCTGTGACCTTGGGCAAGTCACTTAACCCTATTTATTTGAGGTTTGCAAAATATTCTACAACTTCATCTCATTTGATCTTCTTCAGTCTTCTGAGGTAAGTGCTACTATTATCACTATTTTGAGAGGAGGAAACAGACTGAGAGAAGTTAAGTGACTTGCCCAGGGCCTTGCAACTAGTAAGTATCTGAGGCAAAATTTGAACTGACATCTTTCTGACTCCAAGTCCAAAGCTGTACCTCCTATGCCACCTAGTGGCTTCATACCCCTTATGCAGACTTCTTCCATATTGTGAAGAATGGAGGCTTTTTGCTTTGAAGAAATAATTATATGAAAAGAATCTAGAACCTTAATTTAATGCTCTCTTGCAACTGAGACCAAGGCAGATCCAGGTGCATGTAAGTTTACGTATGTCTGAGTACATGTGTAGCTAAGGTTTCTGTTTTCCCTTCTAAAACTCTTCACTCTGTGTCTCCCTCAGCGTATTTCATTTGTACAGGAGAAACAGCGCCCTCAGATTAAGTGTCATCATGCAAAAGAGCACCAGATGTTATCCTTTCAGACCAAAGCCTGAACAAGACAGAATGGGCTTAATCTACAGTATAAGGGATTTAGCTTTGACATAAGATTGGATGCTAAAAATTGCAACAATAGGCTTGAGTTATAATGAGAAGTTCAAGAATATTCTTTGGGCATCTTTCCAAAGGAGACCAGTTCCAACTTATGCCTTTTTTTTGGGGGGTGGGGTAGGATGGGGTAGGAGAGTTTGTCAATCCACCCAAAGGGAAGGATGGATTAATTAAATTAATTAGAATTAAATAGAAGTAGAGTAGTCTAGATTATCTTTGGGAAACTTTGGGACTCTTTTCTCTAAGAAACAAAGGTTTACCTTTGAATACCAGCTTTGAGTCATGTAACACACTCCCTGAAGAATTGAAAATGAGTGTCATTTATTAGGCAGCAGAGGGGCACATGATGAGTGTGAGCTGGTCACAGAAAGGAATTACAAAGCAAAATCTGATCAAAGGCTTTTAAATAAGATAAAAAAAGATGGGTTGGTCATGCAGCAAGAGCAAAAGGTAACTGTTGGCCAAGTCTGTGATCCACTGAAATCTTAACACTGGCAAGAGAGAGTTCATGAATATCCACCATTAATAGTCATTTAATGTGGCAATATGTGCTTTGTGACTAGCAAATTTAAAAACATCATAAGTAGGAATAAAATGTCCTGCTTTTTATGCTTAACCAGAGTCTAAATCCCTAAGGGGAAGACTTCACACAGCAAGGAATTGTGATGAAACAATTAAGAATCATGGCTATGTATTCTAAAGTTGAAAAGATCATTTGGTTTGATGGAAAATTCAGAGACCCTGTACTAGACTAATTAACTTGATTGATTTGTATAAGTTTTATCTGTTTTTGCCCGAGTACTAAGTATCCAAATATGGCATGATTCAATCAATAGTAGCTGACTTTTCGATTACACTTTATAGTTTAGAAAAACAGTTTCCTCACATCTCTGAGAGACAGATAGCATGCTGCCAGACAAAGACACTAAGGTCATACACTATGTCCTGGGCCATCACCAGTCATCTTGATTTATGTACTGCCACTAGACTTTGATAACTCTGGAAGAGAGAGGGAGGCTGATAACTTTGCTCAACTCTGCCTCACTTAAATCTAATTCATGTGCAAGTCATTATATCACCTGTGATGTCACTGATCCTCTTCAAAAATAAAGAACAGATAACAGATACATTTTATAGATGAGGACACCAATGCTCAGAAAGGCTAAATGATTTTCTCAAAGTCAGACAGATTGTAAATATCTGGGTAGGATTCAAACCCAGGTCTCTCCTGACTTCCAGTGCTCCTTTCACTATACTACATTGAATTAGTTATGAAACTTTTATTTTTTTTTTTTGCTTTTGTGTTAATGGCATAGACTTATGCCTAATTATGTATATTTGTACACATATGTATGTAGTGGATAGGACATAATTTTCTGCTATTTCTTTGGCTTTATATGCCTTTATGTTTGTGAGATATGTGCTAATATGCAAATGAATACTTTCTGATTTAGGGCTTATTTCTATTGAATTATTATAGGAACTGGTGTTTATTAGTGCTTAGCTCCGTGTCTGGCACATAGTGATGACTGACTGATGCTTGTTCCCTTTCCCTTGTAAGGAAGTGAATTTTGTTACATATGTGAGAAAGACATAAAGAGATGTCTTGAGATTTTTGTTGCTGTTGGAGATAGCTTCTGATGGAATGCCCTAATATCAAGCGGAAGTTACAAATGATCAGGAAATTAAAATGAATGGATAATTTATTTTTCCATTTGTTCATGAAACTATTACTGTTCTTTCTTCACCAAAGTTTTCTGAAAATGTAATCAATCTCTTACGTCTAATCCACTAAAAAATCTATTGCGTAGGGGCACCTGGGTGGCGTAGTGAATAGAGCATTGGCCCTCAAGTCAGGAGGACCCGAGTTCAAATGTGACCTCAGACACTTGACACTTAACTAGCTATGTGACCTTGGGCAAGTCACTTAACTCCAATTACCTTGTCTTTTCTCCCCCTCGAAAAATCTATTGCATAGCAGATATTAGATAAAATAATTTGTATTAAATATTTTTGTCCTTTCATCTACCTGTTCTGGTACATACTAACCATTTCTTTTTGGACAATAATATTCCACTACATTCAAATGCCTGTTTTTTTGTTTTTCTTTCCCCAATCAATGTGTGCCTTCTTTGTTTTTACCACAAAGAGTGGTACAGCAAATAGTTTGGTATTTATTGGAACTTTGCTTTTGTCTTTGACTTCCTTGGAGCATTTCCCTAGTAGTGGGCTTGCAGTGGATAGAATGGTGGGCCTAGAGTCAGGAAGACCTGAGTCTGTCCATGGACACTTACTAGCTATGGGACCTTGAGTAAGTCGCTTAACCTGTTTACTTCAATTTTCCTCTAGTGAAAAATTAGGAGAATAATAACACTTATCTCCTGGGGTTGTTGTTGAGGATCCAATGACATAATGTTTGTAAAATCATTAGCGTAATGCCTGGCATATAGTAGTATAAAAGGCTAGATATTATATTGTTATTACTGAGCAAAAAAGAATACAGACAGCGTGATTGCTTTTCTTACCTAATTCCAAAATGACATTCCGAAGAGTTTCATCCTGGATTGCTTCAGCAGCCATGCATAGCCCATTTCCCTATATTGCCAGGTTTGCTCGTAGGCTGTGATATAAAATATGAGAATGATTGTAATTTGTATATCATGTAAAATTAATGATATTTTGTGGGATTATTTACCATTTTAAACTCTTTTGAACTGGGGGTTTCATGCTATTAATTTGCCATTTTTGGGGGGTGGAGTAGGCATTTGGTTCTACTATTCATAATCAAAATGGTAATTTGGTTTTTGCCATCTTATCTACCTCTTGTTTAATTAAGAATTCTCCCCATTAGTGTACTTGAGAAAGGTGTCAAATCTTATTCTCTTCCAATCTCTTTAATGGCATTATCCTATATTTAGGTTACAGCTATTTTAAATTAGAATTTGTGCTATTAGATTTTGATCTCAATCTGATTTCTTTGAAAGTGCTTCTCAGTTTTCCCAGCAGCTTCAGTTAAAAAGGGAACCATCCCCCCACTAATTTAGGTTTTTAGAATAATCAAACACTGTGATGCTGTTTTTAATTGCAGTTTATTGCTTATCCTAGGCTCTTCTACTGATCTGCTTTTCTGTTGTTTTTAAACTATTACAAAATAGTTTGGATGATTATGGATTTGTAACATGATTTGAGCTGATAATGCTATACCTCTTTCATTTGTCCTTCCTCTTCCCCCCATTTACCTTGAAATTCCAGACCTTTTGCAGTTCCAAATGAATTTTATGGTTATTTTTCTGGTCCTATAAAATATCACCTGAACAATTTGCTTGGCATAGCACTAAAGCTTTATGTTAACATAGGCAGTAGTATCATTTTCATTATATTGCCATAGCAAAGCATGATCAGCAGATATCTCTCCAATTATTTTTCTCCTGTTATTTTTGTAAAGAGTGTTTTATGGTAGTATTTCTATACATCTTGTGTTTGCTTTACTTATTTAATTCCAAGATATTTTATTCAGTTATTAATTATTTTAATTGAAAATTCTTTTTAAATTTCTTCTTAGGTCTTGTTAGTACTACACAGAAATACTGATAATTACTGTGAATGTTTAAAAGTAGTATCTTTGGATAGTCTCTCCTGTTCCCTAAGTACACCATTTCTAATGCAAATTGGAATAATTTCTTTTATTTTCCTTGCTAATGTTTATACATTGGTTTTGTTCTCCTGTCTTATTGCTATTAGTAGCATTTCTAGAACTATGTCACATAATAGTAGGGAGGTGAGTCACCCTTATTTTACCCCATTTGTACTGGGAAAATTCACAGCATTTATTCACAGCTTGTGCTAGCTTTTAGTGTTAACTATATGCTTTGGAACATATTAAAGAAAGGCTATTCCATGTCTCTCTCTCTCTCTCTTTTTTTAATGAACACAAATGTATACTAAACTAGGAGTATATCCTAAGGACACAAAGAGTGAAGGGCTAGAGAGCTGGTCTTCAGGTTGGTTTTTTTTCTATAAGGATTATCTTGTGGCAGGTTCATCTATGTTTCTTTTTGTCATCGGTCTGTTTTCCGTATTTTGTCATTCTTTAATGTTATGGGGGAAGAAGTACCCTTAGCATATATTGGTCATCTTCCAAGTATTCCCTGGTATTAAATGCTAATAAAGGAAAACTATTTTCTTCATGGTCACGTAATATTTAAGAGTCGGAATAGATTTCAGAGGCCAGCTAGTTCAACCCCTTCATGTTACAAATGGGGCACTCAGTCCCAGGTAGGTCTTACAATTTGATAAGCATCTAAGATGGGTTTCAAACCTTGGTTTTCTGACTCAGAAATCGTTGCTCTTTCCACTACATGACATGCCTTCTCTAATGCTGGGAACTCACGGACGTTTTTAGACATTAGCTATCTGACTTCATCTTGGACCATAGCAATGGCTGTAAATTCTTTTGTTCCTCTTTCCCTGCACTGCTGGCATATTTTTCAGAGATTCTCCCCCACCCCCCCCAAGCTTCTCTCTTCTAATGACCTGATATCTGGTCGATATGTGACCTTGTTCTTTCCTAGAATTGTAGAGAGCCCAGAGAGCACCTGAACCAAATCCTTTCCTATTTCTTTTCCTATTTCTGTGGAGGGTTCCTCTTTCCTCTCTTTAACCCTAAGTGGGAAACTCAGTCCTTGACCTTCTCTTAAGGGCAGATGTCTCCTTATAAAAATATAGGCGTTTAAAACTTGGAGGAGGAAGCATAAGCTTGTTACCTAAAGAACAGATTTGTTGGTCCACAGGTGGTGTGAAGTGAAAGAGTAACTAGTGATCATAAGAGAAAGAGGAGCCAAACAGTGACAATATTTCTCTGCTGAGAAATACTGGAGCAGCATATTGTCAACCTCAAAATGATATTAGAGAAGTCTGCTGTCATTCTGGAACATATATCAGAGATGTGCCAGAAAGCTTGTTAAATGAGATGATTACTATCCACTTACAGCGATTCCCATGGGCATAAGTGGTACATCAAGAAACAATCTAGAAAGCATTGCCAAAGACTATCAAGTTATGATGCAAAATATTGAAGACCTTAGGGGTATAGATAATGATTTTTCTCACTGCTACTCATCAAAAGCAAGAGATTTAAAAGAAAAAAGTCACATTTGAAAAATCAATAGCTGGTTTAGAATGGGATTTAGATTTCTGGACCATGACTTAAAATACAAGCATGAGAGGTTCTTGGTCAGGAATGAAATGTATATTTGCCTAATTCTGCACAGGCGGTCAGTACTCTACTCTAATAACAATATTTCTTCTATTTCCAGTACATTGAATTTCACCCAAATGCCCTCCAATATTCTTCTCTTTTTTACTGCCTGACCACTTGGACAGGATGTCATGAGTGAAATTTAACAAAAAGGTAGACTGAGGCAATTCTTTGAGCAAGATACTATAGGGTACTGAAGCTACTTTTTTCTTTTGGTTTTTGGAGAGGGAAAGATAGGGCAATTGGGGTTAAGTGACTTGCCCAAGGTCATGTGGCTTTTTTTTGTGTTAAGTGTCTGAGGCCATATTTGAACTCAGGTCCTCCTGACTCCATGGCTGGTACTCTATTCAGTGCACCACTTAGCCACCTCTGGGTACTAAACCTATTAATAAATGGGTCTCTTATCTGTCTCCATTTGTACCAGAGACCCAGAGTGAGGACTCACAGGGTTTTTTAAATCTAGGTGAGTCTTCCTTCTGATTGGCCTGACAGTGCATCAGTTGAAACTCCCAAAGGCAAGGCAATCCCCATTGGTAGATACTTTAATGAAATGATGGATTAATAGTTCTCAGCTCCTCCCAAAGCTTCATCATTTAGGAGGGGTTGGGGACTAGACTTATCCTTATATGAAAGGATAGGGAAGGATAGGGAAGCTAGGGAAAGGGGCCTGGTATTTAGATATGGTTGACTTGACCCTTCCTGACACTTCTGAAACACTAGTTGCCTTGCCTAAACTGGTTAAGGAGCAGATGCCTTACTTGGTCTTGCCCCTCAGAAACTGTCTGTCCTGTAATGCCAAGCAAAGGCAACTTCCAAGGTTCAGATTACCAGCATAGCAAACTCCATTTATTCAGTGACAGATTAAGGCAAAACATTCACAGAACAGAGAAAATCAAAATACAGCATAACTCATTCATTTAGCAAGTAAGTTCTCAATTCAATTGCAAAGTACCAAGGTCCAAGTATCCCATCCCTGGCCAGTACGTTAGTCAAAGTAGCCCACTTCTGGGAAATACATTCATTTATTTCCTTCTCAAATGGAGATTAGTTTCCAATAATAAACCAAGTACATTCATTTGGTCAATCAGAGCACAAAAAAAGTCAAAGGTTTCCCACCCCGGACACTACTGAATTACAATACCATCCATTAAAGCAAAGCACTTTCTCAAAAGGGGCAGGAGAGCACAAAAGGCCATCCACCCTTAAGCTACAACAAGGTTAAGATATGATCACAGATTTCGATGCCCAAGGAGAGGTCCTGTCTTCATCTAGATGCGAGGCAAATACTCAGTAATCTCTGTTCCTGGGGAGACAAAGCTCAACAAAGCCACAATATACATAGCTAGTGTCCTCATAAAGTCACTTTCTGCTTGCAAAACAGTCCCAGAACCCCTGAAAATATCAGCAAGGCCCTCATCTAGGATTTCTGTACACATACAACAAGAAAATCCTCTTTCAGGGCCTTTGAACCAACAGTAAGGTGCCAGGACCTCTACAACAGCAGCACTGTCCTTCACGAGTAGGTAAATCTGGCAAAACAACATCAAAATAGACAGACAAAATACCGGCATCACAACCATGTCTCCTCAGTTTTCCGCAGCTCCAGATGGCAGTTCTCAAAGGTCCTGGGCAGCTCCAATTGGCCCTCAGCAGTCCCACCCCCAGCAACTCTGGCCGCTAGCAATTCTCCTCTCTTCTTTCCAAAAATCCCTCTGGCCTTCTCTGCTTGGGCCTTCTCTCTAAATCCATAGCACCAGCTCCTCTCAGTTCAGCCCTCTCTCTTCACATCAACAAGTCCAACCCACAAGTGGGATTCACAAGCTCTGGATTTTAACAATCAACCCAAAAACCAAGCCAATACAGGGAGATCTTTAAATTCCATTACCATTACACCTTCAGAAGTGGAGATTGTCAAAATGAGGGAAAGGATGAATCACAAAAAATGGTTACTAAATAATATAGCACCATACTAATTTTCCTCACAGGATAAGATTGTTCTGATTGAAAAACAGTTTGGAACACAGATCACAAAATCGGCAGAGAAATAATTTAGTGATAATATGGAATTCTATTAACCAGACACCTAAAAGGGCAACTAATAAATTCTTGGTTAACTTTAATGATAATTTCATCCTCCAACAGACTGAGGAAGCAATAAAGGGTACATTCTATACCTGATTCTTACCAAAAGAGAAAAGTTCATTGATGAAATTCGAATGATGAAAAACTCTGGGGTTGGGGTCACAACTCAATCTTTGGATTTGTGATGGAGAAGGAAGGGGAAACTTACACCCATTAAATTGACAAAGTTGACAAAGATGACAAAAATCTGAGTAGTAAAGTGGTTAACATTGTATGGGCTAGGGGAAGATAGTACAATAATGAACCATTGGCAAAACTGTGATGTAGATAAAGAGTTATGAAAAACAATTTAGAATTTAATGCAAAAAGTGGATAAACCAGTCACACAGTTTTCCCTAATGAGCCTACTGTTGGGTAAAGAATCAAAGAAAGTCAAAAAAGAAAGAAAAGATAGATAGATGATAGATAGATAGATGATGGATGGATGGATGGATAGAAAGAGATATGGAGATATTCACAACGGTGCTTTTTGTGGTGGTAAAGAATTGTAAATGAAGTGAGTGCCATTGAATGGGGACAGAATGAACAGTGAATGAATGAAATGAATGAACAAACTGCTTTATGAAGAAATTGGCATGTTATTGTTCAGTAAGCAATGACAGATGGGGAACTCAGAGAACTGTAGAGTACTGAGGATAATCTGCCACATAGTATTTAATTGGGAATTGCTGTGAAGAAGGACATCATAAGTGACTACACTTGATACAGAAGCAAAATTTATCAATGGTGTTTTTAAGAGGAGCAAAGTAGGACAAGATATAGTCCAATATACAGTCTAGATTTGGGCAAAACATTTCACATGGTTTAGAGAAAGCCTAGAGACGATCTTGTTGATTAAAATTCAACAAGTCAATCAGTCTACAAGCATTTATTAAATACCTCTTATGTGCCAGGCCCTGTGATAAGCACTGGGGATATAAATCAAGGCAAGAGACAGTCTCTGTTCTCAAGGAGTTCATAGTGTGATGGGGGAGACTATGTGCAAACCAGATAAAAGGAAGGAAAGTTGGAGATAATTAACAGGGGGAAAGCACTAACATTAAGAGGCATTGGGAAATGCTTCCTGCAGAAAATAGTACTTTCACTGGGACTTGAAGGAAGCCAGGAGATGGACATGAGATGGACAACAATTTCAGGCATAGAAACATCCATGGAAAAGGTCTGGAAGTATGAGATGGAGTATCTTTTCCTAAGAACAAGGAAACCACTGTCACTGCACTATTACGTTAAAAAAAAAAAAGGCATAATAGCATATAATCTACATAATAAAATTCCCCAATACATTAAACACGTATAGAACATTTCAAAGCATCACTTATCAGGCTTTTCTCATGAGCACATGTTTAAAATTGCATGCAACCTACATCACAAGCACATTTCTTGGTGGTGTACTTAATCCTATTAAATAAAAGTGGTCATATTAATACTAATGATAATCAACCAAACAACAAGATAGGTCATAGGATGAAACAATATTCACATAACCCGTAGCGACTAATTTTTTAAAATTCATTGTCTGGATCAGATGATCTTTGCATGACTGGAAGGTAATTTTCTCTGCTTAGAGTCTGCTGAGGTGAGTGTTCCCAGTTTTAACTTATCTATTTGGGAGACCAACTATTTCACTGAAGGGCAATAAACAATTACTTGCCTTTATTCAGCACTTTCCAACCTCTGGGGCTATTTTATAAACAGGCAAGTTGCCTAGTCTCTTTATAACTCAGTATGGGGTGACTTTCCATTAGTCTGCTAACCTGTGTGTCCCATGAACACCAAGATTTCTCAGCATGACTCTGCCACCTTTTAAAGATCACAGGCATTATATCTCTTCTTATTTCTTTCACTCTTCTTCCTGTCTTGAAGATATAGCATATAGCAAAGTTGTAAGTTTCTTTCATTTTTTTTTATCAGTTGAAATATATTCTGGTTGTATCTGAAATCTCTCTATCCTCAGAGGTGCCAAAGCACAAGTAAACAGGTAGGCATGGCTAAAGTTAAAACATTATCAAGTTTTGTGTAAAGCCAGTAGGATCATTTCTGGTAGAATCATATTCATATAAAAGCCACACACAGCTTAACTAAGATTGGTTTTTTTTTGTTTTGTTTTCAGAGTCTTAAATAGGCTTATCATAATGTCATTGAAATGTTCAGCTAGTGAATCTAGTGTAAGGTGGTAAAGTGTTCTAGACTTCTTGATGCCAACCAAAACTGCACATTATTGAGTTGCATAGTTTCAAAATGTCTGCCTTGGTCTCAATGGATCTTGACAGGAAGTTCATATATATGTATGTATGTGTGTGTATTCATGTCTGTAAATGTGTGTGTGTGTGTGTCTCTGTGTGTATGTGTATATATGGAGAGCATGAACAATTTCAGGAATCAGGAAAATGACACAAGCTGAACCATGAAGGGAATTAGAGTTTTTAGGGGTAAAAGAGGGAAAGAAGGACATTCTAGGAACATGCTGTGAAAAGGCATAGTTACAGAATATACAGTATAGTTTATGGAGAACTTAATTTAGGCCAGTTTGACCAGAGTGTGAGATGGAATAATGTTTAAGCAATGTGGAAATATAGGCTGGAATCAGATGGTGAAGAAATTTTCATGCCATACTTTGGAGTTGGTATTTTATCTTCCCTTATCTTCCCAGAACCAAAAGGTTGCTCATAAAGCTTTCCAAGCAGGGAAGTGACAGGGTTGGGTCAATGAATTAGAAATATCTATGTGGCAGCATACTCAGGGCAGCTAGGTGGCAAAAATGCCAGGCTTGAAGTCAGGAAGACTCATCTTTCTGAGTTCAAATCTGGCCTCAGTCATTTACTAGCTATGTGATTCTTGGCAAGTCCCATAACCCTGTTTGCCTCAGTTACTGATCTGTAAAATAAGCAGAAGAAGGAAATGGCAAATTACTGCAATATCTTTGCCAAGAAAACCCCAAATGGGGATCATGAAGAGTCAGACATGATTGAGAGAATGAATAACAAGAACAACAACAGCAGTACAATGTGGTGGCAGTATGAAGATAGTGAGAGAGAAAAAAAGAAAAAAGAGAGAGGAAGGGAAGAAGGAAGGAAGGAAGGAAAGAAGAAAGAAAGAAGAAAGAAGGAAGAAGAAAGAAGGAAGGAAGAAAGAAAGAAAGAAAGAAAGGAAGGAAGAAATGGAAATGATGAGAGGATAGAAACTGTAGAATAGGAAACCAACGTGAAGTATATATTGATAGTCGAGGTGAGAGCCTGAAATAGAGTGGTGGCTATGTGAATAGAGAGAAGGGGATGGATGCAAAAATTTTTGTGGAGATAAACTCCACCAGGCTTGGCAACTATTTACGTAATGAAAGCAAGTTAGAAAAAATAATAAGAAATAGCTACTAATATGTGAAGTTGCATGACTTGAAATAGGATAGTGACTTAAATGGAATTTAGGAAGGAGGTGGCTTTTCAGCTGGGGAGATAATGAATAAAATTTCAATGATAAGATATCCAGGTAACTTTTGGCAAGTAGTTGGTGGGACTAGGGTACAAGAGGAAGACAAGGATAGACTGATTGGGAAATCATCTCCACAAAGATGGAAGATGTTAATTGGACTAATGGGAAATAATGAGATCAGCAAGAGGGAGTATTTGGAAAGAAATGAAAGAGGGCCTTAGACAGAGTTCTGAGCTGCACCTACACATCAGAGACAGCACATAGATGATGATCCTGCAAAGAGGAATGACAAAGACAAGTGCTAGATGAAGCTGGGAAAAACATTTCGTGAGAAATCAGGAGGAGAGAACATTTAGGAGGATGTATATAACTGGATAAACAACTACTGGATTTTAAGGAAGTGGAAGGATGAGAAGACAGATTTTCAGCACTTGGAAATTGAATGGAAGGTGAGAAAGAAGTGGTAATAGATGGGGATGGGAAAAAATAAAATCTGACATCGGGTTCAAGAAATCAACTTTAAAAATACAAGATCTTGGGTAGGAGAGCATAGCTCCAACTTTATTGAACTATAAACTCAATCTGAGACAATTGTACTATGTAGCAGCCGAGAAAGTGAATATGATTGTGACTACGTTAAAGGGCACAATGTCCAAGAGTAAGAAGGTAGAATCCCTATCTTACTCAGACCACATCTGAAGTATTGCATTCAGGTCTGGGTGTCACATTTTCAGGACTTTGATAAACTGGAAAGTGACCAGAGAAGGGGTTTGCCTACTATATGCAAAGCAGTATGCATAGTGGCTTGGGATGGAAGAAAAAATAGTACTTGAAATCAAGGAGCTTACAGGCTAATGGAGGAAATGATGCACAAACAACTTAAGAACAAATAAGCCATAAACAGGAAAACGTGGGGACAATCTCAAATAGAAGGCATTAGGACTGAGAAAGACTTCTTGCAGAAGATGGTATTTTAGTTGAGTCTTGAAAGAAAAAAGGAGGTGGAGATGAGAAGGGAGAAAGTCCAGTTGTATGGAACAGCCACAGAAAATACTGTGAGTCTGGAGATGGAGCTTCCTTTGAGGAAGGCAGTCTTGATATCGTATACATTGCCTGGGAGAAATGAGAAGGTAAAGACTGGAAAAGAGTTTTAGGCGGGACATGACTGTTATCTTCAAATATCTGAATCATATGTAAAAGGGTTTCTCTAATTGACTCCAGAGGAGATAACCAGGAACAATGGGTAGAAGTTTCTGAGTGTCAATTTTGGAAGAACTTGCCTAATAAGTAAAGCTCTCCTAGAGTGGAATAGGTTGCCTCAGCAGGTAAATGACACACTCCTCACCAGTGATCACTTCAAATACGCTATAAGAGATATTTTTCAGGTATTAGTTGAACTAGATGATCTCTGGTGCCCCTTCAGACTCTAATAGTTGATAAATCTATGACTTGTTGAAGAAACTCAGAGTCAATCCCATTGTAGGAGGGCTTTACAACTTTTATAACTAAAAAAATAAACACTCACATTTCATCTTTTATTTTAAATGCTGGAAAAGACTCAGCAGAGACATGATATCTTTTTTGAAGTACTTGAAGGGCTAAGTGGAAAAAAAGTATTAGACTTGTTCTGTTTGACCTGAGAAGACAGAACAAGGCATGATGGGACAAGAATTGCAAAGAAGTAAATATGCAGACTAGATTTTAAGAAAAAATTTATGGAAATTAGAATGACCTAAAAGTAATACGGGTTGCTTAGGAGACAGAGAATTTCCCATCAAAGGAGGTCTTGAAGAAGAGACTGGATGATCATCATGTAGTATGTTATAGTGAGGATTTGGGATATGGGGTGTGTGTGTGTGTGTGTGTGTGTGTGTGTGTGTGTGAGAGAGAGAGAGAGAGAGAGAGAGAGACAGAGACAGAGAGACAGAGAGAGAGAGAGACAGAGAGAGAGAGAGAGAGAGAGAGAGATTGTGTGTGTGTGTGTGTGTGTGTGTGTGTGTGTGTGTGTGTGTGTGTGTGTGTTTGGATGGAGGTATTGGTAGTTCTAGCTGGCTCATGGGGGTCTCTTAAAACTAAAATTCTGTGATTTTTAATGTTGGCACCTTAATGACCTCCAAAAACTGGATCCATCTTCTTTGTAGCTTTGTTTAAATATGCTCTTTTTCCTTTTAGTCACTATCCTCTCTGAGTTCCCTTTATAATATTCTTTGAAATAGGGAGAATATGACAGTCCTTTTTTGCTGCTGCTTCTGCTGAGTCGTTTCAGTCATATCTGAATCTTTGTGACCCCACTGGAGGTTTTCCTGGCACAAATATCAAAGTGGCTTGCTATTTCCTTCTCCAACTCATTTTACAGATAAGGAAACGGAGGCAAACAGGGTTAAGTGACTTGCCCAGGGTCACACAGCTAGTAAGTGTTTGAGGTCAGATTTGAACTCAGGGAGATGATTATTTATGATACCAGGCCCTGTGCTCTAACCACTTTACCACCTCGCTGCCCACAATCCCATGTTACCATTGTTTTTATCTTGTGTCAGGCAAGCTCATGGTAAAGTCAGCATAAAAAACATTTTTTCTTTCTTAAGAGGTAAGCTAGGTTGCACCTTGTCCAGTGTTTTGATGTCTTGTTGATACAGGCTCCTTTCATAGTATACGTTGAATACTTTTCTTTATTGTTCAGTTTCATTTTCTCTACTTAGTTCCAGAATAGACCCTGAAAGTTAAGACTTTCTTTTGCTTTATAGTATCTCATCCAAAGGACATTTAAAAATAAATTTGTTTCATTTAAGACAGTTCAGCAAATGAATATAGCATAAAGGACTCATGTGCAAACTCTAAAGCCTCTTTTTTTGTCATAGCAAAAAACCCAGAAACTGAGGAGATGCATAGCAACTGGGCAGGTAGAATAGAGCGCTGGACCTGGAGTCAGGAAGACCTAAGTCAAATCTGGCCTCAGACACTTACTAGCTGTGTAACCCAGCAAGTCACTTAACCCTGTTTGCCTCAGTTTCTGCATCTGCAAAATGAGCTGGAGAAAGAAATAGCAAACCACTGGTATCTTTACCAAGAAAACCCAAATGGGGTCATGAAGAGATTGACACAACTGAAATGACTGAATAACAACAATAATTACTGAGTAAATTGTGGTCTATGACTGTCATGGAAAGCTAGTGTGCAGTAAGACATGACAAAAGGGGTGGTTTCAGAGCACCCTGGGAAGTCTTATCGAAACTGATGCAAGTAAAGAGCCAAGAGAACAACTTGTATTATGATGATAGTATTGTACAGCCAAATACCTTTGAAAGACTTAAGAACTCTGATTAAAATAATGAACAATTATGATTCCAGGGCACTGACGAACCATGTTTTTACATTTTCCATATCTTTGGAATAATTATTAAATAATAAAGATGTGGAACATTGTTGCATGTTATTTGTGAAAGCCTTCTTGTTCCCTACTAATACTGTCATCTATGATCTCCTTGACCTGTGTACTGATGACATTCAGAAAGCTTTCATATGTCTGAGAGAGTAGACATAGGTCCATAGTTACTGATATTATTTTGATCACCTTTTTGGACATTAAAAAGGTCCAAGATTCTACCCAAATATTTAATATCTTCTCTTTGAGATATTTTGTAGATTAGTCCCTGAATATCTTCACTATTTGTCACTTCCAACTCAGTCCTCCTTTGTATATACTTGATCCAATCTGCTTTTTGAATTTTTGTTCTTTTTATTACTATTTCTATCTCCTATCTAAGTATGTCCGAGATTATGATGTTGAAGGTGAAGTTTAATGATTCCATTATCCTTGACAGAAAAAAATTACCTTGCAAAAAACATTCTCCTGACAAAAATTTTCCATTTTTCTTCTATTCTTCTCTATTTCATCCTTGAATATTCCTTGATATGATTTGCTTAATTACATATCTTACCCACACTTTCTTAAAGTGGTTTTACCCTCTCTCTGCTTGTGAATCCTTCACAAGATTTTCCAAGATTACATTGTAACCTGGTGTTTCCTTGGCAACCATATCTCTTCTGTTAGCAAGAAAGTAAGATGTTTGATGACTCTTTGATCTCTTGGCAGGGGTGGTGGTGGTGGTGGTGGTTAGTCTGGCTTTACTGGTCAAAGAAGATACACATTTTGATACTATTTTGCATAATTCTGAATTGCTTTCCAGAATGGCTGGGCCAATTTACAGCTCTACCACAAATTAATGTACCTTTTCCCCATAGCCTTTTCAACATTTGTTATTTTAATTTTTTAAGTTTGTCAATCTGTTGTATGTAAGTGGGACCTAAGTGTTGCTTTGACTTGAATTTTTGGAATTATTAGGATTTGGAGTATATTTTTACATATCTATTGATTGCTTAGTTTCTTCCTTTGAAAACTTCCTATTCATATCCTTTGATCATATTTTAATTGGGGAATGGTTCTTCTCACAAATTTAAATCAATACTTTATATATCTTAGAAATGAGACTTTTATAAGAGAATATTCTTGTGGCATTTCCTCCATTTGTCTCTTTTCCTTCTAATGTTAGTTGCATTAGTTTCATTTCTGCAAAATCTTTTTAATTTTACATAATAAAAAATTACATACTTTATTTTCTATGACCTTATCTACCACTTATTTGGTCAAATACTTCACCTATATTTCTGAATATGAAAAGTTATTTCTTCCTTAATCTTTTAATTTGTTTATGATGTGATCTTAAACATATAATTCATGAATTCACTTAGACCTCATCTTTATATGTTGTATGAGATCTTGGTACATACTTACTTTTTGCCACTGTAATTTCTAATTTTCCTAGCAGTTATTTTTTTTTTAAATATTGAGTACCTACTTAAAAGCTGTAGTATTTGGGTTTATAATATACTAGAACACTGTAATTTATTGTGCATTTTATTTATCTGCTTTATTCCACACATTTACTTTTTAATTTTTTAAAATATGGTCCCAAACTTTTTGATGATTACTGATTTATAGTATAGTTTGAGACCTGGTACAGCTAGGATGCCCTACTTAACACACATCTCCCATGACTTTTTGTTGCTCCGGATGTATTTCAATATTCTTTCTAAGTCTACATGACACTGAATAAGGAAATACTTTCAGGTAACATTGTCATTTTTATTATATTGACAGCTTGGCCTATAAGCAACCAATAGATATCCAATTATTTAGCTCTGTTTTCATTTCTGTAAATAGTGTATTGTAGTTTTATTCATTTAGTTCCTATGTATGTTTTCATAGATAGATATGCAAGTATTTTAACATTCTGCAGTTATTCAACTTTCTCTTATTATTTCCTCTTGCTGGATTTTGTTTGTTACAAATAGAAATATTGATGGTTTATGTAAATTTATTTGGTAGTTGAAGTTGATCTTCTAAGTTTCCCTGAGTAAACCATCATATGATTAGCAAAAATGTAATCATTTTGTTTCCTTGGCCTATGTTCATTCCTTCAATTGTATTTTCTACTATTATTACTATAGTTAGCACTTTTACTACTATATCAAATAGTGATGATAATTGTAATCCTTACATTAACTTTGACTAGGAAGGTCTATAGTTAAATTCCATGAAATATAATGCTGGCTATGGATTTTGGGTAGATACAATTTTCCATATTTGGGAAAAATCCATTTATTTCTATGTCTTCTATTTTTTTTTTAAAACAGAAAACTATTTTTGCTAAAAGACTTTCCTGCATCTATTGATATGATAAGATGTTTCTTTATTCTTTTTATTAATATGCTTGATTATGTTGATAGGTTTCCTTGAACCAATTTTGAATTGAATTAACCTTGACTTTCTAATATAAGCCCAACCAGATAATAGTGAATACTCTTTCAATTTTTGCATGTATTCATTATTGATATTGTTCTGTATTTTTCTTTCTCTAATTTGGTTCTCTGTGGCTTAGATATCAAGACAATATTTCCATCATAGAAGTGTGGTGGGAACCCTTTTTCAATTTTTTTCAAACGTTATTACCTCTTTTACAACAAACTATTTCCCACTCATATATCAAAATTCTGTGGAAGATATGCCATCATAAACGGCTCTGTTTAATGACCCTTGAATAAAATTTATCAGAAGAAACATAAAACAATGAGATATGTGCTAACCAAAGGATTCACCACTGTGATGGAGGAGATCCAATTCAGAATCCAGATGGAAGAGGGATTGCTTATGGAAGTCAAGGCCTTCCAGATGTTTCTCTTCATAGATAACATAGTATCTGTTCTAACATATTTCAATACCTGTTGGAATAGGCCTGTAATTATTCACAATGTTTTCAAAACAGGGCCGTAATTATTCAAAAGGCCTCTCCATCTACATATGAAGAATACCTACTGCTCAGATTTAAAAATGAATATAGATGGATAGCCTGCAAAACTTGTCCTTAAGTACATAGATTTATGACAGACACACAGACAGACAATTTAGGCTCAGTATTAGAAAGGAAGGTGAGACTTTTGTGGTGGCAAAGAATTAAACATTAAGGGCATGCCCATCAATTGGGGAACGACTGAACAAGATTTGGTATATGATTATGATGGTATACTATTGTGCAATAAGTAATGACAAGTGGCATGGGGGGTGGGGCAGAGCCAACATGGCTGCACAGAAGCAGGAAAACTCCGTGGCTCCCCCCATAACCACATCAAACACCTATAAAATATGACTCTAAACAAACTTTAGAGCTACAGAACCCACAAGGTGACAGAGAGAAACAAATCTCCTGCTAAAGGCAGCAAAGCAGGTGGAAAGAAAGGGTTCATCACAGAATGCTGGGAGCCAAGCCCAGCCCCACATGTGTCCCCAGTTTTAGCCCCAGGGTGGCCACAATCAGCTGTGGCTGGAGGGACTTTGGGAGAGTGGATCACCAACAGCTGTGGCTGTTTCCAGAATTATCAACTCATAAATGCCAAAGAAAATGTGGGAGGTCAGTGTGGACTTTGGGAACAGGGGGAGCCAGAGCACAGTCTGGCCTCTGTCCTGGAAAGTAGAAGCAACACAGACATAGTGGCTGTGCAGCCACCTCCACATGGCTGCTTCAGCACTCCTGGCCAGAAGATTGTAGGGGGACCAACTGACCATTCTGAGGGGTAATCCCTCTTGCTTTAACCTACTTGGAATTGGATTGCTATTTTGGGTGGAGGTCCTGGGGTGTATGACCAGGTGCCAGAGCCTGTGGAGGCTTCAAAGAGTACCCAACTAATAGCTCTGGCAGCTGTGAAAACCCCAGCAATTTGGGACAGAGCTCTCCTCTCTGGAAGCAGAGTTTTACTGTGGCAAAAATCTAAAAAGCCAAGTAATTGAGTAGTCACATGAGCAAGCAAAGGAAACAAAGCAAGTACAGCAATCCAACTTTAGATTCCTTTTATGGTGACAAAAAGGATCAAAGCATGGAACAGCAAGAAGACAAAGAAGTCAGAATTCCTGCACCAAAAGGTTCCAAGAAAAATATGAATTGGTTATAGGCCATAGAGGAGCTTAAGAAGGATTTTGAAAACCAAATAAGAGAAGTGGAAGAAAAATTGGGAAGAGAAATGAGAATGATGCAAGAAAATCATGAAAAGAGAGTCAACAACCTGACTGAAGAAAATAACACTTTAAAAAATAGACTAACTCAAATGGCAAAAGAGGCCCAAAAAGGCAATGAAGAGAAGAATGCCTTAAAAAGCTGAATTTGCCAGATGGAAAAAGAATTTCAAAAGCTCACTGAAGAGAATAATTCCTTCAGAATTAGATTGAAACAAATGGAAGCTAATGCCTTTATGAGAAATCAAGATACTATTAAACAGATTGAAACAAATGAAAAGATAGAAGGCAATGTGGAATATCTCCTTGGAAAAACCACTGACCTGGAAAATAGATCCAGGAAAGACAATTTAAAAATTATTGTACTACCTGAAAGCCATGATCAAAAGAAGAACCTAGAAATCATCCTTCAAGAAATTCTCAAGGAAAATTATCCTGATGTTTTAGAACCAGAGGGTAAAATAGAGGTTGAAAGAATTCACCAATCACCTCTTGAAAAAGATCCCAAAAATAAAACTCTTAGGAATATTATAGGCAAGTTTCAGAGTTCCCAGATGAAGGAGAAAATGTTACAAGCATCCAAGAAGAAAAAATTTGAATATTTTGGAAACACAATCAGGACAACACAGGATCTAGCAGCTTCTACATTATGGGATCAAAGAGCTTGGAATATAATATTCCAGAGGTCAAAGGAGCTGGGATTAAAACCAAGAATCACCTACCCAGCAAAACTGAGTATAATGTTTCTGGGGAAAATATGGTCATTCAATGAAATAGAGGACTTTCAAGCTTTCTTCATGAAAAAACCAGAGTTGAAAAGAAAATTTGACATTCAGATACAAGAAGCAAGAGAAGCATGAGAAGGTAAATAGGGAAAATTGAAGGAACTTATCAAAGCTGAACTATTTCCATTCCTACATGGAAAAATGATAATTGCAACCTATGAAAATTTTCTCAGTAGGAGGATAGGTTAAGGTAATATATATATATATATATGTATATATGTGTATATATATATATGTATATATATGTATACATACATATATATGTCTATATAGGGGGTATATGGGCATATGAATACATATGTGAGTCTATGTATACATGTGTACAGGTACACATGGATGGGGGGCACAGGATCAATTGAATAGGAAGGGATGATACTTAAAAAGTGAAATTGAGAGATGAGAGAGGAATATAATGAGAGGAAATGGGAAGAGACAGAATGGGGTAAATTAGCTCATGTAGAAGAGCAGCAAGGAAAACTATTGCAATGGAGGGAAGAACAGGAAGGAAAAATCAATAGGTCTGCCTTACTCTCATTGAATTTGGCTTAGGGAGGGAATGACATACACACTAAATAGGGTATCTCACCCTACAGGATAATGGGGGAAAGGGGATGAGAGGGGAGATGATGGAGGGGAGGAAAAGGGACAAAGTCAAAGTAGAAAATAGAACAAGTAGGTGTATGGGATAAGATGGAGGGAAATATAGTTAGTCTTTCACAATATAGCCACTATGGAAATGTTTTGCATAGCTACACATGTACAACATATATTGAATTGCTTATCTTCCCTGTAAGGGTGGGTGATGAGGGAGGAAGGGAAAGAGTTTGGAATGCAAAGTTTTGAAATCAAATGTTTAAAAAAATATGTATTACTATTATTATTGTTGTTCACATGCAACTGGGAAATAAGGTATACAGGCCCTGGGGTAAGAAGATCCATCTTCCCCTACCAGAAAGTTGGAGGAGGGATTGGGAAGGATATAGGGGAGAGCAGATTGGGGGCGGGGGTATACAGTGGCATCACTGTTTTGGGCTGGTAGGTAGTATAAATATGGGGAGAAAATTTGTAACTCAAAATCTTGTTGAAATGAATGATGAAAACTAAAAATAAACATAAAATTTAATTTAAAAAAGAAATGACAAGCAGGTGGCTTCATAAAAACCTAGGAAGACATATGAACTCCTGCAAAGCAAAGTGAACAGAACCAGGAGAACATTGTACACAGTAACGATAATATTTTAAGGGGACCGACTGTGAAAGACTTAGTTACTCTGGTCAAGACAATGATCCAAGACAATTCCACAGGACTTATAATGAAAACTGCCATCACTTCTAGAGAGAAAATTCCTGAATTTTGAATGCAGATTGAAGCATTTATTTTTAACTAATTTATTTTTGTTTTTTGTTTGTTTTATTTTGCAATATGAAATATTTGGCTAACAGAAATATTTTTATGTGACTTCACTTGTATAATTGGTATCAAAGGAGTGGCAGAGACAGGAGGGAGGGAAAGAATTTGGATCTCAAAATAAAAATAAATTAAAAAATTTAAAAACATAATTAGAAAACATTTAATGAAAAGAATAAAAAATATTTTTAAAAAGAAAAGAGGAAGAGAACAGATGAGATTGCCTTTTGGAAAATTGCAGCTATATTTTACTGACCTCAAGTTTTCCATGAAAGGAAAGGATGATCTTTGCAATATTAACATTTTACCACTGTGGTCTATGTCAGCAACATGTGGAATTCTGTGGCTTCCAAAGTATTAAAAAAGAATATCGCTCAAATGACTGAATCACACAGAGAGTGATATAAAGGTACCTAATAAGTACATGGTAGTTAAAGTAGGTCATAACATTTTAACCAATAAGGCACTGCAATGAAGAAGAAGAATAAAAGACATTGAGAAATTATATGGTAGGAAGAGCATATGAATGGGTCACATTTCAAGAATGAGAGGTAAGAAGTGGATAGCTAGAGTATCCCACTGATATACTCACAATGATGGGAGAAATCTGGGAAGGTCTTCAGCACACTGAGTGAAATCCCTATGGCATACTTTTGACAGAACAACAAGAGTTACATACGATGGATAGACATGGGTTAGTTTTGATTTTCATAGTTAGAATGATCTCTTGAATTAATGATATTGTAAATCCATCTGAATATTTGAGGAAACTCCCCCAAATGAAAATCATTCTACTGTTAAAAATCTGCAACTTTTCTGCAAATTACAAATAGAGTTACATGGACCACTGAGAGGTTATGTTACTTTCCTAGGAACTACATGCCCAATATGCAACAGAGTCAGGACCTAACCATAGGCTTTCCTGAATTCCAGGCCAATTCTCTATCTACTATTCCATGGATGAAGTGATTTGTTTAAGGGCAGACAGAAAATCAGTTACTAGAATAAAGGTTTTGAAAAGGCAAATCCATTCCTCTACATTTCCCCTCATCTCTTTGGTGTATAAATCAATTGATCAACTATGATATTTGTATCTCTAAACTCACAAGGATCATGCTTTTAGACCAGACTGGGCAAGGCTATTTCAATATTAGGAAAATTATCAGAATAGTTGATCATAGTAATAATGAAACCAACAAAAATCATAGAATTATTTCAATAGATACAGAAAGAAGCTTTTTGGCAAAATACAACTCCAATCCCCTTGAAAAATAATAGAAAGCATAGGAGTAAATGGAGATTTCCTGAAGACAATAAGTGATATCTCTCTAAAACCAAGAGGAAGCACTATCTGTAATGGGGATAAGCTTTTCCCAATAAGATCAGGGATGAAACAAGAATGTCCATTATCACCATTACTTTTAAATATTTTACTAGAAATGCTAGCTAGAGCAATAAGACAAGAAAAATGAATTGAAGGAATAAGCACAGGGCAAAAAAGGAAACAAAGCTTTTACTTTTTTGCAGATAATATGATGGTTTGCTTTAGAAAACCCCAGAGAGTTGACTAAAAAGTAATTGAAGTAATCAACAACTCCAGCAAAGTTGTAGTATGTAAAATAAACCCATACAAATCATCATCAATTCTGTACATTTCCAACAAACCTGTCAGGAAGTGACAGAAAGAAAAATTTCATTTAAAATAATCACAGACAGTATAAAATACGTGGGAATGTGCCTGTCAAGACAAATATAGAGGAATTATATGAATATAATGATAAACCATTCTTCATACCAAAAAAGACAGATCTAAATAATGCGAGAAGTATTCATTGTTCATTGCTGAGCCAACATTTTTGGTACAATAATTTGAACAAAATTGTTCAATAATTTGGCCAAAATGAGTCAAATTTCTTTTATAAATGACAATAAACTAATTCATTAACTTATTCAGTACCATACCAATGAAAAAAATGGGAAGAAAGAGGGCCTAGCAGTATCAGATCTCAAGCTATAGTACAAAGTGTAATAATGGAAATAATTTGGTACTGAGTAAGAAATAGCAAGGTTGATCAGAGGAACAGATTGGGCATACAATATACTAAACAAATGAGTACAGTAACCTAGTGTTTGACAAACCCAAACATCCCAGCTACGTTGCAAAGTTGATGTGAGCAGAACCAGAACAATTGATACAATGAAAACAATGTTGTCAAGATAATGAACTTTAAAACACTTAGCTACTCTGAAGGTAATGACCAACCACAATTTCAAAGAACTCATGATGAAACATTCTATCTACCTCCAGATAGAAAAAAACTGATTGACTCAGAGTCCAAATTAAAGTGTATTTTCTTCTTCTTTTTTTGATATGACTAATATGAGAATTTGTTTTGCATGACAACATATTTGCAATGGTTTTTTTTTCTTGACTTAATTGGTGGGAAAGATAGGGAGAGAATTTGGAATTTAAAATTAAACTGAAATTTTTTAAACAAAGAAAAATTAAAGGGAGGAATAAGGAGTTAATTTTGGGGAATAGGTCACTAAAGGAGGGCCCCATTTTGGGATATTTTGAGTTGGAAGGGAGCTTGAGGGTACACGAGGAGGAAGAAAGAAGAAGGATTTAGAAATCTGTAATATCAAAGTGGAATTTCATTTTTTTCAAGACAAGGTCGAGGTAGAAAAACACTCTTTTGGTCATTCTCATGCCATCATCTTGCTTTGGAACGACCGTGTCTTTCATAGTATGTGCTTAATAAATGCCGTTAAATGACAAAAAGAGAAAAAAAAGAAAAAGAAATACAGGAAGGAGTAAGGTTGTGAAGGGCTTTAAAAGCCAGACAGAAGATTTTTTATTTTGTCCTGGAGGTAATAATGGGACTCTGGAGTTTATTGAGTAGTAGACTGTAAAGCCAAGCATGAACAGCTTTCCAGAGGACTGCTCTAAGGTTCTGATCATATATTATAGTGAACTATTTATTCAGCAGTAAATTTAAGCAAAACATTCACGGAAACCAAAGTACAGCATTCACAATGTTAAAGCATAACAACTTAACACTAAAGTGACTACAAAGTTTTCACCAAAGTAGCCACATACTTTTAAGCAAAAGATATCATTCAGTAAATCCTTAACTCAATTATCCTTAAGGAACAAGCCTCCTTAAGGAACACAAAGTACAAAGGTCAAAGTTCTCCACCTCTAGGTCACATTGTCTTAATCTCTCAGTCAAAAAGTCTTCTTTCTTCTTAACTGGAGATGAGTTTCCAATCATCTTTAACTCAATCATACTTAAGAGGTACAAGGTACAGAGTACAAGGTTCTCCAATCCCTGGGCCACAGAAAATCATGATCTTCTCAGTTAGCACTAAGTACCAAAGGAAGTGTCTTTTTATCTTGACTTGAGACTGGCTCTCAGATTCCATGATTCCTCTTCCATGGTCCCAGTTTTTGCCTGTATTTACACAACTGTCACCTGGATTCAATGGTAGACAACTCTCAGCTCTTCATCCGGTTCCTTGTCCAATTCCATATTGAAGCTCATAGTGTCCAATCCACCTCAACTCCTTCACAGTTTCTGTTTCTGGGAAGACAAAGCTTAACAGAGACAAAACAACATTCATGTACATTTCTGGCACCATCATCAATTCACTACCTGCCTGTGAAATCAACACAGACCCACATACAAGGTCTGAGAACTCAACACACATCATCTGTACAATCCCAAGACCTCCGAATCCCTCCTCCAGGACTTTTGTAAACAGACAACAAGAAAATCCTCTTTTAGGGCTCCCAGTAAGGTCTCAGAGCTTCTGTACAAAGTATCACAAACAGAAAAATCAACACAAACAGAACAGACAAACAGAGTGCTGGGCAACCACAAAGTTCCCCCTTTCAATTCTGCTCTTTCCTAGCTTGGGCTTCTCCTTATTTATGGTCATTAACTCCTCCCTGTTGCACCAGCAAGTTCCTCCCACTTTGGCACTGTTAAGCTTTATGGGGTTCACAGTTCTGTTTCTTAACAAAGATTTGATATAATCAGGGCAAGGCTCAAAAATACTTGAACTGGAACAAGGTGCTAAATACTTAAGCAGCTGAAACAAGATGTGAAGTACATCTTTGCTTGCCATTACATAAACTGATATGGCCAGACCTCAGTTTTAAAAAGGTCACTTTGGTAACTGAGTGCAAGGTAAGTTGGAGAGTTTTGAGAAAAGGAAACCAACCAGCAGAATGATTGAAATAATCCAAGTGTGGGATGATAAAGGCATATAGCAGGGTGGTGGGTGTATAAAGAAGAGACTAGGAATGTTGTGAAAGTAATGTATCTGTATTGTTGCATGCATACTTTGTCCAGACCTGTGTATTCATTGCTTTAGAGATCTTGTAGTTCAGGAGCTTCTTCCACAACGTTGTTCACTTGTTTCAGTTGTATCTCTTTGTGACTCCTTGTGTAGTTTTCTTGGCAAAGATACTGGAGATTTGGCATTTGGTTTGGCATTTCCTTCTCCAGCTCATTTTACAGATAAGGAAACAGTGTTAAGTGACTTGCCCAGGGTCACAAAGCTAGTAAGTGTCTGAGGCCAGATTGGAACTCAAGGTAAGAGAAGTCTTCCTAACTTCAGGCCTGGTGCTCTACCCACTGTGCCACCTAGTGAGAAAGAAGCTTTCTTTGTGGGATACTTTCATTATATACTGAGAGACAGGGGAATGCACTTAGTAAAGCTTTCTTAGCTCTCAAATGTCTAAAAATTATTTTATCACTTCTTATTCTGCAAAACAATGTTTCACACCTGTGAGGATGCCACAAAAAGTTTATGCATGCATATATTTATGTATAAAACTTCATATAGTCTCAATTTAATTAAAAAGCTCATTAATCATCTATTATGTGCCAAATGCTTGGCAAGACATTTTATTTGCAAAGACAAAAATAAAATAGTTCCTGCCTTCAAGGGACTTGCATTATAGTAAGAAGAAATATGTATACAGATAAATAGATACAAAATGTGGCAATGGTGAGAACTATGGACACTGGATGGGTGACACATGATGTGTGTGGATTAAGTAGTACATATCAGCTCATATGCTGTGTTCAAAAAATTTCAGTAATATTTGACTCTTCATGACCCCACTTGGGTTTTTTTTTTGGCAGAGATATTAATGTGGTTTGCCTTTTCCTTCTCTAATTCATTTTACAGATTAGGCAATGGAGATAAACAGGATTAAGTGACTTGCCCAGAGTCACACAGCTACTAAGTGTCTGAATCCAGATTTGAACTCAAATTCCAGGCTCGGCACTCTATTCACTGTACTACTTAGTTCACCCTAAAGACTATTACAGATTATTTCATGTTCAGTTCAATTTTTTTTTCAGTTTGTGACTCCATTTGGGGTTTTCTTGGCAAAGATACTGGAATGATTTGCCATTTTATTCTCCAGCTAAATTTACAAATGAGGAAACTGAGGCAAACAAAGTTAAGTGACTTGCTCAGGGTAACACAGCTAGCAAGTATACAAGGCCAGTTTAGAACTCAGGTCTTCCTGATTTCAGGCCTGGCATTCTATCCAGAGTCAATTACATACTCATCAGCTCATATACTGCCTTTTGTAAGTCTGTAAAAAGAGAGATGTCACTTTACTGTTAATTGGAAAAGGATTATAATATAAAGATAGTTCCTAGTTTACATAAATTCATATTATGTGAATTTGACTTTATGTAAAGAATTCTGAAGGTCATGGGAAGATGTAATAGAAATGGGTATGAAGAAAGTATAGGAAAAAAGTCTCTGCAGCTTGTTCCCATTTTTTACGGATTTGACAAAGATGAAACATTTGTAGAAGTAACAAGATTGTAGAATTAGCACAAGCATTGGAGGTAGAAGTGGATGGAAATGATGTGGAGGAGTTGATTGAGTCTTGTGGAGAAGAATTGTCAAATGAGCATCTGATTGAGTTGCTAGCTGCAAAGATAGCAGAAGGAAAAAAGAGGAAGTTTCAGAACCTGAAGATAAACAACAAAGTGTCACAGTGCAATGGTTTGGCAGAAGCATTTCATCATTTGAGTGAGTTTTTCTCATATTGAAAAGATGGATCCAAATACTTCAAGACTTAAAAGTTCAAAGAATAGTTGAGGATAATATTGCCTGCTATCATATTGCTTAAGACTAAGGCATAAACTTAGAAGATATGAGGATAATATTGCTTGGTATACATGAGGGAAAAAAGTCATTATCCGAACATCTTTTGATAGCTTCAAAAACATAAAACAAAACATTTGTGGAAACAACAGCCAGCAATAAAGGCTAGGTGCAGTGGATGGAGAAGGGACAATATACTGCACACCTATGTTAATTTTACTATGTGATACAATGCATACTTTGTCATTAACTTTACTTTTATTTCATAATTTTATTTTGGTATGCCTGTATTTCAATACATTTTATGAGTCATGCACAGGTATTATTTTGTGCATGCCTTTGTTTTACAGGCTAAGTGAAGTATGTGAGTAGCAGCAGATTTAAATTACATAAACATGACTTTCCTGAGGAATAATCCACTTATGTAAAGCAAGAAATCTATATAATTTCTTCAGGTGGTACTACATTCAATCATTCATGCAAGTAGGTTTGGCAGAGTCTATTCTAGTATATTTGCATGGGATTTGGTTTATCTGCCTTCATAGGCTTCTTTTCTTATATGTACATATGGGCTTTCTTAAAGACTTAAATATCTCATTTCACACCAGATGGTGTCTTCAGATTCTTAGACTACCATTGTCCTAACGTCCTATATTTCACACAGTAGCAGCAGCTGTCCCTGGATTCAAGGTAAATCTGGCTATTGAAAATAAAATACCATTAACAATTGATGAAAAATTATAGGATGTTTCTATGGCTCCAGGAAATTTCTTGCTGTGTGTTGTTCTTCTAAGATCATGATTCACAGGTAATCAATGATTCTATAAGTCACATGTTTTATTAAATCTAATGAAGCAAAACTGCCAAAAATGTAATAGATATTGACTTCTGGTAGGGTACCTCGCTAATAGTGTACTCTAAAATCCAATCCTATTCCCACTGAGTATTCCCAACTTCCCAGGTTTATGGAACCTCAAAATTTAAACAGAAAGACAAAGATTAGGCAGGGAGAAAGGTTCCTCTCCCTACCTCCTGCTCACTACTCTGCTTCTGCACTCCAAGGAGCTGGCAGAACAGGGTACTCAGGAATTTGTTTCTTTAATGATATTATCCATAACTTCAGCTGGTGGAATTATTTTTATTTTCAGTTCCTAATTCTCTCCCTCCAATACCTCCCCCATCATTGAGAAGTGACAGGAACATCATACCCATTATGTACACATAATAATGTAAAACATATTTCCATGTTAGCCATGTTGCAAAAAAAGAGGAAAATTAAGAAAGTGAAAAAAATTGCTTCAATATGCTTTCAGAGTTCATCAGTTCTCTTTCTGGAGGAGGAGAATATTTTTCATCATGGGTCCTTTGGAGTTGTCTTGGATTATTGTCTTGATCAGAGTTGTTGCTCAGTTGATTATTATTACAATATTGTTACTGTTCTGATTTTACTCACTTCACTTTGAATTAGTTCTTATCAGATTTCCCAGGTTTTTAAGAACCTTCTCCCCTTCATCATTTCTTATATCTATCTATATCTATCTATCTATCTATCTATCTATCTATCTATCTATCTATCTATCTATCTATCTATACATATGTATATATACACATTTACATAAAGGTCCTTTTCCCTTTTTATATCTTTGGGATACAAGCCTAGTAGTGGTGTTGCTGGGTCAAAAGGTATACACAGTTTTATAGTCTATTGGGCATGATTCCAAATTGTTTTTCAGAATGGTTGGACTAGTTGGCAATTCTAACGACAGGGAATTAGTGTCCTTATTTTCCCATATACCCAAGGAGGAAGACTATTGATAGATCCCATTCAAAGGTTCAGAGGTAATAGATGAAATGTCATGTACTTTTGTCATGTACATGGAGTGAGTGAGAGGGAAAAAGGGGAAATTAGTCCAGAAGGGTTGGAACTATAATGTAAAAGTTTTTAAACACCAAAAGGAGACATTTGTATTTTATCCTAGGTGCAATAGGGAGCTATTCAGTCTTCTTGAGAGTACAAAATATAGTCAGACCTGTGCCTTGGAAAGATCATTGTACTAGCAGTATGGAAGATTGTTTTGAGAGGGGAAGGACTGGGAGTGAGTAGACAATTGTAAGAGTCCAACTAAGAGGGGATAAAGATGTAGGGTGGGAGAAATGTAAACGTAGAAAAACAGATAGGAGCTATGTTTTAGAAGTGGGATCAATAAGACGGGGCCAGTGGAATTCAGGGCCAAGAATGCAGATTATAGGCAGGGACCCAGCATAAGTCTCCCAACACTCCTTTCCAAACAACTTTAGCAACTCAAATTTTGAAGGAGTGGAACCAACGAAAGATCAGAGGGAGACTTTTTTTTCAGTCTAAGACACATTGGGAGGTTTGCAAGAGAAGTCTGTGACATCAGGGTGGACACAGACCTGGGGTATGACAAGAGCACCAGCAGTAGGCCTTGGAGATAGCAGCAGCAGCTTCAGCAGCTCTCAACCCAGATAAGGAGGTCAAACAAATGCTCAGGAAGAGTTTATAGAGGACCTTTGTGGCACGGGGTACAGCTAGTACTGTTTGGCAACTCTATTGCCCATAAACAGTTCTGGGTCACACTTCTAGGGTGGAGAGGAGTGCTAGCACATGTGTCTACAGGAGAAAACAGTAGCATAAAAAGGTCTCAAGCTTGGCACAGTGCTTCCCCACCCAAAGGTGAGCAGAACTGAACTTTGTTTTTCAATTTTTTAAAATTAATTTGTTTTTATTTTCAACCTTCATTTCTACAAGATTTTGAGTTCCAAATTTTCTCCCCATATCTTCCCTCCCCTACCCCAAGATGGAATGCATTCTGATTATCCCTTCCCCCAGTCTTCCCTTCTTTTTTATCAACCCCTCCCCCCATCACCTTCCTCTTACGTTCTTGTAGGGCAGGACAGAATTCTGTACCCCATTACCTATTTCTATACCCCATTCTTATTTCCCATTTGCATGTAAAACAATTTGTAACATTTGTTTTTAAAACTTTGAGTTCCAAATTCTCTCCCTTTTTCCCTCCCCACCCACCCTCATTGAGAAGGCAAGCAATTCAGTACAGGTTATACATATGTAGTTATGCAAAACACTTCCATAATAGTAATGTTGTGAAAGACTAACTGTATTTCCCTCCATGCTATCTTGGCCTCCCACTTGTTCTATTTTATCCTCTGACTCTGTCCTTTTTCAAAAGTGTTTGCTTCTAACTACCCCCTTTCCCAATCTGCCCTCCCTCTGTCATTCCCCTCTCCCCATCCCATCCTCTTCTCCCTCACTTTTGTATAGGGTAGGATACCCAACTGAGTGTGTATGTTATTCCCTCCTTAAGCCAAATCTGATGAGAGTAAGGTTCACTCATTCCCTCTCATTTTCCCCTTTCCCCTCCATTGTAAAACCTTTTTCTTGCCTCTTTTATGTGAGATAGTTTACCCCATTCTGTATCTCCCTTTCTCCTCTCAATATATTCCTCTCTCACAACTTAATTTTATTTTTTAGATAGCATCCCTTCATATTCAACTTGCCCTGTGACATCTCTCTCTCTCTCTCTCTCTCTCTCTCTCTTTCTCTCTCTCTCTCTCTCTCTCTCTCTCTCTCTCTTTCTCTCTCCATCTATTTCTTCCAACTACCCTAAAAAGGTCTCATGATTTATAAATATAATCTTTCTGTGTAGGAATGTAAATAGTTCAACTTTAGTAAGTCCCTTATAATTTCTCTTTCCTGTTTACCTTTTCATGCTTATCTTGAGTCTGTTATTTGGAAGTCAAATTTTCTATTTAGCTCTGGTCTTTTCATGAAGAATGCTTGAAAGCCCTCTATTTCATTGGATGACCTTTTTCTCCCCTGAAGTATTATACTCAACTTTGCTGGGGAGGTAATTCTTGGTTTTAATCCTAGCTCTTCCAACCTCAAGAATATCATATTCTAAGCCCTTTGATACCTAAATGTAGAAGCTGCTAGATCTTGTGTTATCTTGATAGAATTTCCACAATACTCAAATTGTTACTTTCTGGTGCTTGCAATATTTTCTCCTTGACCTAGGAACTCTGGAATTTGGCTACCATATTCCCTGGAGTTTTTCTTTTGGGATCTCTTTTAAGAGGTGATTGGTGGATTCTTTTGAATTCTATTTTCCCTTCTGGTTCTAGAATATCAGGTTTTCTTTGAGGACTTCTTGAAAGATGATGTCTAAGCTCTTTTTATGACCATGGCTTTCAGGTAGTCCAGTAATTTTTAAAATTATCTCTCCTGGATCTATTTTCCAGGTAAGTGGTTTTTCCAACAAGATATTTCACATTGTCTTCTATTTTTTTTCATTATTTTGGTTCTGTTTTATAATTTCTTGATTTTTCCTAAAGTCATTAGCTTTTATTTGCTCCATTACAATTTTGAAGGAATTGTTTTCTTCAGTGAGCTTTTGGACCTCCTTTTCCATTTGTCCTATTCTACTTCAAAAAATTTTTTTAGTGTTTTTTATTCATATATAATGTATTTAAGTCAGTCAGCATTTAGTAAACATTTAATATCTTTTAAAAAGTAAATTAATTTGTTTATTTTCATATTTACATCATTCATTTCCATGAGATTTTGAGTTACATATTTTCTCCCCATCTTTCCCCTACCTAACACCTCAAGACAGCCATCCCATTGTGTAACCCCTCCTCCAATCTGCTCTCTCCTATGTCCTCCTCCATGCCCGTCTTACTTTCTAGTAGGGTAGGATGGATCTCCATACCCCAGTGCCCATATATCTTAATTCCCAGTTGGATGTGGCTAATAATAACAATTATATATATATGTATATTAACATTTGATTACAGAATGTTAAATTCTAGATACTTTCCCTTCTTCCCTCATCACCCACCCCCACTGGAAGGACAAGCGATTAAATACAGGCTGTACATATGTAATTATGCAGAACATCTCCACAGTGTGCATATTGTGAGAGACTGATTATATGTCCCTCCTTCCTATCTCACCCCCATCTTGTTCTATTCTCTACCCTGTCCCTGTCTCTTTACAGAAGTGTGTGCTTCCAGCAGCCCACCCCCTCACCCTCTTCTCCATTCCATCATCCCACCTCTCATCCCCATCCCCCCTACTCTTCTGTGTGGCAAGATACCCAGTTTAGAGTTCCTAGTTTACATAGGTGGTATTGAGGGGTGCTCACAGAGTTCTCCTGTTTCTACACCTCCATCTTAATTCTGCCCCTTCCCCATTTTAAGTTTTAAGGAGTTCTTCTCTTCAATGAGTTTTTGTGCTTCCTTTTCCATTTAGCCAATTCAACTTTTTAGGAACTTTTTTTCTACAGTCAATTTTTGTCTTTTCTTTTCTAAGCTATTGACTCTTTCTTGTATATCTCTAATTTCTTTTCCCAATTTTTCTTCTACCTCTCTTATTTCACTTTTAATATCCTTTTTAAGCTCTTCCAAGAAGGTTTTTTGGCTTGAGACCAATTCATATTCCCCTTTGTGGTTTCAGATGTGGGTACAGTGACAATTCTGTCCTCTTCTGAATTTGCACCTTGTTCTTCCCTCTACTTATAATAAGAATCCATGGTCATTATCTGTTTCTGCTTTTTATTCATGGTGTTTGTTTAATTCCTGGCTTTAGAATTGAGAATTCTCCTGCTGGAGTGCAGTGGGCACTGACCTAAGTGAAGGAGCCCAAGACCTGGTCACTGACTTTGTGTGCTGGAGCCTCAGTTGCTGTTAGCTTACCTGGTGCTGAGCTGGGGTCAGCAACACTGGAACTCTCAGGGTGGGTGTGGGGAGTCTGGCCTCTGGAGTATGCCTGCTCACCCAGTCCTTGCAACTGAATGTTTGCCTCTTGTTCATCTGGGTCTTGCAGTTGAATGTCTGGCTGCTTAAGGATGTCAGGCAGCTTGGAGCTGTGGCTTCCAGAGTTGTGCTTTCTAGAGTTGTACTGAAGCACCAGGAAATTTCCCTGCTGGAGAACACTTTGCATGTGGTTGTTTTCTGAGCTAGTGTCTATAGGTTCCCCTGCCTGTCCTGAAGTACTTGGGGGGTGTTCTTGTGTTGGCACTTGTCTGTTCCACCACCCTGGGTCTCAGATCTTCCCCTAATTTACTGAAGTGGCACTTCATATATAGGGAATAGAGCCAAATAGGTGAAAGTAAGAGCCATTTCCCAATTCATAAATGCTCAAAGAATATGAAAAGGTAGTTTTCAGAAGAAGAAATCAAAGCCACCTAGTCATATAAAAATGCTTTAATCACTATTGGTTAAAGAAAGGCAAATTACAACAGTTTCAGTTACCACCTCACATATATCAGAAATGGAAAATTCTGGAGGGGATGATGGAAAATAGGTGCAATAATAAACTGTTGATGGAGTGATTTACTATTCAAATTATTCTGGAGAATAATTTGGAACTGCCCTTAGGGTTATAAAATTGTGACCCTTTGACCCAGTATCTTGAAGAGATCAAAGGAAAAGAAAAAAAGGTCCTATATGTACAAAAGTATTACAGCAACTCTATTTGTGGTAGGAAAGAATTGAAAATTGAAGGGATACTCATTAGTTGGGGAATGGCTAAACAAGTTGTGGCACATGATTGTGATGGAATACTATCATGTTATAAGAAATGACAAATGAGATGGTTTCAGAAAAAAATATGACAAGAGCTATATTAATTGTGCAAAATGAAGTGAGAAGAACTAGAAGATCATTGTGCACAGTAACAACAATGTTGTAATGATGATCAACTGTGAAAGATTTGGCTACTCTGATCAATACAATGATCCAAGGCAATTCCAAAGGACCCATGATGATAAAATGTTATCTACTTCCAGAGAGAGAAGTGATGAACTCTGAGTGTAAACTGAAGCCTAATTTTCTCACTTTTTTGGGGGGGGTGGGACTTTTTTGTGATACAGCTAATATGGAACTATGTCTTCCATGATTTCACAGGTGTAACTGACATCATATTGTTTGCCTTCTCAGTGGGTGGGATTTGCTTTTGTGTTTGTCCTTTGTACTCAAAGAAGACCATGACATCAGTGAGATGATGACATTACTTGCAGTTGACTTGATTTGAGTGAGAGAGGGCTGTGCAAGATCACCAGCCTCACTTTCTCCTCTTGAGCTATATGGGCCCAGTGGCCAGATATTCATCAGGATGAAGGGAGATGACTCAGGATACAATGGGTGACCCTGACCCTGAAAGGTAAGGTCTTTACAGGTTCTCACTTTGAGTGAGGTAACACCCATTCCATGAATAGGCCTCTTTAAGAAAGGAGTCAAGGGATGGCCCCTTAAAAAAATCAAGCTATGAAGGTAAGAGCCTCCTGGTTGCTAGCAGAGGTAGGAGGAAGGGAAAGAATCTGGAACTTGGAATTTACAAAGAGAAGAATGTTAAAAATAAATAAGTATTAATTTCTTTAAAAAGGGAAAAATACTTAGCCAGTGATTAGGTGTGGAGGAGGAAATAGCAAGTGAAGAGTGGGGGAGAATGATTGCAAGGTTGATAACTTTTGTGACAAATGTGTTATGTCTTCCCTGGAATGTTGCTTGGTCAACTAAAAGATTATATAGCTTCTCATGTTTAATTAGCTGGTATATGGCAAAAGCAGGGTTTGCTCCTAGATCTTCCTAAATCCAAGACTGGTCTCTCCTGTGTATGTATATATGTATATTTGTATGTATACACATATGCATAGGTATACAATCAATATATTCATATGTGTGTACATTCATGGATACACACATATACATGTGTGCATGCAATGCACACATGTATATATATTTGTGTACAAACATACATGTGTATCTACATGGCAATGAATCTCCAAGGATCTAAAATCATTCAATCAGACATCTGGGAGTTAACAGGAGTCAAGACAAATATCTCATTTAACTCATTCCTGAAAGCAATCCTCACTGCAAAATATTAGACAAGTGATCATTCGGTCTCTACTTGAAGGCCTCTAAGGAAGAAACTATCTTCTTTTAATGCAGCTCATTAAACTTTTGGACAGCTTTCCTCATTATGAAGTTTTTCCGGACCTCAACCCTAAAATTTGCTTCTTTATGACTTCCCAGCATTGATCCCTAGTTCTGTTCAATGTGGCCAATCTGAACATGACTAATCCTTCCTCCATGTGAAAGCCCTTCAAATATTTATTTGTTTTTATGTATGTGTATATTAATTTTATTTTTGTCAATGAACAAAAATATATTTTCTCTCCAGCCTGCCTCCCACCCAAATGGAGATAAAGAGAAAAATTCTCGGAACAAATATGTATAGTCAAAAAATAATTTACCAAATGGCCATGGCTACAAAATAGATGCCTCATTCTGAAGGAAGGAAACAAGTGGTCATTAAACACTTACTGTGTCAGGCATTGTGCTAAGCACTGGAGATACAAATAGGAGCAAGGAGAAAGACAATCTCTGCCCTCAAAAGGCTTATATTTTATTTTCTAAGTTTATTAATTCAATTATTTTTAGTTTTTAATATTCACTTCCACAAGATTTTGAGTTCCAAATTTTCTTCCCATCTCTCCCCTCCTGTCACCCCAAGACAGTATGCATTCTGTTTACCCCTTTCCCCAATCTGATCTTCCTTATCTAATTCCCTTCCCTTCGATTTTCCTGTAGGGTGAGATAGATTTCTATATCCCATTACCTGTATATTTTATTTCCCAGTTGCATGTAAAAACACTTTTAACATTTGTTTTTAAAACTTTGGCTTCTCCGTCTTCCTCCATCCCCATCCACCCTCAATTAGAATTTAAGCAATTTGATACAGGTTATTCATGTGTAGTCATGCAAAACACTTCCGTAACAGTCATGTTGTGAAAGACTAACTATATTTCCTAACAAACTATCACCCTCCCCCCCATTTATACATTTCTCTCCTTTGACCCTGTCCCTCCTCAAAAGTGTTTGCTTCTAATTATCCCCTCTTCCCACCTGCCCTACCTTCTATCATCACCCCATTTCTCATTCCCTTTCCCCCTACTTTCCTGTAGGGTAAGATAGATTTTCATACCCAATTGAGTGTGTATGTTATTCCATTCTTAAGCCAAATGTGCTGAGAATAAGGTTTACTCATTCCCTCTCACCTCCCCTTTTTTCCCCACCAAAGTAAAAGCTTTTTCTTGCCTCTTTTATCTGAGATAATTTACCCTCTCCCTTTCTCCTTCTCCTAGTACATGAGTTACATGAGTCTCATGAGTTACAAATATCTTTCCATATAGGAATGTAATCAGTTCAACTTCAATAAATTCCTAATGATTTCTCTTTCCTGTTTACCTTTTCATGCTTCTCTTGATTCTTGTATTTGAAAATAAAATTTTCTGTTCAGCACTGCTCTTGTCATCAAGAAAGCTTAAAAGTTCTATGTTTCATTCAATGTCCATTTTTCCCCCCGAAAGATTACACTCATTTTTGCTGAGGTGATTCTTAGTTATAATCCTTGTTCCTTTGACCTCCAGAATATCATGTTCCAAGATCTTCAATCCCTTAACGTAGAAGCTGCTAGATCTTGCGTTATCCTGATTGTGTTTCCACCATACCTGAGTTCTTTCTTTCTGGCTGCTTGCAATATTTTCTCCTTGACCTGGAAACTCTGAAATTTGACTACAATATTCTGAGGAATTTTCCTTTTGTGATCTCTTTCAGGTGTTGATGAGCAGATTCTTTAAATTCCCATTTTCTCCTGTGGTTCTAGAATACCAGAGCAATTTTTCTTGATAATTGCTTGAAAGATGATGTCTAGGTTCTTTTTTTTTTTTTTATCATGGCTTTCAGGTAGTCCAATAATCTTTAAATGATCTCTCAGGGAGTTATTTTCCAGGTCAGTTGTTTTTCCAATGAGATATTTCACATTATGCCCTATTTTTTCATTCTTTTGGTTTTGTTTTATAATTCATTCATTTCTCATAGAGTCATTAGCTTCCATTTGTTCCATTCTAATTTTTAAGAAATTATTTTCTTCAGTGAGTTTTTAGACTTATTTTTCCATTTGACCAATTCTGCTCTTTAAGGTAGTCTTCTCCTCATTGGCTTTTTGGACCTCATTTGCCATTTATATTAGTTTATTTTTAAGGTGTTATTTTCTTTAGCATTTTTGGGGTCTCCTTTAGCAAGTTGTTGACTTGTTTTTCATGATTTCATTACATCACTCTCATTTCTCTTCCCAATTTTTCCTGTACTTCTCTTACTTGATTTTCAAAGTTGTTTTTGAGCTCTTCCATGGTCTGTGACCAATTCATATTTTTCTTATAGGTTTTTGATGTAGGAGTTTTCATTTTGTTGTTTTATTCTGGTTGTATGTTTTATTCTTTTATGTAACAAAGGAAGCAAATAATACCTTGTCACCAAGAAAGTAAGATTCTATAGCTTCATTTTTTTTGCCTGTTCTTTGCTCACTTTCCTAGCCAATTACTTGATTTTTGAGCTCTTTGTTAAGTGGAGGGTATACTGCCCCAAGCTTCAGGGGTTTTGTACAGCCGTTTTCAGAGATATTTCTAGGAACCTGTAAATTTTTAATTCTTATAAAGTGGTATGATCAACGGAGAGGTGTTTACTTCTCTACTGGCTTGTGTTTTCATCTGTGAGCAACCACAAACAATCTTTTCTGTCTTGGAACTGTGAGGAGGATTCCCTCTCTACTGCTGCCACAAGCTCTGCCATACCAGAACTACTCCTTGCCCCAAGATGGCCACCTAGGACTGCAACCGAGGTCCAAGCATGGACAAAGCAAGAGAATACTGTCTTATAGCCAGCAAAGAGATCCATGAAATCTCCTGCTGATCAGCCATTTGATTTCCCCACTGTCTATAGGCTAAGAGTTCCAGAAGCAGCCACTGCTGCTGTCACGCTACCACCCTGGGGCTACAGTCAGACCATGCTCCTCTCTCACCCAGGTCAAAGACCTTTACTATTCCCTTTGAATTTGTCTTTGGTGTTTATGGGTTGAGAAGTCTGGAAATTGCTGTAGCTGCTAGTGGTTCAGTCCCCTAAGGCCTGCTCCAGCCCTGCCTGTGCAGCCCATGCTGGGCTGCATTCCTCACTCAGTCAGGTGCAATAGACATTTCCTGTCAACCATACATGTTGTCTTGGGCTGGAAATTTATTTCAGTTTGCCATTTTGTAGATTCTGATGCTCTAGAATTTGTTTAGAGTCATTTTTACAGGTATTTTGAGGGGTTTGGGGAAAGCTCAAGTAAGTCCATGCTTTTACTCTGTCATCTTGGCTCTGCCTCTGTATCTATGTATTTATGACTGCCACAGTCCACTGCTGAATTACATTGATCTGACAGTCCTCTACAATCTCTATGATTTTTTTTTCCAGAAAAATTGCTCTCTAACTTGACCTCCCACATTTTATACTTAAGGTACATCTTTAAAGCCTACTCTGGTGCATTATTGTCAAGTAGTTATGAAAATGATTTTGTCAAAGGCATGCCAGAAAAGTATAAGCTTGTTCATGTCCTATTAAGTTGAAAAAGTTTCAAGGACAGTCCTGGCAATAAACTCTGTCACTTGAGAACGAGACTCAAGTACATTTAGATAGGTCCATCACCTCAGGAATTCTCCACAAGAGAAAATGTTATATTTTGTTTTTTGTTTGTAATTTTTGGCAGAGCAATGTTTAAAAATGTCTACTAAGGTATGGAAGCGTTACAATATGTATTGATTAAAGGAATGCTCACATTGGTGAAATCTCATATCCTTAAAGAATTGAAGCATGCTTTAAAATACAATTAAATGAAGTTACAATTCATTTGGGTCAAATATTACCTTTGATTAAATCAGTGTGGTGCTATTCAAGTTGGAAAAATCTCACATGGGGGGACAATCCCATAAACAGGGAAATGGAAATAAAGTTAAAAGTGATGCTTATCCTTCTTTCATAGATGTAGCAACTGAAATTCAAGAGATCAAGCAACTTTTGAAAGATTACACAGACAAGTCAGATTTCATATACAGCACTAGGTTGTGCCACATCAAGGCATGTTTCTGCTCATAACTTCTGCTTTAAAAGCCTATTGTCCAGTGTACCTAGAGAATTGAGGAACCCTTCATAAAGCACACCTACCCCACCATGTATGGGCCTTTCAGTCAAGGTTGGTACTTTGGATTTTCTAGTTCCAATTTTCATCCCTTTACAATATGTGTCAGCTGTCAGAGGGCAGGGGTTATCTCACTTTTGAATGTGTATCCCATCATGTAAAGTGGTAGTAGACACATCATAGTAATTTAATAAATTATAAGGTGTTCAATTGAATGAGTGATTGATGTGGGAGCATGTCTACATGTCAAAGGTTTTGTTTATTTTGCTGGGAAAAGCCAGAGTTAGTAAACCGAAGCTGAAGTTATCTCGTGGGATAGCAAAGAGGTTCAGCTCTTGGAGACCCACAGACTCTTTTTTTTCTATTGTATTTTTAAAATACAGATTCCCTGGAAACATATCAACCAAAATAAGTATTTCATTGACGGTGAACCCCAAACACTAATAATTGTGGTCATTTATTTAGCTGTTAATATTTTTAGTGCTTAACAAGCATTTAACATTGTATTCTGTACCCCAAATTGTATTCTTTTCTTTTCCAATCTTATAGTTTGTTAGGCTCCCTGTATTCTAATTTTTTCCTATTAGCACCCCACGTCTTGATTCACAAATACCCCTTCAACTTTCAAGCTGCCACTTTGAAGAGAAAAATCACAGGATGTGCCAGACTTGAAGTCAGGAGACTTGAATTTGAATCTTGGCCCTGGCTAGCACTAGGTATGTGATTATGGCCAAGTCATTTATCCTTCCTGACCACCAGTCCTGTTAGCCCATGGTAGGAAAAGACTTTGCAAATGTAAACCTTAAAGTGCTATATAAATGACCATTATTCTTTAATTTTGTCATTCTCTTCCCTATTAACCACTCACTGGTTTCTTCTATAGTTAAAGACGATTTACTGTGCCATCATTTGGTAGTAGCAATCTCTAATGAGGAAAGAAGGACTTCAGTTACAGAATGCAAAGATAATAGTACAAGGTTTACACATGTTCTTCTAGTTTAATTCTGACCCTCTAACAACTACAGGGCATTTGTCACTCTCCTTAGCCTCTCTCCAGACTGAAATTCTTCTCTTTTTTTCCTGGAAATTCAATTCTAGTCTCAAGGAATTACTTAACCAGAATTGTCCTTTACAAACTTTAGTAGCCTGCTTCACCTACAAGAGTCTGGGCTTGGTGAAGAGCTTCCTGTCTACTGACTCAAATTATATATCTTACATCATCACTCTTAGTTTAGTCATTGATGAACTAATCATCTCTTCCATATTCACCATGAAGTCCCATTCTATCTTTGTCCTTGTAATTTCTTTATTTGATTGTAGCCTTTCCAAACTTACTCACACTACACATCCTTTCCAGATGGAAACAAAATTTCAGGTGAACCGAACACTCATTTTCCACTTTTATAATCTGAGCTAACAGACATATTAAGGTCGTTAGAGGCTAGAAACCTTTACTCAGCTGTTAGCCAAGTATCTCTTTTGTACTTTAGAATCATGAGTCATCGACCCTTCTTGGGTTCCTTCCCAAAGGGTTGGATCATGAAATTACAAGCTAAAATAACTATAGTAACAAGTGTACACTTATCCTTTTCCACCCTTCTCTGGTTGAATTTCTTCATACTCTTCAACCTTCTGACAAGGATCAAATTTTCTCTCTTCCACTGTGGATTTTCACTCCCCTTCTCTACCCTCCCTCTGTCTTCCCCACTGTTCTTTAACAGTTCACAACAGATTACTAATCATTCAGAGGTGTGAGACCATAGATTTTCAAACTAAGTCAGCCTGAGGTAAAGTGGTATTGGCTCTATTTTTTTTTCTCAAATCTTTGCCTTGATGGAAGAAACCAAAGATCTGTTTTAGTTAAGGTAGATTATTAAGTTAGGGTATTAAAGAGAAGTTTTGTAATTTCTGTAAGGATAATACCATGGGGGGGGAGAAGGGAAACTACTTTTTTCCATAATTTTTTTTTTTGAAAATGACCCTTCTAACATTGTCAAAGACAGTAGACAAGACTACCTAGATTACCTTGTTAACTCATCATGACTTTTTTCTTTTATTCTTTCTGGCCGACCTTTAAATAATCTTTGTTCTGCAAAAGTCATTCTGCTCTTCCCTGATGCTACTTTTCAATCCAACTATCATATGTTTTGTCACTAGTAAAACCTCCTTGTTTCATTACCATTTCCTCTCTTGCTCTCCTGGTCATGCCCAGCACTTTTTATGTCACTTTTTTTCTGGTCATACATTTAATTGATAACATCCTTGATGCCACTTCTCCTGAGCATGCCTTCCTTCTAATGTGTTACATTCTCTTCATGAATACCATTTATCTCATGCCTCCATTATTTTTTTCGGGGGTGAACTTCACCTTTAATTCTTTGCAGAACATGTGGTACTATGACTCAGATCCTTTATGTCATTATTGTAAGTACTCACTATTAAATAAAATTGCCCTTTGTTTCAGGGAGAAACTTGGAGTTATTAAAAACAGGAAATATCCTATCTAAATATTGGACAACCACAGAAGTATTTATGAACTTCCAAATACAGTCTTACCACAGTCCCTATTTAAGTAGCATGGAAATTTTTCCAGGATATCCACAGTCTAATACAACGATAAAGAAAAAAGGGGAGGGAGAAGAAGAGGAGGAAGAAGTCACTTGGTCATACACTAGCTCATGTGAAACCACCAGGCTTTTGTTAGCTGCTAATTTTAAATAAAGGCTAAATGGCACAGGTATAGAAATCAAGGTACATACTACTTATTTGATCATAGACATTACAGAGTTCTGGAAATGGGTTCTAATCGTGTTTGTTACCATGTAGATTGATGAGCTCCAAAGTAAGCCAGCTGTGTAGCTAGTAGCAGTTTGGGCACAGCTCTGCAAAAATTGGAGCTTGGCAGATGCCCAGAACGATGGGACTCCCATTATTATTGTTGCTGTTTTTCTTTTCTCTGCAGGTGCTCAGTTTTCAAGGAGGGAAATATTCAGCAGTTGGGAACATAATTGCTCGATGTTTATTTGCAAACAGACAAGTGGCGACAGCACAGATTCTGAAGCAGGAATTATAGTTTTGTCAGAGTGCTCTGGGATTAGAGAAGCATGTTTTCCCTACAACCCTACCCCCTCCCCTTTTCTACCACTTTCTTTTCTCAGTTGAAGCATAGCTTTATTTTTTAAATTGCTTTATTATTATATAGATTATTCATAAACAGTAAACTCTTCATTAACTGACATTCTATTAAATGGCACTTGTTCATATCTGTAATACAATAATTATGACATTCATCATGCTGACCCCAAGGTGGCAGAAAATGCTTCAAGGCTTTCTAAATTACCAAAGAAAGATTTTATTGTGATCACTATGTTTTTGATGAGTGCATTTTATTGGAATTCTTTGAAAATTGGCAGTCAATATTTGCTATATATGGTATCTCTCTGCTAACCAGGGTATTTAATTATCTAGAATACACTATTTCCAAAACATACTAGACAACAGAGTTCCCTGAAAAATTCTAATATGTGGTTGTGTTTTATTTCATCATACTTCACAAGCTGAAGAGTGAATGACAGGCGATAGATTAATTTAGTTCCTCTAGCGGCAAGCCCAATCTTATACATCTCGATCATTACGATATTAGAACACTGGATCTGGAGTCAGGAAAAACTGTGTCAAAATCCAGTCTTAGATACATACAAGCTGTGTGACCCAGGGTGAGTCACTTCTCTGCCTCAGTTACCTCAGCTATAAAATGGGGCTAATAATAGTGCCTACCTCCCCATGTTGTGTTGAGGATAGAACGAGATAACGTATGTAGAGCACTTTGCAAATGATGACTATTATTATTCTCAAAAATGCAAAGATGTTTCCTCCTTTCACTTTCTACACTTGATTAAGGAGATATTATCTCACACACTGAAGTTTAGAAGTTTTAAATGCATTTAGAAGAGGCAATGTAGGGAAGTGGAAAGAACATTGAATTTGAAAGCTGTATGTAAAATATGGGAAGGATCTTATTCATCAGTATGGAACTCCCTCTACCAAGTGGATCATGTCTATAACTTAGAGTCTTAGAAGATGTCATAGGAAGGTAAGTACATTTGGAAGGGGCCTTTAAGCTTCCCAAATTCAACTCCCTCATTTTGCCGATGACCATTGTCATTCCGCTAGCTGGTGTCAAATCACAGATGATTAGATTAAGTGCCAGGAGTAATATTTTATCCAACCCCCTCATTTTACAGATGATAAAACTGAAGCCCAGGAAAGGGAAGGGACTTGCCCTAGGTCAAAAGAGTCATAAAAGAGTGGAGTTGGGACTTGCACTATAGTAGAAAGAGCACTGGCTCTGGAATCAAAGGACCTGGATTCAGATCTTGACTTGGACACTTACTACTTACATTACCCTGACAAGTTACTTTAATCTTTTTGGTTTACAGCATCTTCATCTCTAAAATAAAAGTATTGAACTAGATGGGCTAGGAGATTCCTTCAGCCTTAGGTCTAGGATTTTATAATCCTATTATTCCAAGTCAAACATTCTTCCCATCGCAACACACTGGTATAGAACAAAAACAGGAAATATCAGCTAAGACAGCAGAAAAAGTAATAACTAAATTCTATGATTCCCTAAATAGCAATTTTCAAAGCTATGCCCAACAGATTTCTGGATAGGCACATTTTTTCCTTTATGTTGAAGAAAAAGGAATCATTATGAAAAATGCAATAAATTTAACGAATTGCTGTTCAGTCCTTTAGTCTTGGCCCAAGCAAGGCTGAATGTAATAGTATTGATTTTAAGAGTCTGTGTATCGGGGCGACTAGGTGGCACAATGAAGAGAACACCAGTCCTGGAGTCAGGAGGACCTGAGTTCAAATTTGGCCTCAGACACTTAACACTTACTAGTGGTGTGACCTTGGGCAAGTCGCTTCACCCCAATTGCCCCTACGAAAAGCACAAATAAAAGATTTGATAATAAAAAATAGTCTAGGTATCATTTCTCCTTAAACAAGAATGCCTTGATGGATGATAGGGGTCAAGAAAGAATCAGTCCTTTCCTTCCTTTTGTTAGAGAGAACATAGTATGCTCCTTGCTTACATATATACAAATAAATACACCTCTTTTTGTAACTAAGTATAGGTATTTTGTAGAGGTCAGGGTGAGAAATATGCCAAATCTACTCCTTCTATCCCTTCCAGTCTCTCCAAAGTATTTGTTCCAACCATTCAAGATGAAAAATCATGCTCTGAATTAATCAACTGGGCCTTGATGAAGATCAATAAAGACCTTCCTCATTTCCCATTAAAAACAGAAATTCATGACCATTCCCATATGCATTTTCCCTTTCAGACCATTGATATACCAATAATTTCACTGACTCTGGATTCTAAATCAGTGTTTACACTGTCCAAGGCTGTACTGCCATCCTAGGAGGCCAAGAGAGGTGCCTGTGACATTCAGAGGTTAAATGACTGAGCATTTCCAGTGTCATTGGTGGCATTCTGACTCCAAATACAGCACTCTGCTGACTACATCATTATAGAGATATTAAAATTACTTTGAATAGCAAATAAGGCATGAAGAGCATCATATTTCCTTTACTGTTGGTCAGTTATTCAATAGGAAAAAAAGATCTTATTCTTTGATTATTAAATATTGAACACTTCCTCCTTGAATGTTCTAGAATTCTGGAAATAAACATTAATGTGTTTTTCCTTACATAAAGCATATTGTTGTGGTTTTCTGACTTCATTTCTTACTGTGGACTCTTCAAATGAAGAAATTAGTGGAGGTCCGTGGAATAATCTTCACCTGAAACTTCATCTTCTAAACCTTTGCTCTCTGGCTTCTGTCTCTACTTACAATTGCCTCTTAATTAAATTAAACATTTACTTTCCAACATTAAATCCAACATCTACTTTCATCCTCATCTTCCTTAATCCCTACCATTTGACCTATTTGATAATCTCTTGTCTCAGGTACTCTAATTGGTGTTTTTTTGACTTTTCTATCAGCTCCATCTTTTTTGCCTCTTCGTTGTCCTCCTGTTTTAAAATGTATCATAAATTTCTCTACTTGCTACTCTTCTCTTATGTTTTCCTCTTTTGCTCCAGTACTGTATGTTTTCCCATTAATTCATTAATTTGACTCTCAAATTACTATTTCCATTCCCACACTATTCTCAGAGCTGCTACAGTTATGTATTTCTAGGTGCCTTCTCATACATGGAGCAAGAGTTACCATTAGCAATACAAAATTCATGTATCTAGAAGTGAACTCATCTTCTGAACCTTAAGTCATTTCTTCCTCAATCTTTTTGTTGGCACCATTCTTCTAGTTACTAGGGCTCAAAACCTGTCATTCATTATTCTTTCCTTTTTGACCTCAAATCAGAGTTATCACGTCCTATAAATTCTATCTTCATGTGCATCTGTTCCACTGCAACCACACAACCTTGTTAGGGCCAGCAGCATTTCTTCCTAGTATTCCTATAATAGCTTGCTAATTGACCTTCCTGCCTCCAGTCTCTCCTCTTCTCAATTTGTACTTTTCAAGGATCACAAAGTAATTGTTGTATTAATACAAGTCTGACCACATCATTTCTTTCCCCAAAAAACCATCAGCATCTCAATTTTGTCACCAGCAAAAAAAGTATTAATTCCTTAGCACAATATTGCAGGTTTTTTTTTTTATAAGCTGTCTCCAACCTATTTTTCAAGCTTTTTAAAGTTACCTTTCTTTGTGAATTTTGTACTCTAGCTATACTGGACTCTCTGCTCCAATCTTCTGTCCTTTGCCACTAATGTACTTTTGTACATGTCCTCCCTTGGGGCCAGTTAAAGTCTACCCCCCCCCCCCCAATAATACAAAATGTGTCTGAAGGTACATGAAACTTTTCTTAATACCTTCAGACAGAAATGATTTCTCCTTTTCTTAATCTCTTAGGCCATGCCAATCTCTTCAATGTTCTTAATCATTTTTTCCCCTTTCAAACACTCCTTTATCTTCACTTTTCTACCTATACCCTTAAAAAAAACATGACAACACATTGTGTTTGCTTGCCTTTCCTCTCGTTTGTTCCAAAGCCATCTTCTTAGAGAACTGCAGCATTTGATGGTCTTTTCTGAGTCCTCATTCTTCTCTGCTTATCTGTTGTATTTTTTGTTGTTTTAATTTTATTTTGAATTTATGCAATAAAACAAGTATTTTCATAATAGTATAACAAAAAAGATGATTGTACCTGAAACTGCAAATCTGCTATGCATAACAATTTCTTTCAAATATACAACACAATTATCATGTAAATTTCTTTCTTTTTATTCTCCCCTTTTCCCTGGAAATGGCTACCATTAGACACAAATAGGTGTATGTATGTGTGTATACATACATATATGCGTACATATATATAGTGTGCATATATATACATACATAGAAATGTAAAATTATTCTATACATACCTCCACTTCTCTGTTTTTTCTCTGGATAAAAATAGCATCTTTCTTCATTTATCCTTATAGTTAATCTGAGTATTTATAATAGACAAAACACTTAGTCACTTAAAGTTGTTCTTAAAACAATATTGCTGTTATGAGTAGAATGTTCTCTTGGTTCTGCCCATTTCACTCTTAATTATTTCATGCAAATATTTCCATGTTTTTTTTTAAATTATTGAGTTAATCACAATCTTATACCACAACTTATTCAGCCATTCCCCAATTGAGGGGCATTCCTGCAAGCTATAAACATTTTATAGAACATATAGTTTCTTTTGTACACAGTAACAAAAACATTGTGTGATGATCAACTTTGATAGACTTAGCTCTTCTCAGCAATGCAATGATCTAAAGACCCATGATGGGAAATGCTACCCACATCCAGAGAAAGGACTATGTAGTCTGAACGCAGATTGAAGCATACTATTCTCTCTCTCTTTTTTTTTCTTTCCCATGGTTTCCCCCTTTGATTCTGATTCTTTTTTTTATTTTTATTTTTTTTACTACATGACTATGTGTAATATAATTGTATAAACATAGGCTGTATCAGATTGCACGTTGTCTTGGGGGAGGGAGGAAGAAACATTTAGAACTCAAAATCTTACAAAAGTGAACGTTGAAAACTAAAAATAAATAAATACTTTTAAAAACCAACTAAACCAAAAAGAACATGTAGGCTGTTTTCTTTTTCCCCAATAATTTTTGGAAATAGGCCAACGTAGACTAACCTGTTTTCATTGGTTTCCTCAAATGTGAAATGGAGCTAATAATAGTACATATCTCCCAGGGTTGTTGTGAGGATCAAATGAGATAATATTTTAAAATTCTTAGTACAGTACCTGGTTTGTAATAGACTCTGCATAAATGCTTATTCCTTTCCCCTCTGAACCAAGATATTGAGCCAAGGGTTCCTTTGACCACAGTATTCCAGGCTAGATATAAGAACCAGTCCAGCAGGGAGGCCCTGAGAAGTCAGAGTTCCTTAGTGGGGAGGGTGTTGCTTTGGACTTGGTGAGATTAGTACTATATGGGCACTTAGTTGGAATATGAGCCAACATATTCCCCTTGGATTATACACCCCAACGTGTTGGGTCAATTTTTTTTCCTGTTAGGGCTTTAAAAAATATCCCTTTGTGTAAACTAATCTGATAAAAATAGTTAAATGGAATTGGGGATCTTGGTCTCTAAAATTTAAGGAACGCAATCAATGGGAACTCTAGTTCATGGCAGAGAAGGGAGATGACCCATTACTCCTTCAGGCAACTGGAGAACCCTGAGGGAGTGATAAAATTTAAAAAAACCTAGCTGTCAGATAATGGAACCAGAGCAAACCCATGATACATTGCAATCGTAATTGTATTTTCCCTACTTGTGTCAATTACAGGAAACCAACCACTTGACATATTTCAGCTGATTTTGTGCTGTTTCTTAGAGTCTTCCTTCACTGTCAACTTTATAACATGACATCCAAGACCTCTTTAAAAAATCTTCCCCTATATACACATTGTTGGACTGTTTTCAGGTAACTAAAATGCTAACTCGAATTTATTATAATTTCAAATATATGCGCTTTTGCTCCATAAAAACTGAGTACCAAGATGGAGTTGATTCTAATCATGAGAATATGAGCCACTCATTTCTTGTGCTTCTGTACAACCTTAATCTGTTTCCTCATCCATTCTTCCCCTAACCCCCAATCCACTAAACACAGATATTTTCCACCTATTTAAATTGCAAGCACAAAATGATTCACTCAGTAACAATTCTTTACAAAGTTAAATGATGACTAGGCAGCCTATGCCTCTCCTTGTGACTTGCAGAGCACTCCGTTAGAATTGTCTCATCATCCTAACTGAGGGGGGTTATTAGAATCAAACAAAGGCATCTTCATTAGTCCTTTAATGGTATTTATCTTATTCCTACAAATGTGATCAGTCCTCAGTGTAAGGTATTTTGGTCTCAGTGTTCTACTCTCTTCTTTGGATACCACTTCTCACTGTCTAGTTTTTTGTTTTTGTTTTTGTTTTTTTGGTTGGGGGAAAGGTATATGGCATGAAGCGTGAAGGTTATGTATACTCAATGTTTAAAGTTAGAGATGAAACTTTGAGTTCCACAGTTATACTTCCAATGGGAAAGTTTCAGGAATCCCATCCTACACTACCAGAAATAAATTTGAGCTATCTCATGATAAAATAACTGGAATAATTTAATTAAATGCTAACAAAAAGACCTGCCAATTGTGTTAGACACAAAGCTATAGCATTAATGGATGTGAGCTTTTAAACATGAAGTTAATGTGTCCTGCTTACTTTCATTAAACATATGCTTTGAGTTGTTGTTTTTCCCAATTCATCCTGATCTAGCCATTCATGTATATTTTATCATATAATGTTACCAAGGTTGGAAGCGAGGGTTATAGAACAATGGAAATATAGACTGACTTCTGTTGGAATTAATCCTGCACAGCTAATCCGGGGGCCAGACTCATTCTCCCTTGCTCATCCTTACTTCTATAAACCTACTTGCCTATTAGCCCTTCAAACTGAAAGTTCTTGAAAAATCTTAAGTGCAACATGTCAAAATCCAAACTCATTTTCTTTTCCCCAAACCTTCCTCTCTTCCAAACTCTTCTATTTCTGTTAAGTGTCATGATTATTTCAATCTCCCAGGTTTGTAACCTCGATATCATCTTGTACTCTACATATCCAATGCTTGTCAAAGTCTACTTTTTCAACCTTCAAGAAAACAGGAAGGCAATACAGTGGATTGAGTGATGGAGTTGGAGTCACTAAGTCCTGAGTTCAAATCAAGCCATAGACACAAATACATAACAATAAAACACAAACTGCTGGGTTTGCCTTTTACAGAACAACCCAATCTGACTCTACGTATCATTCCAGCCTTGTTGGACATTCCTTATTCTCCTGAAATACGTGATTTAACGAAACTGTCCTCTATACTCCTCGCACATGACACCCTGTCTTTCACTCCCCACCTCCATTCATTTGCACTCTGTACTCTGCCTCTGAGATGCACTCCTTCCTCACCTCTGTCCCACAGCCCCTCTATTCCTCCCCAGCGTCTGCCTCTAATTTGCATCTCAAGCACCATCTTCCCCCGGAAACCGTTCCTGACCTGCTGGTGTCCTCCCTCCCAAAGAACCTTGTATGTGATGGCTTTGTGTGTATTAATATTGTGATTGAAGTTATTATCTTTGTATTTAGGCTTTCTATATTTAAGAATGCCTTCCCTATTAGAATATGAGTGCCTTATGAGTACAGATTGTTTCATTCTTGGTACTCAGCACCTAGCATAGTCCTAAAATTTATTACCCTCTTAATAAGCCCTTGTTGATTGATAAATAACAAAGCAAGACAAAATGAAATGAAGAAAGGTCACAGAGAACAGATAATAAAATATAACTTCCTCCTCATGGTGTAGCAGAGAGGTGAGAATCTACCAATACTGCAAAATGTTGCTTATATTATCCGATGTAGTCACTGCGTTGGACATCTGGCCGTGATCATTTTGTCATAAGGCCTCAATCTGGAAGAGATTCCCTGCCCTCCTCTGAAATGTGTGTGAAGTAAGGACAAAAATTATCAATTAAACATATGAAAAAAATTTAAAGTCATCTGCTATTTACTCCAGATTCTATTTTTAGGACAAGACCCATCTATAGATTTTTACCAAATATCAGGAGGCAGAAGAATATTAGTATACTGTAGAACTATAAATGGAAATCCCAGTAAGCACTTCTAAATGCTCTTGGTCCCTACATAATGTAATGATGCTGCTTGAGAGGCCACCATTTGGGAAAGAGTTGACTGGGGATAAGCCAGGGAGGAGTTCACCTGGAGTGTTGCACGAAGGTGAGAGAGTATGCCAGTTGATTTTTTCCTATTTAATTATTTATATTAACTAGGTACTAAATCCTATTGTTTATGCTTGTTTAGGGAGGGCAAGTGCTGCCAGCACCCTGTAAATGTTGACACCTTGGAAAAAGCTCCATCAAATGAAATATTTATAAACAGCACTTAGCACAGTGCCTGATACAAAGAAGAATCTCTACAAATATTTATTTCTGTCTCCTTCCTCTCCGCATCTTCATTACAGTGCTTTATAATGGGAAGAGCATTGGATTTGGTCAGTCAGAAGACCTAGGTTTGAGTTTCAACTCTACCACATGTTATCTGTGTAATTTGGGCAAGTCTTTTAGAGTTGGTCCTGAGTTTCTATTTACAGATTTAGAAAATGGATATAAAATACCTGTACTATTTCATAGGATTGTTGTGGAAATAAAATGTAATACTATATGGAAAGCTCTGTAGAAACTACAAAGCTTTTTACAAACATCTGTTCTTATTAGTTACTTTAATTCTTTGCATGCAGTTGTAAGTTTTAGGAATAATTTAAAAGATTGCCATGGAATGGTAATGCTTGGAAGCTAATTGAGCCTAAAGAAATCAAACAAATAGTTTCTCTCCCAACCCTAGAGTTAAATAGCACTGACTCTTGAATGTTAATAATTTTGAAATATTTTAATATTTCATAATTTTATGGAGTTGGGAGAATACATAGATTTAGAAGTTTGTGGAATAAACTTATTTTATTTTATTTAAACTTTAATTAATTTATTTAAACAACATATTTTATTGAGAAGTTTGTGGAATAACCTTCCACCATTTAAAAAAAAACAAGATGGTGGACAGAGGGGCTGTGTGACATAATTGACATAGAACTGACTATGATTTCTGACACATTTGATCAAGTGACCCTGGAGAAGTCATTTGACATATCCACATTTTCAGTTTCCTCATCTATGAAGTGTACCTCATCATAATACCACCCAAGTCATAGAGTTACTGTGAAGGTCAGATGAGATAAGTGATGTAAAATGCTTTCCACATTTAAAAAAACTATATAAATAAGATCATACTTTCTGGATGAAGTACTATTATGGAATTTAAAGCTTGAATATTAGTTTGGAATATTTCTTCAATGTGAAGATGCTTAAAATATGAATTTTCTAATTTCCTAGTTTCTTTCTTAGCTCATGACTAAGACATCAGTGTATAGTGGAAAGGGCGAAATTAGAGTCACAGGATCTGGATTCTAATCTTTACAGCCACGTAAGTTTGGGTGTTTATTAAACCTTTCTGATACTCAGTTTCATCCTTTATAAAGATGATATGTATGAAAATGTAGCAAGGTGACCCAGTGGATAGAATGCCTGGAGTGAGGAAGTTTCACCCACCCGAGTTCAAATTCAGCCTCAAATATTTACTAGCTTTGTGAACCTGAGAAAATCACTTCACCCTGTGCCTCAATTTTCTCATCTGTAAAATGAGCAAACCACTCTAGTATCTTTGCCAAGAAAACCCCAAATGGGGTCACATAGAGTCAGACATGATTGAAAAACAACTAAACAATGACAAAATATATAAAAATTTTAAAAAATATTTTAAAAATGCTCCAGAGAGCATTGATTCATTCCAAATTTAAATCTGCAATTTGTACTTAGGATCTTAAATCTACAATCCTATGACTACTGAAGTCAGGTGAATAGTATTTATTTGGCACACACGTATTAAGTGGTAACTATGTACCAGTCACTATGTTAAGCTCTGGAGATACAAAGACAAAATAAAATTGTCTATGTTCTCAAAGGGCTTATAGTTTATTGAGGGGAGACAAAGTATAAATAGATGAAGTAGAAGTTGAAAGATACCTGGCTTTGGAGCTTCTTCTTGTTCTTGTTCTTGTTCTTCTTCTCCTTCTCCTCCTCCTTCTCTTCCTTTTCCTCCTCCTTGTCCTCTTCCTCCTCCTCCTTCTCTCTCCCCTTTTGCCCTTTAAATTTTTAGTTCCAGATTCTCTCCCTCTTTCCCAAACTCCCATGAAGAAGGCAGGCAATATGATATTAAATATTTGTGTAAAATCATGCAAAACATATTTCCATTTAGCCATATTTTTCAAAAAGCAAGAAAAATAAAGTGAGAAAATTATACTTCATTTTGCATGCAGATTTCATCAGTTCTCTCTGTGGAGGTGTATAGCATTTCTTCAGTGTGAGGCCTTTGGAATTCAGTTGGATCATTGCATTGATCAGAGTAGCCAAGTCTTTCCCAGTTGATTATAGCATCATTGATATTGTGTAAAGAATCTCCCACTTCTCCCTTCACTTTGTATCAGTTCATGTAGATCTTGCCATGATTTTCTGAAACCATGCCCTTCATATCTTATAGCACAATAGTACTTAATCACAATCATGTACTACAACTTGTTCAGCCATTCTTCAACTTATGAACGTGCCCTTGATTTAGAATTCTTTGCCACTAAAAAGAGTAACTATGATATTTTTGTACATATAGGTTATTTCCCTTTTCCTTTTATCTCTTTGGGAAACAGACTGAGGAGTGGTATTGCTAGGTCAAAGGCTATGCATTGTTTTATACCTCTTTGGGTATTGTTCTAAATTGTTCCCCAGAACTTTTGTACCAGCTCACTACTTCATGGATTATTGGTGTACCTATTTGGCCCTCCTCCTCTCCAGCATCTGTCATTTTTAATAGATGTGAAGTGGTATCTCAGAGTTGTTTTACTTTGCATTTTTCAAATCAATAGTCATCTAGACAGCATTTCCATATGACTATAGATAGCTTTGATTTCCTCCAAAAACTGCCAGCTCATATCCTTTGACCATTTATCAGTTGAGAAATGTTTCATTTTTATAAGCTTGACTCGGTTCTATACTCACTGCATATTTGAAAAATAAGGCCTTTAAAAGAGAAATTTGCTCTAGGTTTTTTGGTGTTACTTTATTGTATCTTTTAGCATAATGCCATTTCTCTGATAATCTCTTTGTATCAGGTCTCTTTTTTTTCTTTGTCTGAGATCATGATTACTACTCTTTTTTTTTTTACATTGGCTAAAGCATATTAGATTCTGTTACAGCCCTTTATTTTAACTTTGTTTGTATGTCTTTCTATTTCAAGTGTGTCTCTGGTAAACAATATATTGATGGATTCTGGTTTCTAATCTATATTGCTATTTGATTCTATTCAAAAGCAACTGCTTTTTTTTTTTCAATCAGCTCTTGTTTTATATACACCTAGCCTTCTGATTCTCTTATCCTTCCCTTCCTATTTCACTATTATGTAAGTTGTATTTCTATACATAACTGACTATGTGTGTATGTATGTATGTATGTATGTGTGTGTGTGTGTGCATCTATTTCCCTCTTTGACTTAATTCTGATGAGAGTGAGGTTCAAGCATTGCCCACCCCCTTTTCTCTTTCATTGTAAAAACTTTTCATTGTGTGCCTCTTTTATGTGAGAAAATTTGCCTCGTCTACCTCTCCCTTTCCCTTTCTCCCAGTACATCCCTATTTCTCACCCTTCATTTTTTATATCATTCTAACATTATCAACTCACACCCCTGCCCTCTTTCTATGTAAACTCCTTTGAACTGATCTAATAATGATAAAGTTTTTAGGAGTTGCATATTTCATTTTCCCATATAGGAATGTAAAGAGTTGAAATTTATTGAGTCCCTTATGATTCTTCTTTCATATTCACCTTTTTATAATTCCCTTGAGTCCTGTTTTTGAATGTCAGATTTTCTATTCAGCTTGGTGCTTTCCATCAGAAATACTTGGAAGTCCTCTATTTCATTAAATTCCCAGTTTTCCCTCTAAAGGATTACACTCAGTTCTGTTGGCTCGATTATTCTTGGTTGTAATCCTAGTTCCTTGGCCTTCTGGAATATCATATCCCAAGTCCTTCTCTCCTTTAACATGGAAGCTATTACATCTTATGTGATCTTGACTATTTATTTCTCTATGATATTTGAGTTGTCTCTTTCTCTCTATTTGCCTTATTTTCTTTTTGATGTGGGAGCTCTGGCATTTGGCTATAGTATTCCTGGAAGTTTTCATTTTGGGGTCTCTTTCAGGAGGTGATTGGTGGATTCTTTCAACTTCTATTTTACTTTCTGGATCTAATATATCAGGACAGTTTTCTTGATAATTTCTTGAAATATCATGTCTACACTCCTTTTCTGATCATTAATTTCATATAGTTCAATAATTCTTAAATCATCTCTCCTGGATCTGTTTTCCAGGTCAGTTATTTTTCCAATGAAATGTTCATATTTTCTTCTATTTTTTCATTCTTCTTTGTTTTATTCTTTGTTGATGTCTCCTGAAGTAATTAGTTTCCACTTGCTCAATTCTAATTTTCAAATTTTAATTCTAATTTTTAATTTTTCAGTGTAGTTTCATGTCTCTCTTTTTTACCATTTGCCAATCCTACTTTTAAAGAAATTTCTATTTTACTGAGCTGTCAGTTATCTTTTCATAATTTTCTTTCATCGCTCTCATTTCACCTCCAGTTTTTCCTCTTCTATACTTCTTTTTCTTTCACTCTTTCAGGTATTCTTGTTGAGTTTGCCTCTGATTGAGGATTTTTAAAATTGTTTTCACACTGTTTTCTTCCGAGTTAATGCCTCAGTCTTCCCTGGCAACAGTAGCTTCTTCTGGTCATTTTAAATGTTGTTTGCTCATTTTTCCCACCTGTTTTAAAACTTTGAACTTTACATTAGAGTTAGACTCTACTCATCTAGATGGTGGGGAGACACTGCTCCAAGTTTGAGCCTTTTTTGGACTGCTATTTTCCAATCGAGTTCTGGAGGTAGTTCCAAGGTAGTGTGATCCTGGGAGAGGTATGGTCACTGCTCTCCTGGTCTGCACTTTGGTCTTTACCCAGGAAGGTCCCCTTGTCTCCTGCAGTCAAAAGGTTAGTACTCCTTTTTTGTTTTTGTACTGTGGACAGGTCCCCTGCTCCCTTGTCACTGACCACCAGAACTCCTCTCTGCCTTGGTACTATGATCCAAAACCGTGTATGGGCAATAGAATTGCCAATCAGTGACAGCTGCACCTTGTAATCAATTTTGCTATAGAAAAAAAAAGAAAGGTGAGAACCCTATTACAACCCCAGGATTTCAAGCATGAAAATCAATCTTAATGTTGAGCTTCCTTCCTTTTCCCTGTAAAAGGGTCTCTGTTTAAATAAACATCACTGTCATTATTATCATCGGGAGCTGCATCATAAAATATTCATAGGAGACCTCCTGCGTGCATAGGAGTCAGTAAATATTAAGCACCCACAGGGTACCTAGCTCTATATTAAGTACTTAGAAGCATAGAAACAAAAATAGAAATGCCTAGAGACAGACTGGCCTCAGAAAGGCAGGACATCAAATGACCTTTTCACTCATTTAATTCAGCTCTGTGGTAGTTAGCAGGAGGTGGGGAACACTAGCCCTTCCTAGGTTGCAGATTCTCCATGTGTCCATCTATTATTCCTAGTCTCCTCTGCTCCCTTCTAGCAGTCCTCATCCACTCACTTAAAACAAACAAACAAACTATCTAACTAACATAAAACCCAAACCTGATTTGGAGGGGTTTCATAAGAATTTATAAGGCAACCCCTGATTAAGGAATTTTGTTATTTTTCCTCTTTGTGCCAAATCAGTTACGAAAGGTAAAAATAACTGTTGGATCCCTCATTAATCTTTAATACTTGAAGACTAGAGTGAATACCAAAATGATATAAATTTCACTAGTCATAGTTACCAAATGGGATTTTTGCAGATTGAGTCAGTCAGTAATTTTTACTGTATGCCCACATGGTTATCTAGTATGAATTTTTGATTTATATACTTTTCCATTTTTAGAAATATCCTGTGAATATACCTATACACACATATAAGTGAAAACTAATTTACAAAAGGCATCTATTCTTGGCAAAATCACACCACATAAGTGTAAACTGGTAATAACTCATAATAATGTCTTACAAATGCCCTCAAGTTAAATTATTTCTTACTTTTAAGTCAATCCTTCTTTTTCTAGAAAACATCAAATGCATCTGTTCATTACTTTTGGAAGACTGTCAAATTTGGACCTTTAAAGCAACTACTTTTGAATTAGTCAAGTGTAATGTAATCATGTCATTTTCTTCAAGCTCAAAAGAATGGATTTTCTTTCCTTCTTCCATACATCTAAAATGAACAAATACATTTTCTTCCAAATTGCAAATATTTCTTATCTATTACCTGCAAAAAATGTATCCAGGATAAAAAAGTCCATTTTGAGAGTGCTTCCAAAAATAATTTGCATTTTCTTTTCTCAGTCACCCTCTTTATATTCTCCATATGTCTCTAACACTGCCATAGGAAGAATATAAATGATGGCTTCCATTTGACATAAATCATCATAAATTTTTATTTAATGAATATCCACATACTAGACAGTGTAATAGGAACTACGCATCTACAGAACCAAAATATCTGCCCTAAAGGAACGAAACAGTCAGACCTTGTATTCCTTTTTTCATTATCTAGAATGTAAAGAAGGGAGTAGGATGCTTTGGAAACATTTGGTGCTGAGAGGCTGTACAAACAACAAAGGCTGTAGATATACTAGTAATGCTGCAGGGAATAGCTTTAGCAAGGTAATAGCATTAAGTGGAAAATAATCTTATCCATGGTTCAGTGCAAAATGAAAAAAAAGTTTCAGGAATCTAGAAGTAATGCTCTGGAATCATTCCAGCAAAGCTTGGTTAAGCAAAACTAACAAAATTTCCATCGTGAATTAAAAGAAATGTGTTTGAAGTTAAATGTACCTTTTCTTTTTGAAACACAGGAAAGTATCCAGGGAAAAAGATACATAATCCTACGCCGTATTTGAAATGGGTAAAAGCTGTTTTTATGCACCTATACTATTTTAGTCAGCTATGATGTCTTTTATTTGCATGAAACTTTAATACATTAAGTGCCTTTGCATCTATTACCTTGTTTTATGCCCACAATAACCTTAGAAACCTCTACAGCTTCCTTCTTCCAGCCCTCATTATAATGTTGAAGAGAACCAGGGTTCTCAAAAGTTTTTCCCCTGAAATGGTAGATCTATTGAACTGAAAGTCTTTGAGCATGGTCTGGATACAGAGCAGGGAACAACCTGATACATAACCAATAGACTTGCTGCCTGACAATTTTTTTTCTTCTTTTGCCATGACAATCCATAAAATAAAGAAAAAAAGTTGTCATATATTTTGTGTATTATATACATATATACATATACTAGTGGTTTTATGTTTGGCTTTGTTTTAATTTATTAATTTTATTTGATTTGTTTTAATCGTTGGACAAAAGTAATTATTATTGGTGTTCAGTCACACCCAACTCTTTGTGGACCTGTATGGGATTTTCTTGGTAAAAGTATTGGCATGGTTTACCATTTCCTTTTCTAGTCAATTAAGGCAATGAGAGGTTAAATGACTTGCCTAGAGTCACACAACTTAGTAGTATCCGAGGGCAGACTTAAACTAAGTTCTTCCTGGCTCCACGGCCAGACTAAGCTACCTAGCTGCCTGGACATATTAAAGAAAAATGCTTTTACTTAAATATATATGTGTGTATGCATGTATATACATGTATATATGTATGTACATACATACATATATACCTATAGATATACATGCACATACATACATTCATACATCTATGTCTGTCTATATCTATATCTATGTCTATGTCTATGTCTATGTCTGTCTATGTCTATGTCTATCTCTATGCCTGTCATAGAGAAAATAGTAAATCACAGATATTTCTTTTTTCAACATTTATTTTTAGTTTACAATATTCATTTCCACAAGATTTTCAGTTACAAATTTTCTCCCCATCTTTCCCCAACCTACCAACCCAAAATAGCAATCCCATTGAATACTCCCTCCTCCAGTCTGCTCTCTCCTGTATCCTCTCCCATTTCCCCTCTGGCTTTCAGGTAGGGCAAGATGGATCTCCATACCCCAGTGCCTGTATATCTCATTTCCTACTTGCATGTAAAATAATAATAATGATAATAATGCTAATACCACTATTAATAATAATACTATTTTTTAAAAACAACATTTGATTTTACAACTTTGAATTCCAGATTCTTTCCCTTCTTTCCTCATCAACCACCCTTCCTGGGAAGATACGCAATTCAATATAGGTTGTACATTTGTAGTTACACAAAACATTTCCATAGCAGATATACTGTGAAAGACTGGCTATATTTACCTACCTCCTATCCCTCTCCTTGTTCTATTTTCTACTTTTACCCTGTCCCTTTTCAAAAATGTGTGCTTCTAACTACCCTCCCCCCATCTGCCCTCCCTTCTATCATCCCCTGTCTTATCCCCTTCCCTGCTACTTTGCTGTATGGTAAAATACCCAATTGAATGTGTATGTTATTCTCTCTTTAAGCCAAATGCAGTGAGAGTAAGGTTGACCCATTCCTTTCTGCCTTCCTGTTCTTCCCCTGCATTGTTACAGTTTTCCCTTGTCTCCTTTAAATTACATAATTTACCCTATTTTATCTCTATCTCCTCTCATTATATTCTTCTCTCACCTCTTAATTTTATTTTTTAAATATCATCTCTTTCTATTCAATTGATACTGTGCCCTCTGCCTATGTACACATATATACACACACTCACATATGTATTCATATGCACACATACCCTCTTATGTAGACATACATATGTATACATATATGTTATACATATACATACACACATATATACACACACATTTATATTCCCTTCAACTATCCTCATACTGAGTAACGTTTCATAAGTTACAATTATCATTTTTCCATGGAGGCCTATAAATAGTTGGTAAAATGGGGATAATAATTGCATCTACCCCTCAAAAATTTTATGAAGATCAAATGAGATAACTTTTTGTAGAGCACTTAGCACAGCACCTCACAAATATTAGGAGCTACAAATACTATTATTATTGCTATAACTACTACCAGTAGTCATAATAATAGTAACAGTGTTAGTATTTGTAAGCAATTCATTTTATTATGAGCAAAATAACTTTTTATCTGATACTGTTCAGATATTGCATGATAAAACCTAATCTAAGCTAAATTTATCCTTAAAAAAAGAAAGTACCATGCTTAAATACATATTTTTGGAAGACTAATTTAGAAAGATTTTAAGATCCAGAAAAATTCTCTAAATTTATATAGAGTGAAATCTATTACATCTTCAATAGATATTCTACCAGAAGTAACAATTTGATCCTTTGAATGTAAGTATTACATAAACTGACAGGTAGGTGGTAGGTACAATGGATAGAATGCCTGGAGTTCAGAAAGACTAATCTTCCTGACTTCAAATTTGACCTTAGACACTTACTAGCTGTGTGACTCTAAGCATGTCACTTAACCCTGTTTGCCTCAGTTTCTTCATTTGTAAAAACCAGCTGGAGAAGGAAATGGCAAGCCATTCCAGTATTCTTGCAAAACAACAGCAACAACAACAACAAAACAAACAAATGAATGAAAAAAAAATAGGGCCATAGAGTCAAACACAGCTGAAACAACTGAAGAACAAAATCATATAAATTTATTCTGGAATAAAAAATGGTTTATAGAAAAAGTACTTTCAGATGAATAATCAGAGAAGAGACAATTGAAAATTAACAAAATCATGGTAGCACGTAATCAGAAAATGACTGTACTCTTCCCATGTTGGTATGGCAAAGCAAAACAGGAAGATTAATGTTTAGGTAACTTTGCCTTAAGCAAATATCTGTTAGTTGATGTTTATTTTTACCCCAAGTTCATGCTGGAAATTTGATAAAGAAAACCATGGAACAAAAATTCAGGAGCCTAGCAATGAATGCTGTGTATCTTTGACAGTGTTAATGACAGCTGCCAGCTTTAGTCACCCAACCTCTTCATGTAAATGATCAGTCATAACCTACTGTCAGGTTTCATGCTTCTTTATAGCAGTCCTGCAAATCTTTTTCATCTTGTACTTATTATAGTTGACATTTCTGACACAGTGATGCATTTGGTAGAAGAAACCAGATATGCCTTTAATCCATAGATGTCAGACCTGGAAAGAAATAAAACTGAAGGTTGAGCATTGTGTATTGGTTATCATCAGGAGAGAAAGACACATTTATCCAGTAGGTACTAGAATAATACAGAATGGATTTAAACAAAGAATCTTTATTAGAATGCAGTATCAACATTACACACTGAAAGGGAGATGCTTTGGAAGGTTTTCTTTTTTCAGTTTGGTAAAACTTACTTTGTACTTATCATGTAACTTCTTCCATCTGAAGTTAAAAACCCTGCACTGGCTCATTATTGCTTATTATATAATTTTTATATTATATTCATTATTCTCCCAAATGTTTTCCAATTTCAACTCTTATCAGTTACATTTGTGATTAAATCAGACTGGTTGCTGATAATAATACAGAAAGTTCTAAGATCTTTGGGTTTCGGTTTTGTTTCTATTTGGATTATGAGGATGGTGGTAAAAAATAGTAATGATAAAAAAGAATGGTATTCTGTGGGGAAAAGTAATAATGGGTTAGGCTTTCAAAATGACAAAATTTAGGTGACTGATTCAACTAAGTAAAAATACTATATAAAGAGTTGGAGCTAAGAAATAGCTAAGGGATCAGATCCACACACATATTCAAAAATTTGCATAGGGGTCATGAATTTATAACTAGAAGGAAAATTAGAGCTCATCTAGTACAATTTTCTCATTTTGCAGATGAGGAAATTGAGCATCAAGGTGATTTGTTTGGGGGTCACATATATAAAAAGTGACAAAACCAGTTGTTAACCCAGTTTTTCTGATGCCAAAGCCACTTATTTTTTCTGAACCTCAGGAGAGGAGGTGTATTGAAAGTGGAGAGAAGGAAAGTAAGAGCAAAATCTTGGACTTGCAACTCACCATGGAGTCAACAAGGGGATTGGGGGGAAAAACAGCAACAATATAGCTGGAACAGTATATTCATGCTGGGACTCTAGAGAATATTAAATATCAGATTGAGCAGTTTGGCTTCTATTCCACAGTCCATGAAGGTCACTAAGGGAGAATGACATGATGAAATCAGTATTTTAAGAGGCTAAACTGGTGGTAAGGAGCATCGTGATATGATGGATAGAGGACCAGCCATGGAGTAAGGAAGATTTGAGTTTGAATCCTGTCTCTAAAAAGGATTGTGTGTGTCTGAGAAAATAACTTAGCTTTCAGTGCCCTAGGATATTATCTAATATTGTAAATTACAGGTGAGTAGCCAATCTGCATCAGTGGAGGAAATTCCCATATTGGACAATTGCCTGCACTGAGAAAAAATTGATCATGTTGCAATAGTGATAATCATATTAATAAAAAAGATTACATTGAAGATAAAATACATTTCTTTAAAAACTTAAAGAATAAATTTTAAAAGATGTCATCGTATCAAATACTTAAGATCTCTACTCTTTGTGGAACAAAAATCTTTCAAAATATGGAGCATATGAGATAAAAACTGGAAATAGAATTGTATTCATAGCATTCCTATTATTCTGTGTGCTACTAGAGTTGTACCAAGCATACTTATAATCTATGAGGATGAGCTTACATACTAATACTTTAAGTCAACTAAATGTATTATTATTTTTGTTTACTTGTATAATTGTTTATAAATATCAAATAAAAGTAATAATAGATAAATAGTGACTTTTGCGAGGACTACTCCTTATTTAAACCCAATCCGCCACAAAAATGTGAGAATGAGATGATGGTGATGATGATAATGGTGAAGATGATGATGATGATGAATCTGGTGGTATAGTGTGAAATAGATTAGAAAGAGAAAGGAAATTTTGGAGGTATAGGGGCCAGTTAGGAAATACTTGAAGTAGTTTATGAAGAAATAACACTGTGGACTATGGTACACCTGGAGGAAAAAAAATCCAGATCTAAGTGTGGTAGACAATGACTAGGAATCAGTGTGAATTATAAATCCTATGAAGTGCTAACATTATTAGAATTTCATCTGAATATTTCTATTGGTTTGGAGGCAATTACCATGTTTCACATTATTGTACTTTACATAATTTATACTTCTAGTCATGTGAATTTGATCGTATGTCCATGTCAAAGGATTCATTATTCACACCAAGAGAGGATATATGTGTATGTTTGTTAAAATTAACATAATAATGGGAATAAAGAAGAAGAGAGTAAAAAAAAGCATTTGTACATGGGAAATTGGTTGACTGTAAGAATGGTGGTTCCATTAACCAACACAGAGAAGACTAAAAGAGAGAACCAGAGATTAATTCAATTTTAGCTATGTTTAATTTGATATAACAGTGAACTGTTGAAATGAAGCCATATCACAGGCAGTTGGAAATAGAGGGTTAGACCTTGAGACTGCAGATATAGATTTGAGTAGTACTAACAGAGAGGTTGCAGTCAGAGCAGAAAAATAAGATCTCCACTTTACCAAGGGAAAGAGTTTCTAAAAAGAAAATCCAAGAACTGAGCTTTATAGAAAATTGATATTTAGAGGATTGGAGAAGAATAAGAGTTAGCAGAAGAGATTGAGGAAGGATGTAATGAGAGGCAAGACTTTGCTATCATGCCCCATTGGCCTCTTTACACTAGAGCTTTCTTTAGTACCTGTGACCTCTGTCTTTATGGCCCCCTATTTCCATTGGTGAGTTTTTCCAGGGTTAACATTTTGGTGACAAATTTTCATTCCTTTCTTGCCTCTACTTATAACGTAATGGATTTTACCACCTTGCTCCCACATAGATGCCTTCTCTTCTCCCTCCCCCCCTGTACTCCTGCTTCTCACTCAGTTTCCTTTTAGATGCTACTTACCCCTATTAGAATGTAAACTCCTTGAGGGCAGAAACAGTAATTATTTTTTTGTATTTGTACTCCCCAAACTAATCACAGTGGCTAGAATGTCATAGGTGCTTAATATGTGTCTATTAAGTAACTGGTTATAGCATAGAAGCCAAGGGGAAAGATAGCTTTAACAAAGATGATGTGATTAATAATGTTATATAATAAAGAGAAATCAATAGATTTCAGTGTGAGAAAGGAAAAGACTTTGCTCATCTATAAGCCATGGGTAATTTTCAGAGATACAACTTAAGCAGAGTAATGGGAATAAAAACCAGATTATAATATTTGGAAAGATATTAAGGTCCAAAATGTAGACCTCATATCTTGGGGAATTTGACAGCAAAGCAAAAAGAAATAACTAGGGTAGTTATTGGGGCCAACAAGGTCAAGCAAAGTTTTTTTTTTCCTCTTCATTTCATAATGGGAAAATATGAATATTTTGAGGGAAAAGGAGAAGTCAATTAAAAAGGAGGGGCTTCAATTAATATATTTGAATTTAGATTAATTGAGAAGATCACAGTGTTGGAATTCATTTGCATGCCAACTGCTGCTCTGTTAAACCCATGAAGGGCAGTTGACCCTAAGTAGGTCAGGTATATTTAAAAGCAGATGGCTTTCAGTGAAACGAGGGTAAAAACATTCTGTCTTCCACTGCAATGCTTATTAGACCTCTGTTGAATACACTCTTTTTTCTTCCCTGTCTCTGTGATGCAAGCTTTTTTTTTCTTACTGTTAATTGTTCTAATGTACCTTAATACTTGCCTCCTTCAACTTTTCCTATCTTCTGCTAGGTTTCCCTGCCTCCCAATATTCACATCTCCCTTCCTGCTGTTTTAAACTTATTTCCCAGTTGGATACCAGGGTTTAGAATTATACAATGTTCCAGACCTATATGACTGCTTTCTATTCAAAAAGTTCAGTCTGGTCTGTGAGATTTTGGACTTCCTAGATTCCTGTGTACTGAGCATAATGAGAATGATTGACACATAAAGGAAAATATACTATTTTATATATTTTTATACTACTAATAAATCTATTTCCAAAGATGATTATGGAAGAAGGAAAATAACCTATATGCTCTAAAATGTTTATAGCAACTGTCTTTGTCATGGCAAAGAACTAGAAATTGCAGGGATGCCCATCAATTGGGGGAATGGCTAAACAAGTTGTGTTATATGATTGTGATGGAATAATACTGTACTATAAGAAATGATGAGCTCAATGATTTTAGAAAAACATGGAAAGATTTGCACAACATAATGAGACGGAAAATGAGCAGAATCAAGAGAACATTGTATATGATAACAACAATATTGTTTTAAGAATGACTTTGAGTGAATAAGTTATTTTAACTATTATAAATACCCAAATTAACTATAAAGGATACATGAGGAAAGACACTATATGAATCTCGAGAAATAATTGACAAATAGAAGTACGTATAAGATAATTTTACATATATACGTATACATGCATACATACACACATACACACACATACACACACACCTATTTGTGTCTAATGGTGACCATCTCTAGGATGGGGATGGAGGGAGAGAAGAAGAAAAAAGAAAAAAGAAATTTACATGGTAACTTAAAAGGAATAGTAAATTATGCATAGGGGATTTGCAGTTTCATGTGCAAACATCTTTTTTATTATACTATGTTATATAAATGCTTGTTTTCTTCCATAAATTATAATACAATAAATAAAAATAATCTGACTAGTGTTATTGTATCTAGTTTTATGCTGAATTAAGTATTCTTTGAATGTTAGTTTAGTATTTACTTCTGAAGGCAAATGAATTCTTCCAGAGTAGTATCATTTGCTAAATTATCTTTTTTTTTTTCCTCTAAGTGAATGCTTTAACAATGTGGTACTAAGACAAGAGGTGACAGGCTGCTGAGATGCCAGAATGACTTGGGGTGCTAGAACATTCTCTGGATACATATTATTTATGGACAGTCTGGTCTTGATTTCTGAGAAGATTTTTACTTCCCTCAGACCAGATGAAAATTCAGGTTTATAAATATAGGAAATGTCATATTGAAATGCCCACCTAACTTTGAACTCTCTCCTTGACTGTAGAATTAGGAAATATTTTGTTGTAGGTTATGGCTGGTGACTTGTGTTAATTTACTAATGGATATCTTCCATGTTCTTAACCTCCAAGCAACCCAAAGCTTTCCTTAGGAACTAGAATGAAATGGAATCCAAACTTTTTTTTCTAAATAATCTTTAAATTTGTTTTCAGACAATATCATTTTTGTTTTTATGTATGGCCTCAAGAATGCTCCTAAGGTGTCAGAAATAGTACTCTATCTAAAATGCTGCTGGAGTTGCCTCTTAGATTTCTTACCACAGATTATTCTTTTACTACAGTATTTAATAGTTCCATATGGGATTATATCAAATACTACCACTCTCCAGCAGATGTCAGGGAAAGAGAACATACTCTCCTATAATTTCTTCATTCTAGTTTTAAGCAGTGCCTGGCATGTACTAGGTGCTTAATAAATGCTAGCTCACTGACTGATATATCTTAGAAAAGACCCACACAAAATGGTGGTGTCTTTTACATGCCATAAAGGCTCACATTAATTCTTGTTCAGTAATAAATGTAGACAACTAAAAAGTCTAAAAATCCTCCACGTTATTTAAACTGATGCCTTTGGTAACAGTACTTTCTCCTCTTCAAATGTGTGCTACTTATAGTTTACTCAGTTGTTATGGGTTAAGTACTGTCCACCAACATAGTGCTGAAGTAGTCAATTATGCCCTACTTCACCTCAACTGCTAGCAATAGTGTTGACATTTTGTAAATTTTTTATACCATCTTTCTTCACAATTCTGCTAACCACATTTAAAAGTGGTATATCTTTATATTTGTTCTAAAACTGTCTTCATTAAGAGGTAGCTTCCAATTCATAGGATTAAAAATTTAAAGGCAAAAGGAAACCTCAAGGTCATCAAGTCCAACCCATTAATTAATTAATTAATTAATTTTTGGTGAGGTAGTTGGGGTTAAGTTGCCCAAGGTCATACAGCTAGTAAGTGTCAAATGTCTGGGGCCAGATTGGAACTCAGGTCCTTTTGACTCCAGGGATGGTACTCTGTCCATTGTGCCACCTAGCTTCTTCCAACCCCCTTATTTTAAAATGAGAAAATTGAGGCCTACATGCATGACAAAGTATCTAGAGTACTAGGGTGGTAGCAGTAATAAATGGATTCAAATTTGACCTTAGATATTTATTAGATGTGTGACTCTGGGCAAGTTATTTTAGTCTGTCTGCCTCGGTTTTCTCAAATATAAAATGGGGATAATTGTAGCATGTGCCTCCTAGGATGATGGTTTAGCTCACTTGAGATGATATTATAATATACTTAGTGCAGTAGCTGGCACATAGTAGATACTTAATGAATATTACTAGTTCTCCATAGACTTCCCCTTCCCTGCTGAAATTTACGCTGATAGTATATGATACATCCAGGATTTGAATCCACATTCTCTGACTCTATGTCCATTGCTTTTTGCATTGTACCACAAAGACTCTAAAATTGCAAGATTTTATTAATCAGCCTTTTATGATTTCATAGACTTTTGTTCTGTTTCAAGAAAACCATTCATCTTTTCACTCAAAATATCTTTATATGTTATATTCATCTCTCATATCCTTCTACTAAAGTTTTTACTTTAAGGCTGTGTCTTTGTTGTATAAGGAATCCATAAAGTGTATCTCAATAGAAAATGGGTTTTGAACATTTTGTTCCATGTGCAAAATGAGAATAATATTCTGATGTCTTCCCAGAAATATGTCAAGAAAAACAACCTTAGTCATGATCAATTTATATTTCCTTGCCTGGTTTTGTACTTAGATATTTTTATGGATTCTTTATCTCATGGACATGGGTACTCCTTTTATCAATGCAGATAGTCATGCATGCAAATTTTCTCATCATGTGTAAATCCTGACTATCTCCATCCATAAATACTTCACAGAAAATGTGCTAAAGGTTGTCCTCACCTTTGTTTCATTGGATCTTTTCAGTCCCATCTTTACATTAAAATCAAATACCTTTGAATTATCAAGGGTTAGCTTTAAAGATACTAAAGTTATCATAGGAATTTGTTTGACACTGATATTGGGGGATAGTAGTGGGGGTTAAGAAGCATAGTAGAAAAATGAATTTACTATACCTGTAGAAACTGATGAGTAGTAACATAGCATAATGAATACAACCCTGGACTTGAAAAAAGGAAGATGGGGTCTAAATTCTACATCAAACATTCTAAAACTATTTGAACTTGGTGAAAGCAAGAAGTTCTCTCAATTTCAGTTTCTTTATATTTAAATAGGAATAATGAGCTCAATCAATGGATGTTTGAGAGAATCAAGTGAGGTAATAATAAATGTAAAATACTTTGCAAACTTTTAGGGGTTATATGAATTTCAACTATTATACTTTAAAATATTCAAATGAATTTGTGATTGCATTAAATAGATCTTTCGTCCAGTGTTACATATTACAAGCTTTGCATATCTAATCAATTTTTTAAAAAAATATTTACTTTTAGTTTACAACATACAATTCCACAATCCCTTGAGTTCCAAAATTTCTCCCCCTTCTCTCTCCCCCTGCCCCAGAAGGCATGCTATCTGATATAGGTTCTTCAAGTACCTTTGCATTAAACATCAGTCAAGTTGTAAAGAAGAATTATTACCAATGGAATGAACAATGAGGAAAAAGGAACAAAACAAAACAAAACACAAAAGACAAAGAGCAAGTAGTTTGCTTCAATCTGCATTCAGACTGGAGTTCTTTTCTGTGGATGCAGATGTTCCTTTCCATCATGAGTCTTTGGGAGTTTCTTATACCCTTGCATTGCTGAGAGGAGCCAGTCTATCAAAGTTAGTTGTCACAGATACAATGTGTTTGTAATTGTGTACAAAGTTCTCCTGGTTCTGCTTTCCTCACTCAGCATCAATTTATAAAAATCTCTTCAGGTTATTATGAAGTCTGTCTGCTCCTCATTTCCTATAGCACAATAGTATTCCATTACATTCATATGTAACAACTTGTTCAACCATTCCCCAATTGATGGACATCCCCTCAATTTTCAATTCTTTGCCACCACAAAAAAGAGCTACTATAAATATTTTTGTACATATGGGTCTTCCTCCCACTTTTATGATCTCTTTGGGATACAGTCTTATAAGTGGTTTTGCTGGGTCAAAGGGTATGTGCATTTTTATAGCCCTTTGGGCATAGTTCAGAATTGCTCTCCAGAATGGTTGGATCAGTTCACAACTCCACCAACAATGCATTAGTTTTTCCATATCCTCTCCAGCATTTATCATTTTTCTGTTTTGTCATCTTCATCAATCTGACCAGTGAGATGTAGTACCTCAGAATTGTTTTAATTTTATTTCTCTAATTGATAGTGATTTAGAGCCTTTTCCCCTATGCTTATAGATATCTTTAATTTCTTCCTCTGAAAATTACCTGTTCATAGCCTTTGGCCATTTCTCAGTTAGGGAATATGCCTAACCAGTTTTTGTGACTCTAGTTTGTCCTCCTGTAGGTTTGCCATGGGCTGTTCATTGACCTTCCTTAATATCTATTTACATTGTGAAGATACCAATGAAGTCCAGGGACTCCAATACTTCACTCTCTATTTTCTGTTATTCTTACCATGTGACTACCTTTTTTTTTATTCATACATTTTTATAATACATTTATTTTAATGTAACCAGTTATTGTCACTGAGTCCTTTTCCAATATGTCCTATCAATGTCATCCAGTCAGCAATTAGTTATGATCACAAACCACCAAAAGTCTTTGTGAATTTTGAGGTATTTCAGCAACTAAAGCTTAAAATATCTATAATTAGACTTTTTGGACACACTGTATAAACTTTAAAGATTTGCAAATACTTTCCTCATAATAACCCACTGAGATAAGGTGTATATATTATTTTACTGTGTATGTGTATCTTACAAATGAGAAAACTGGCCATCTGGGAGGGTATGTGACCTTCCACGACCTCAACAGCTACTACATAATTGAAGTATGATTCAAGTCCAAGTCTTCTGATCCCTAGTCCATACTCTTTGTGCTGTATCAGAGGTTCTTTCAACTCAGGTAAACTCTCTGTGACTTTATTTACTCATTTATACAATGAGAACAAGAAATAGGTGCTGTAAGAAAATTATTATTAAACTGTAAAGCAATTTATAAATCTGAATTATTATTATAATTATGTTTTATTATTGTTAGTAATAGTAGCAGCAGCAGCAAGAGGAAAAGCATAACTTAGTTTTTCTGGGTTTTTATTGTATACAGCTGGTCTTATAAATAGAAAGTATATGTGACATGCTGTAGCAGAAAGTACCCTAGCATACCTAGGATGGCCACTAGCATGGGCTCTTAGATTTGTTTTTCTAAAGGATAGCAACTCAAAATGGGTTAACAATCTTATTTTAATCAATCAAACATATTTACCTAGTTCAGGGGGAAAAGTCAGCATCCTGAACTTCAGAGAATACAAACAGAAGTTACAACAGAAAATGACACAATTTGGCAGACAGGGCTTCCAGCTCTCTGACCATTACATCCGTACCTAGTTAGTTACCAGAGAAGGAAGAACCAACATCTGGGTTTTCAAAGCTGGGGTGCTCAATGGCTGCCCAGAATCTCATCTGGCCAAATCATATAACTCCCAAAGTAAGCCCCAAAGCAAAACCTCACATCAGGGTATATATAGCCTTCTCCTGGCTCAGGGAATGTAATAACCCTCTGGACCAACTGCCCTACCACAAAGTAATAAGATGTGGGCATTCCTGAAAAAAACAAAACAAAACAAGTCTCCTGCCACAGGCTTCATGTGACCACATTCCACCTATTAGGGGGCAGAGGATATTTTCAAATCAGGGAAGGTTCTCAGAGTCACTTAAGCCTATCAAAGGGCCAAGGGGCAGGGAAGATCTTCAGATTCCCATTACACATGCCTCAATAAAACCCCCTAGGGGGGAAATACTCCATCAACAAGTCATATATGGTAAGAGAAATTTAATCAAGAAGTATTCTGGCCATCTCCCTTGGAACTTGCAAATATCTCAGTGGAGGCATAACAACTTGGGCCATTGTCAACTAATAACTTTATCCAGAAGTGATGAATAAAATTCCATTGATAATCAGCAGATAAAATCAGGGCCCTTTAGGAATAGGCTACCTTGTGGGATGGAATGGAGAAGTTGGAAGGTTGAATGATTATGATACCTAGGAGAACTGGTCCTTGAAAAGTAAAGTGCTTTTTACAATATTAATTTAAGTCAGCCTTAGAAATAGATACTTTAGACATCAATATTTGATTCAGAGCTAATCAATCAGCAAACATTTACTAAGCACTTACTATGCTCCAGATACCATGTTAGACAATGGGGAATACAAGTAAAAAGGAAAAAGAAAAGTCTCTTGACTCAAGGAGCTTCCATTTTAATGAGAGAGTCTACGTGTATGTGCCTAGGTATATATGTAGCAGTTGCATGGTGATGTGGTGACTATGGTTCTTTAATCAGTCCTTTTTGAATAACTCTACTATAGCCTCATTGCCTAGATGGACTTCCTAGTGCAAACCTTCTTCCTCTGCTCTGAGAAGGTGTAATAAAATGATCCATACTTCTTTCCCCTTATTAGTTATGGGCCTCCAGTCAGTTAGCACTCTGGAAAAATGCCTCAGTCTCAAATCTCTTTCTGTCTCTGTCTTTACTTTGTTTTCTTTTTATCTCTTTTTCTGTCATTCTCTCCCCTTCACCTCCCTCCCTTTCTCCTATGTGAAAGATGAATTGAAGAAGAGAAAAATGAGACAAGGAGACCAATTAGGAGACTGCTGTAATAATTGAGGTGCTGTGGACCTAAATTAGGATGCTATCTGTATGAGCTGAAGGAGATATGCATGAAATACGTTGTGAAGAGAAATAACAAAATTTGTCTATGCAATGAAAAAGTGGGGCAAGTGATAGTGGGAAATGAGGATGATACATAAGTTGTGAATCTGGGTGATTAGAAGGATCATAGTGCTCTTGACAATAAACATAATGAGTTAAGTTTCAGACACATATTCTAAATGCTTACATAAATGTAATTATGAGTGACATTACAATTAAATTCTACTACCACTGTGTCTATGTTTCTAAAGTCACTTTCCTTGACAAAAAAATCTTGATAATATAATAATAAAAATTAATTAATAAAATTAACAAAAATAATTAATAATAAAATAAAATAATAATCTCAGCTTTACAGATTCAAACACAGTGCATTTCTTTTGATGAAAAACAAAATAGATATAAATGTTTGGCTCCTTCCTTTGTTTTTCTTTTTTTCATTCCTTCCTTTTCTTTCATTGCTTCCTCCTTGTCCTGCTTCATTCTTGTTTTTCATTGATACTTTTTTGCATTAACTTAATAATAACTGTGACTAACTCAGTTGGCTGCTAATGCCCATTGAAAACACAACTCTTGATCACTAGTATGAAATTCTTGAAATAATTAGGACAAAGATTTTGTTTAGTTAGTTCTAGAGACAATCGTTTGTCTAGGTTGTGTCAAGCTTCCAGCTTAAATGGAGGGATCCTGGAAAAGGCCCTATCTGTCTTCATAGAATCTCCTCTACTAATTTGTTATAATGCTTGAAATTATAGTAGTGATTCTTGACTTCAGGGTATGATAATTGTCCCAGAAATTCCACTTTAAAATACAACCATTCCTGGAAGAAAGTGATAGAATGATATAGAAGAAAGAGAATGAGACTAAAATGAGGACACTTTTTTCCAGATTGAACTACTGGAATTATTGATGTTGATCAAGTCATAAACTCTTGAAGTCTCAAGTTTCTCATGTATAAAATAGAAATAATAATAATAGTATTTATACTGCTTGCTTTGCAGAACCATTTTTAGAAACTTTGATAAAGAGTTATATTAATATGAGCCATTTTTACTATTATAAAGATGTTTTAAATCATAAATTTTTTTGTGTGGATTTGTTCAAAAGATTGCTTTCTAGCTTAATTTAAAGTATGGAAGTATAGGGATACAAGACACATAAATTTTGAGTGATGACTATGAAAAAGAGGTTTCTAAAGGAAGAAAGGCAGATCCTAATGCATGTAGGGCTTCTGGAATTGAGATATTATGAATGTACCAAAGACCAAATTCTGATATTTCATAATTTTGCTCCAAGTCAGGATATATTTTATTTTTGTCATGTATTTCTGCTTTATTTATGTTCTTTTATTAGATCTATCATTTCCCTCTGATTTTCCACATTCCTCTTCTCTTGAAACAAATAAATATAGTCAAGCATGATAAATGGAAAGGAATGGGCCTGAAATGGGCTTGAAAATGTATGCTTCATTTAATACTTCTAAGTCACTTGTCCTCTGCCATGGGAAGCATGTCTTACCATCAGTCTTCTAATATAGTTACTGCCCAATGTTAATTAAGGTTTTGAATTCTTTAAGTTTGTTTTCCTTCCCATAATTGTAAGTTATTTTGATTCTGCTTATTTGGCTTAACATCATTTCATCCAGATCTTCCCAAGTTTCTCTAAATTCTTATTTATCATTTCTTCTCGTACAGTAAAAATCCATTGTATAAACATATTGCAACTTATTCAACTATATCTCAAATGATTGACATTCTTTTTTTTTTGTTCCTTGTTCTTGTTACTACACTTTCTATATATATAGAGAGATATATGTATGGATATATGTATATATATAGATATATGTAAGGAACTATATATTTATAATTATATATATATCATAGCACTATCAATATATTTTTTATATGTATGGAACCTTGCTCTTTGTCTTTCAGCTCTTTGAGGTATTTGTGTAATAATGATATCATTGGGACAAAGAGTATGTACAGTTTATTGACTTATTGGGCATAATTCCTGATTATTTTCCAGAAAGGCTGGATCAACTCCACCAATTTTGCATTAGTGTCCAACAGATAATTTAACAAGAAATCAGTTTGTGCTATACTGAACCACAAATTGGTGGAGAATTTTCCTGCCCAAAATCTCTTTAGAAAATACTTCTCATTAAAAATCAACTTTAGTGAATATAAATAGAAAGGAAAATGATGGTTAAATCATCTAGATAGCCTTAAGGATTAGAGGGAAAGCATTCTCACATCATTATTTTAAATTGCTCTGTGGAAATCTGAATATAGACTGGCCAAGATTTCTAAAAGCAAGATAATTAGGAAAAGTAAATGTTAGATGTCAGCATGAATAAATGAGGAAAAAGTCTGAGAAATGAAGAGCATGAATAAGGAGATGAGTGAATGCAGCTTAACCTAACAAGCAAATGAAATGAAGAGACTAGAGGAGGTCATTTCTCCTCATGTCTGGATATCACAATCTTATCTATTTTCACTGAGTTTCTCAATAGAGAAAAGACTAGGCCACAACTAATTAGTTATACATGTTTTTATGCAAGACTTTCTGCCAATTCTTTTAATCCTCTGATGCCTCAGAGACAAGGGATATCTGCTATACTCTCTGGAATCTCCATAAATGCATTTAATTGTTAACCGTTGTTACTTAAACCAAAAAAAAGAGAGGAAGTCATAAAGTAGTAATTTCCTTAATGAATGATGGTTGTTTTCAATGAATCAAATTAATCATAATTAATGTTCAATTGCCCCATGTAGAGGGGTAGAAAGGTCAGTCTTACCCAAACCTCTAATTTTACAGATAAGGAAACTGAAACCTAGACTTATATACACATGGGTTAGCTGTGATATAACCCATGAGCCATTTTTTTCTGGTTTTCAGTTTCCTTATCTGTAAATAAGTTAATAAAATGCCTTCTAAAGTTCTTTCTAGCTTAAAACCTATGTATGATCTAGTGGGGAAAAACAACAACAACTCTACATCAGAGTGAGGATGTCCATTATGAGTAGTTTGGTTCATTGACAATAATGAGAAAATCATAATCCATTCTGTTTTCCTCATTTTTGTAATTTAAAAACAATAATAATAACAGTAATACACACATTTATACAGATTCCAGTTGGGTTATATTTGATTCTGCTTAATAACTATTGGCACTGAAATTATCCCAATTTAGAGCCTTTCTGGGTCATCAGGAACCACATTACTTTGAATATATCTATGTTATTTGGTTCTCTTTTCCTGTTTACTTGAACTTCCATTTTTGTCCTCCTTTCTCTGTCCATTCATGACTAATCTAATATTACAGAATTCTTTTTCTGCTTGTGGTTATATAACTCTGCACCAATGTTATGTTTTTAAGTATTTATACTATAGTCAAAAGGCAACTTAGAGGGAATGCAGTTTTTGCCAAA
>CM053582.1:365063533-365084530 GCA_028627135.1 Pseudochirops cupreus | reverse complement strand
ATATACAGGATTCTTGGCTCACTAAGAATGCAGATGAAATTCAGCTTTATTCAGATAGTAACAATCCAAAGCACTTTTATGATTCCCTGAATGCTATTTATGGGACAAAAACCTATAGTGCATCCCTACTGCTCATTGCTGATGGAGTCATATTGATTAGTGATAAGGACATGATCCTGGAGAGATGGGCTAGATGCTTCCATAGTGTTCTCAATATATTATCATCAATCAGTGTGCAGGAGCCATTGACCATTTAGCTCAGATTGAATTCAATCTTTCCCTAGCTGAAGTTCCAAGTTCGAATGCCATTAGGCTCCTTTCATGTGGTAAAACCCCTGGTGCTAATGCTATCCCAGCTGAGATTTACAAGGTAGGGTGTCCATTGTTCACATAAAAGATGACTGAAATTTTCCCAGTTAAATGGAAAGAGGAGGTTATCCTCCTGGAGTTCAAGTATGCCTCCACTTTCCATCTCTATAAAGGTAAAGGATATAGATTGTCCTGTGACAATCACAGGCACATCTCTGTCTTAGTCATTGATGGGATAACTCTTACCAGAGTCCTCCTTGATATGCTGATCCTTCACCTGGAAGATAGTCACCTACCTGAGAGCCAGTGTGGCTTCAGAAAGGGCTGAGGAATGGGCAATATGGTGTTTGCTGCCCAGCAACTGCAGGAGAAACAACACAAGCAGAACAGAGGTCTGTACACATTTGTAGATCTGACCAAGGTTTTTGATACTGTCACTCACCAGGGATTATGAAAAATCATCCCAAAATTTGGTTTCCTGGAAAAGTGCATCAATATTGTACATCGATTTCATGACGACATGCTTGCCCAGGTTCTGGATAATGGACAGTGCTCTTGTGCTTTCCCAGTCACCAGCGGAGTGAAACAAGACTGTGTGCTTGATCCCATGCTTTTCAGTATGATGTTTTCAGTCATGTTGTCAAATGCCTTCTATGAAAATGAACATGGCATCAAGGTCAGCTGCTACACTACCACACTGAAGGTAAATTCTTCAACTTGAAAAGACTGCAAGCCAATCTCAAAGTGGGGGGAGTATTGGTACATGATTTTCTGTTTGCAGATGATTGTGCATTCAGTGCAGTCTCTAAAGCTGAGATGCAACAAAATATTGATTGATTCTCTGCTGCTTGCCCTAATTTTGGCCTAACACCAAGAAAACAAAAGTGCTCTATCAGTCACCACCAGACCATCCATATAGGGAGCCTTTGGTTACAGTAAATGGAGTAGTTTTGAATGCTGTGGATTAGTTCCCTTATCTTGGTAGTGTACTTCTCATGGATGTACACATTGATAACATGGTTGATGCATGCATTGCCAGCGCAAGCTCAGTGTTTGGGAGGCTCCAAAGGAAAGTGTGCGAGAGAAGATGTATTAGACTGACTGCCAGACTTAAGGTCTACAGAGTCATTGTGCTAACCTTATTGTTGTATGCCTGTGAAACCTGGGCAGTGCACATGTGTCATACCAGGAAACTGAATTGCTTTTATTTGTGTCGTCTTATAAAGATTCTGAACATCACCTGGCAGTACAAGATTCAAGACACTGACGTCCATTCTCAAACTAAACTGCTAAGTATTCAAGCCTGACTTCAGAGAGTGCAACTCTGATTGGCTGGCCATATTGCTCAAATGCCAAATGCATGCTTGCAAAAAAGATTATTTTATGGAGAACTAAGTGGTCAGAAGAAGCAAATACAAGGACACTCTAAAGGTCTCTTTTAAGAACTTTGGAATTGATTGTGTAGCATGTGAAACACTGGCACAGGACAGCTCAGCATGGCATGCCCTCATCAGAGAAGTTACTGTGCTCTATGAGCAAAGCAGAATTGAAATAGCTCAAAGGAAATGTGAGAGAATCCATCCCAAATGTTGACATGGCCTATTTATGCCTGACCTGTGGTAGAACATTCCGAGCTTGTATTGGTTGGATCAGCCACAGTCAGACACACTGTAACTTGACCCTAGCATGGTGGTATCATTTTTGTCCCCTTCTAGAACAAAGGACAACAACCAACAACAATATCAAAACACAGTTTTGTCAATGAGAGAGAGCTTCTTTGACCAACAATTATAAGAACATACTCATGACTATAGACAAGTCTTGGGGAGTGTGCCTGAGTCACATAGACATTCAGGAATTTGACCAGGGCCGTGGAGCTAGTAAGTATCACAAAGAGCTTTGCAACTTTGGTTTTCCTGACTCAGAGTCAAAGAACTCTTTTATGTTGTCTCTTCTGTAGAATTACGTTAGAAGTGATTTCTTTTGTTCTTGAAATATTTGCTACTACCACCAGAATTTATACCTAGATTAACACCAGTGGGGGTACATCATTGTATTCAAGGCATACTGTACTAAACTTCCTTCTTAAGTCATGGTACAGCCCTTGGCCTTGATGAGTGAAAGTGGAAGATTGAAAATAGTTATATTTTATGGGAGAAATATATTCAGAACTTTAAGCAAAATTCTGATATAGGATCTTTTAATATATCAGAGGTATTTTTATTTTTACCACCAAATATATAATGTAGCACTCTTCTTTTCTTGAATGTAGAGAATGGATGGTATAATGTTTCTATTCAAGGGCTGCAGTATATCCTTCTAAGCCATTCATCTTTTGTGTTTTGTCATTCAGCCCAGCAGGTTCAAATATTACCATTTCTTCCTCAAAGCCAAACACAAAGAAAAAAACATCACAATACATGAAAATACAGCCTCGATTCTATATTTAAATCCTGCAGCAGTTTCATATGGTGATAAACAATTAAATCTCAGCACTCCAAAAATAGCTTCATAGGCAAAATGTTTTGCTAAATAAAGATCTATTTATATAGAAAATGAATATGCAGCTGTGTATGTATACACACAGTGATAATACAGAAATAAAATTAATCCTGAGAGCTTTTTAAGGTAGTCACAATAAATGCACTCCTATGCACACAAACCTTCCTGGATTATGCTAAAACACTAATGTCATCTGACTCTACTAATAAATATAAATCAATCTCTCTCCATCTGTCTATCTATCTGTCTATCTATCCATATATCTATCTATTTATCTCTCTATCTATCTATTCAGAGCAAAGGAAGCAATAGCCCAAGCATCTTCTGAGTCGATCAGACCACACCTTGCAGGATCATACAATTTAGAAATGAATAAAACTTACTTTTTGGACTAGTTTGACCCCCTTATTTTGTAAATGAGGAAACTGATGTCTAACACGTGAAAGTCAAAGCAGCAGCAAATAGAAGAGCCTAGATTGAAACCTAGATCTTCTGACCCAAGTCCTGGGGTGTTCCCAATCTATTATGCTCCCATTTTATTCACTTTATTTCTAGGTTTCTTATTTTTGGCATAATTCCTTTTTTAATAAATTAATTTATTTTTAGTTTTTAACCTTCACTTTCATAAGTTTTAAATTTTCTGCACCTCCCTTTCCTCCCACCTCCTCAAGACAGCATGCAATCAGATATAGGTTCTACATACCATAAGAAACTGCTGCAGGATTTAAATATAGAATCAAGGCTATATTTTCATATATTGTGATTTTTTTTCTTTGTGTTTGGCTTTGAGGAAGAAATGGTAATATTTGAACCCACATCTTCTCCAGCATCATTTTCCTGTTTTGTCTTGTTAGCCAATCTGACTGGTGAGGTGTGGTACTTCAGAATTGTTTTGATTTGCATTTCTCTAATCAATAGTGATTTAGAGCATTTTTTCATATGATTATAGATATCTTTGATTTCTTCCTATGAAAATTGCCTGTTCATATCCTTTGACCATTGATCAATTAGGGAAACCCTTGTATTCTTATATATTTGAATCAGTTCTCCATACATTTTAGAAATGAGGCCTTTATCAGAAACACTGGTTGTAAAAATTCTTTCCCAATTTTCCACTTTCCTCCTAATTTTGGTTACATTGGCTTTGTTTGTACAGAAACTTTTCAATTTAATATAATCAAAATTATTCATTTGGCATTTTATCATGCTCTCTAACTCTTCTTTGTCATAAATTCTTCCCTTCTCCATAAATGTGAAAAGTAAACCATTCCTTGCTCTCCCAGATTGCTTATAGCATCAGCCTTTATATCTAGACTGTGAAACCATTTAGACGTTATTTTGTTATATGGTGTAAGATATTGGTCTATGCCCAGTTTTTGCCATATTATTTTCCATTTTCCCTAGCAGTTTCTGTTAAATAGTGACTTCTTGTCCCAGAAACTAGGGTCTTTGGGTTTATCAAACTGTAGATTACTGTAGTCATTGACTACTGTGTCTTGTGTGCCTAAGGTATTCCACTGATATACTCCTCTATTCCTCAGTCAGTACCAAGTAGTTTTGATGAGTATTGCTTTATAATGCAGTTTAAATTCTGGTATGGCTAGGCCACCTTCCCTAGCATTTCTTTTCATTAATCACCTTGATATTCTGGACCTTTTGTTCTTCCAGATGAATTTTGTTTTTATCTTTTCTAATTCTATAGTATAATTTTTAATAACTTGATTCCTATGGCACTGAATAAGTAAATTAATTTAGGTAGAATTGTCATTTTATTATATTAGCTCAGTCTACCCATGAGCAACTGATGTTTTTCCAATTATTTAGATCTATCTTTATTTGTGTGAAAAGTGTTTTGTAATTGTGTTCATATAGTTCCTGGATTTCTTTTGGCAGGTAGACTCCCAGATATTTTATAATCTGCACAGGAACTTTAAATGAAAATTTTCTTTTTATCTCTTCTTGTTGGGCTTTATTAGTATAATGTAGGAATGCAGATGATTTGTGTGGATTTATTTTATATCCAGCAACTTCATTAAAGTTTTTCATTATTTCAAGTAGTTTTTTACTTGAATCTCTAGGATTCTCTAAGGATATAATATCATCTGCAAATAGTGATAACTTAGTTTCTTCTTTGCCTATTCTAATTCCTTCACTTTCTTTTTCTTCTCTTATTGTTAAAACCAACATTTCTAGTACCACATTAAATAACAATGGTGATACTAGACATCTTTGTTTCACCCCTGATCTTATTGGAAAGGTGTCTAGCTCATCCCCATTACAGATAGTGCTTGTTCATGGTTTTAGGTAGATGCTACTTATCATTGGAAGGCTCCATTTATTCCTATGTTCTCTAGTGTTTTTTAATATGAATGAGTGTTGCGTTTTGTCAAAAGTTTTTCTGCATCTATTGAGATAATCCTATGGTTTTTGTTAGTTTTGTTGTTCATATGATCAATTATGCAGATAGATTTCCTCATATTGAACTAGCCCTGCACTCCTGGTATAAAAACTACCTGACCAAAGTGTACTATTCTCTTGATAAGTTGCTATAATCTTTTTCTTTAAATTTTTGTATCTATATTCATTAGGGAAATTGGACTATAATTTCCTTTTTCTGTTTTGACTCCTCCCAGTTTAGGTATCAGTACTATATTTATATCATAAAAAGAATTTGGTAGGACTCCTTCTTTGCCTATTTCCCCAGAGAGTCTATATAGCATTGAAATGAATTGTTTTTTAAATGTTCCATTGAATTCACTTGTAAAGTCCGAGTCCCAAGTGCTTCCCCTGGCCACCATGTTTTCCGACAGGGCTGGGTTTTGACTTCCTCCATAAGGAAATGACAAAGCAGCACCCAGGAGCTCTAGGGCTGTCACTACTATGGAGCCTGTGCTAACGAAGCTGGAAGGTGACCATGATGTCCAGCAGCAACTGGTTGTCTGGGGAGAGCATCATGCTGGTGATGTCCTACAGGAGATTGGTATCTGTGCTGCTGTTCATTTTTGTGAAGAGGAAGATCATGTGTTTTACTATGAAGTCTCAAAGAGGCCTTCATGTCCCAGTGGGGCACAGCACTCCCAAGAATGTGAAGGAAGAGATTGAAATCTGACTATCCAAGGTTCAGGATATAAAGTATGAACCCCAATTTCTTTAAGAGGATGATGCCAGACTTTTGTAGCTGCAGACATCAGGAAATCAACATTGCTACAACTACCTCTACAGACAGGATGGAAGCATTGGATGCCATTCACACCTCGGAGATCCCATTCCATTGAGAAGATCAGTGTCCTTGTTCCCTTATAGGCAAGAACATCCATTTCTATTTTCTGGAGCTTCAAAACACAAGTACCCTCTTCAAAGGTGTCTGCAAAGCTCTCATTGATACCCTGCTAGATAGGTATGAGACAGTTCGATATGGAACTGGTGTCTTTGGCCAGACTGAATAGTTACACTATTGAGAAGTACTGAGTGAGCTGGCTGCCTCTGTCAAATCTGTGGTGGGAGCTACCAGTGGCAGCACCAGTCGGCAGCTTGGGATCTCGCACAGTCTCTTGAAGTTTCCTCTCCAACAACTATTCAGGTCACCTATCTGCCCTCCAGCCAGAAGAGTAAAAGAGCCAAGTATTTCCTAGAGCTGAAGAGTTTTAAGAATAACTACAACACTCTAGAGAGCACCCTCTGACTGAATTTGGGGATAGCCAAAGCCAACATGGCTCCAGTAGGAGAATCCAGTCTCAGTACCCAGGGATTTTTCCAGGGCAGGAAACACGGAAGCACTGGACAAGATTAATATTATTATATTCAGAATTCTTGAAATGTGTTTCTGGAGATCCTTACTTAGCTTATCCCACTGGTCTTTTAAAGAACTAAAATTCCATGAGGTCCTCATTCCCTCTACAATAGCTTTTTTATGGAGTTGAATCCACATATTTTTCCTCTGTCCATGTCACTTCTTCCTTACCACAACTTGTTTTCAATCATGACTATTTTTTTACCCTCTCTCAAAGTCAGTTTTATCCTAAATAGCTTAGTGGAGGTAAGGAAAGGGGCATTTATGATGTTAGAAATGGAAACCACACAGAGCCCCTATATTATCCACTTGGATGGGAACTGTAACCCACAGACACATCATTTAAAATTGTGGAATGAAAAGGGCAGAAGGAAACTAGGGTGTTGTACTTAAACGAAGCCCTGTTAAGATTTGTGTTGTATTTAGTGCACTGCCTTGCCCTTCTCTTCACATATTATAGATCAAGATGTGACTGAGGAGAACTGTCAGTGATATATATGGTGCATAATTCCATATCCCCTGAATAAGTCACTGCATTGATCTGACTTTATAAACTGTTTTTTTAATAAAAAACAACTGCAAAAATGAATTCACTTATAAATTGATAGGGAGTGTTCATGGATGGCTTGTTCAATTTCTTTTTCTAAATTAGGGTTATTTAAGTATTTTACTCCATCTTCTGTTAATCTCAGCAGTCAATATTTTTGTAAATGTCGACCCATCTCATTAAGATTGTCAAATTTATGGGCATGCAGTTTGGCAAAATAGTTCCTAATTATTGTTTTAATTTCCTCTTCATTGATGGTGAATTCACCCTTTTCATTTTTGACGCCGGTAATTTCATTTTCTTTTTTAAGTCAAATTAACCAAAGAATTATCTATTTTATTGTCTTTTTCATACAATCAGCTTTTAGTTTTATTTATGAGTTCAAGAGTTTTCCTAATTTCACTTTTATTAATCTCTCCTTTGGTTTTCAGTATTTCTAATTTGGTATTTGATTGAGATTTTGTAATTTGTTCTTTTTCCAGGTTTTTCAGGTGCATGCCCAATTCATAGATCTCCTCCTCTTTCTCTGTTTTATTCATGTAAGCCTTCAGAAGTATAAAACTTCCCTTAAGAACCATTTTCACTACATTCTATAAGTTTTGGTTTGTTGTCTCATTATTGTCATTCTCTTGAATGAAGTTATTGATTGTTTCTATGATTTCTTGTTTGACCCACTCATTCTTTAGGATTATATTATTTAGTTTGAATTAATTTTAGTCTATCTTTCCATGCTCCTTTATTACATATAATTTTTATTTCATCATGATCTGAAAAGGATGCATTTAATATTTCTGTCTTTCTGCATTGGATTGTGAGATTTTTGTACCCTAGTACATGGTCAGTTTTTGTGTATATGCCATGTTCTACTGAGAAAAAGGTATATTCCTTTCTATCCCCATTCACTTTTCTCCAGAGGTCTACCATATCTACCTTTTCTAAAATTCTGTTCACTTCCTTAACTTCTTTCTTGTTTATTTTGAAGTTAGATTAATCAAGTTCAGAGAAGGGGAAGTTTAAGTCCCCCACTAGTATTGTTTTGCTTTCTATTTCTTCCTATAACTCCCTTAACTTCTCCAAGAATTTGGATGTCATGCCACTTGGTGCATATATTTGCAATGATATTACTTCATCGTCAATGGTGCCTTTTAGCAGGTTATAGTGTCCTTCCTTATCTCTTTTAATTAGAGCTATTTTTGCTTTTGCTTTGTCTGAGATTAGGATCATTACCTCTGCTTTTTTTTTTTCTTACTTCAGCTGAGGCATAATATATTCTTCTCCAATCTTTTGCCTTTACCCTGTGTATATCCCCGTTTCAAATCCGTTTCTTCTACACAACAGTTTTGATTTTGACCACCATATCCCTCAATCTTCCCTCCCTTCTATCTGCTGGCCTCCCTTCTCTTTCTCTTTTCCTCTTCTACTACCTATAGGCTATACTTAACTGAGTGTGTTATTCCCTCCTTGAACCAAACCCAATGAGAGTAAAGTTCAAACAACGCTCATCTCCCTCGTTTCTTTCCCTCTACTGTCATATATTTTTGTACTTCATCAAGTGATGTAATTTATCCTTATCTTCTCCTTTACTCTTCCATTGCAATCCTTTCTCACTTTTTAATTACTTTTTTTTATCATCACATCAGTTAATTTATAAGCACACCCTCTGTCTATGTATAACCCTTTTAAAAATCATAATAAAGGTATAGTTCTCACGATTTAAAAGTATCATCTTCTCATGCAGGGTTGTAAACAATTTGCCCTTATTGCATAACATGTTTTTTTTCCTCTCCTGTTTACCTTTTTATGCCTCTCTAGAATCTTTATTCGAAGATGTTATTTTTTTTCCATGAAGGTACCATGCTTTATTAAATTTAGATAGGAAAGCCAAACACTACATTTAAGTGAAAATAATTTTATATTAAAATATCAAAGCATAAATGCATTACTAAGCTAGACATCTGCACTGGTTCTAGAGTCCAAAGGCACTATGTAAAAGGGAATTATTTTATAGATCATAAAAAAGGAGCTCTGTCAACAGAATTTAGCTCATTAGTCAGGTATAGGACCATCTCCACACATCTTGTTTGAGCAGTGTTGTAATTAGTGTGAGGAATGTGGGGTTTGGACCCAGGACATTAATATCTAGGAGGGCACAGCCTCTTCCCCAATATGGACTATGGCCCGTGTGTTGCATCTCTTGGCCTGCAATAGTACTACTACTCCATGATTCCCTTACTGGGTTGGCTGTCTCCCAGGCCCCCTTTCCTCCACAGCTCTTGTGGGGAAAAAGGCACAGACTGCATTTGTGGTTAGATGGATACCTATACCACCAGTACCACAAAATTTTTACATTTCGTAAAAAAGAAATCACGGATTATGGCTCTGAGGTTGACATTTGCAAAATGTCTTCATCCCTCATTGGATTAGGCAAGGCATAAAACGATAACCATCATCCTTTGGAAGATTAGTCATTTGTTTCTAATTCTAGAATGAAGTGATAGACAGAAGTGCACTCCAAATTTGGGCTACTCAGGGTATCCTCAGAGACAAACAGCTTTTTATAAAAATTGTGGACAAATCTAGAGGTAAATCATTTTTATTTTGGATGTTGTTGTTGCTGAAGATATTATTTTCCATTGAGCTCTGTTTTTTTTCATCAGGAAGGTCTGGAAGTCCCCTATTTCACTGAATGTCCATCTCCTTGCCTGAAAGATTATGCTGAATTTTGCTGGGTAATTGATCCTTGGTTATAATCCAAACTCCTTCACTTTATGGAATATGATATTCCAAGCCCTCTGAACTTTTAATGTAAAAGCTACAAGGTCCTGCAAGATCCTGACTCTAGTTCCATGATATCCAAATTGTTTTCTTTTCTGGCTGCTTGCAATATTTTCCTCTTGATTTGATAATTCTGGAATTTGACTGCAATATCCTTTGGTGTTTTCAATTTGATATTGCAGGAGGTGATTGGTGGATTCTTTGGATGACTATTTTACCCTCTGGTTCTAGGACCTTGTGGCAGTTTTCCTCGATGATTTCTTGGAAGATGCTGTCCAGGCATTTTTTTTTCTCATGGATTTCAGCTAGAACAATGATTTTTAAATTATATCTCCTGAATCTATTTTCCAGGTCAATTGTTTTTTCAATGAAATATTTTATGTTTTCTTCTTTTTTTTCTTTTGATTTTGTTTGACTGATTCTTGATGCCTCATAGAATCATTATCTTCTACTTTCCCAATTCTAATTTTTAATAAATTGTTTTCTTCAATTAGCTTTTACACCTCCTTTTCCATTTGGTTAACTTTATTTTTTAAGGAGTTGTTTTTTTTAGTATTTTTTTTTCCATTTTGTCAATTGTATTTTTAAAGGAATTGTTTGATTTTTTTTCTACCCCTCTAATTTGACTTTCAAAGTCCTTCTTCAGCTCTCTCAAGAAGGTTGTTAGGGCTTGAGACCACTTCATATTTCCCTTTGAGGTTTTAGATGTTGGTATAGTGACAATGCTGTCCTCTTCTGAATTTTTTTTGATGTTCCCTGTCCTCATATCTATACTTTTCTCTTTCTTTTTGCTCATTGTGTTTGCCTTTTTATTGACTTTTGAAGTTGATTTTGGCTTCTGGGGCACAGTGGGGCTCTGTCTCATACTTCTTGTGCTGGGGGTTAGGGAGCCAGGTTACTGGCTTTCTGTGCTGGGGCCTCAGGTTCTGGCAGAAAGAATCTGTATAATTCTGTGACTTACCTTGTGCTGAGCTGAAGCTGGTGGTGACTGGTGAGTGTCAAGGCCAGATGAGGTCCTTCTGCTTTTTCTGTAGGATTGCACTGAAATTTGCAGGGCAGTATGTGGGGGAGGGATTGTCTGGGTCTCTGGAGGTCTTCTTCTTCCCAGGGTGCTGTGCCAGAGCACATGTAGGCTCAGTCACTGGTGGACACCCATCCATGGGGCAAGTGGTGGTTCTTTTTGCTGGTGTCTACCAATTCCCTTGGCTGTGTGAAGGTATGTGGGGGTGCTGGTATTGGCATTGCCTGCTCCACTACCCTCAGAGTCAGGATCTCCTGCTGGTTTGCTGAGGTGGGGCTTGCTGCTGGCTTACTGGGAGACCTCCTGTCTCATATTGATTGGCTCTCTTCAGTCACAACAAGAGGGACTTTTCTTGTTAATCCCCTAGCCTCTTGAGCTAAAAAAGTGCTGTACCCCTTCTTTTTTTCTGTCTCCACTGTTCCAGGGTTTTTCCTAGGATGGTATTTTCTGTGCTTTTCAAGGTCAGTAAAAGAGAGTGAGAGAAACCTTCTGCTGAGTCCACCTTCTTGGATCTTGAAAGGTCTAGTTTTATTTTTTGAAGCACTGAATCAGTGCATGTTGTTTTAACACCACATTCACTTTCCCATTCTCTGCTCCCAGTATGTTACTTAAAAATAAAAGAAAACAAACAAAATAAACTGAATTAAGCTACTTTTATAAAGCAAATTTGACTAGCAAAACGTCCTTTAAAATTTATCAATTTTTAGCAGAGCTTCAGCAAGTACATTTTAACATTAGTCATTTGGAATTAACATTGGTCTGGTGTTTGATCTGAGATTATCTTCCATTTGCACTGTGTATATCTCATGTGTATGAAGTTATTTAGATCATCTCCCCTAATAGAAAATGAGACCATTGAAAACGGAGACCATTTTGAAAAAAAAATTTGTTTTGTTTTTGCCTTTCTTAGTATCCCTATCACTTTAACACAATACCAGGCAGAAGTTGTTGTTGTTCATTTGTTCAGGTTGTGTCTGACTCTATGTGACCTAATGGACTTTGTCTGTAAGGTTTTCTAGGCAAAGTTACTGGAGTGGTTTGCCATTTCCTTCACCAATGTGTTTCCATTTTATGATTGAGGAATTGAAGCAAATAGGGGCTATGAGAATTGCCTAGGGCCAGCTCTTAAGTGTCTAACACTGGATTTGAACTCAGATCTTCCTGACTTCGGACTCTGTGCTCTGTCCACTGTACCTCCTAGTTTCCTGCTATATGCTTGACACGTAGTAAGTGACTAATAATTGATAATTCATTAATTAATTCATTATGTTATCTTTAGGATATTCATTTCTGTCATTTTAGCCATTGTGAATATAATTCTGATTCTCTTTTCTTCCTCTAAATCAGCTTTTCTCAAACTGTGGGTTATGTGCAATTTGTAACAATGAAAATACATCCTGCATATCAGATAGATTCCTAACAGCAGCAAAATTACAGTTATGAAGTAGCAACAAAAATAATTTTATGGTTGGGTGTCACCACAACATGAGGAACTGTATTAAAGGGTTGCGGCATGAGGAAGGTTGAGAACCACTGCTCTAAATCATTTCATATGTCTTCTGATTTTTCCTTGAAATACTGATTTGTAATTAATTCCCTCTGGTAAAACAATATTCCTTTACATTTGTATAGCACCCTACAGTTTGTTCAGTAATTGCTCTCTGAATAGGCACATCTTTTGTTACTGGTTTTTTGCAACCATTCAAAATATTGGAACAAATATTTTTGTTTATGAAATATTTTCTTTTCTGTCATCATGTGCTTTGGATACATATTGGATTGGGAAAATAAAATCAAAGAGTATGGAGAGTTTGGCAACTTTTCTCAAATAATTCCCAAATGTTTTCCAGAATATTTGGATGAATTTATAGGTTTACAAATGAATTAATGTGATTGTTATCCCATAATCCCTTCAGAGTCGAATATTTCTATCCTTTATTATCTTTATGTTAGTAATTTGATAAGTAAGAGATGCTACCTCAGTATATCAAATAATATGTTTTATATCTTTCTTATTATTGCTAATATGCAGTATTTGGGGATGGTATAGGTATTAATAGTTTTTATTTCTATACCCAGTAAATTGACGATGATGGTAAAAAAATTTAAAAGTCATCATTAGTAATGGGGATACAGAAAGGTAAGAATAATGCTTATTGTTTGAATGGGTACAACCATTCTGAAAACAGTTTGAAATTATACTGGAAAAAATGTAGCTTGAGTGCTCATGCCCTTTGACCCCGTTCAACATCCGTTTCAAAGAAGACAAAGAGAGGGGAAAAAAAGCCCTTTTGAATGAAAACATTCATAGTAGCTTTATTGTCATACTAAATAATTGTAAATAGAGTACCTGTGCCTTAATTGGAGAATGGATAAATATAATGAGTTAATATAATAGAATAATTACATACATCAAGAGATGATGAATATGATGAATTCAGAAAAAAAAACATGGGAAGATTTTCTTCTACAAACTGATAAAGGAATAAGTTAGTGAGATGTTGGAGGGAAACAGATTAGACCAAATCTCTTACTCAACTACCTTACTGGATTTTTCATTGTCACTTCTTAAGAGGGACATAAAAATGAAAACATATCCAAAGGAAGTTAAGTTGTGGGTCTAAAAATTAGATTGTATGAGGAATTCATGGAAAGACCTGGGATTTTTAACATGGAAAATAAAGGACTTGAGAAAACATGGCTGAAACCTACATTTTTTTGAATATGAAAAAGGCACTAAATTTATTTTACTTCGGAGGAAAGAATTAAGGTTAATAGAGAAAAGTTATAAGGAAGTATATTTCAGATCACGATAAGTTATAACTTTCTCATAAATAGAACTGTCCAAAAGTGGAATAACATGGTTTATGGTTGAAAGAAAGGCTAGACAACCCTTTGGTATTAGAAACCTTCAAGTAGATACCATTGTTTTGGCATGTTGTAGGGGGAATTTTGGGGCCAGATGGTCTCTGAGATGCCTTTTCAACTCTAAGATCCTATGACTGTATTGTCAGGGATTCCACAGATAATTGATGTTCAATTTCTGAATTTAATAGGTGTTTAAATTAGGCTCACACTAGCACCTCTGGACTATTGCCAAATAGCATTTTTTTTTTTGCTTTTTGGAGGGGAGGAAGGGCAGTGGGGGATAAGTGACTTGCCCAAGGTCACATGGCTAGTAAGTATATCAAGTGTCTGAACCCGGATTTGAACTCAGGTCCTCCTGACTCCAGGGCTGATGCTCTGTTCACTGTACCACCTAGCTGCCCCAAAATAGCAAACATTTATGCCTAAAGTATGAACATTTGAAGTTCTCTGTATGAAAAAAATGACAGAAAAAATAAATTTCTACAATTTTGCTTCATTCAATCAATAGTTAAAATTTCCATTATAGATTGTATTTCCAAAATATCGATTATTTTACAATAGCTCTGACTGGTCCATATAAGAGCTTCAGGTTCACCTACGTGGCTGTTATAGTATTAAGTTAAGGAAAAGGTCATAACCTATGATAGATCTGACCTACTCTAAAGACTCTATAGATGACCAAAGACTATCATAAAATAGCTGTATTCTGGTGGTTGTTGTAATCCTTTTGTTGTACATTTTACAAATGTAACCGAGGCTAATTTAGGCATGTTCAGTTTGAGTAACATGGAAATGCCCTTAAAGGGCCTTTTGAGCATGTCCAGATTGCCTAGAATGAAGGCCTCGTTGGTCCCTCCAACGTAGATGGAGGCAGCATCTTTAGATTCGCTGTCTGTATCTTCAGAACTGGCGAGGCTGACCCATTCACTTCCTTGTCTGCCATCCTTTTGCTGTATTCTTTTTAGCCACTACTACTTGTTGTGAATAGGACCAGTTTTCTCTATCAACAATATGGAAGTATTACAATATTAAAGTAAATTCTAAAACAATTCTGAAGGTCTCTTTAGAAATGATATTTATGTTTTTGTCCCATAAGCTTTATTCAGGCTGCTTCAGAATATAAACCATCGCATCTCTCTCACCACTAAATTCTGCTCAATAAGATAAGGAATAAGAGGTCAGTTGTGGGAGTGAGGAAAAGCAAACAGTGTAAATCCCTTTGTCTTTAGCAAAGGTTTTTCAAGGGCAAGGACTATTTTCACTTTTGTCTTTGTATTCCCAATGCCAAGCACAGTGCCTTAGACATATTTGGCACTTCTTATTAAAGTGAATTTAACGTTCTCCAATCTTTGGCTAGATTTCTAATATATAGGTTATGGTGAAGTATTGATCTGTAATGACTCTAACTTATTAGCTCCCTCAATTGAAACAAAATGCAAAGGTGAGAGAACCAACTGTATGGCATTTAGCTTGTGTTTTATTTGACCATTAGTGAATAGAATCACAGAATTTTAGAACTGAAACTCACTTTAGAGATAAAGACAACATCACTGCATTTTACAGGTATCTAGAAAGTTGTAATGATTCACCCAAAGTTGCACAACCAAATGCCGGCATAGCTGAGATTCAAACCTAATTCTCCTCACATTTCTATGCATATTATCATACTACTTCATCTGTTACCTTTAAAGAATGAAATAGCACATAAAATGGAATCCATATCATGCCACTTTGAGAAAACCAGGCATATCTACAGATAGATGCTATATATACATTTGTGTCATATTTTAGACCTGTTTTGGAATGGAAACTCATTCTTGGAAATCACAAGCAAGTTAATCTACTGCAAACTGTATTCAGATATGAGTAGGTGTTTTCATTCAAACCTTCTATTTTCTTCTAGGCTCTCTTGATTGATCTCTATTTAAAGTCCCACCAGGATAAAACTGTATTAATGGCTACCAACATGAATTTTTGTCAAGATCACTTAAATCATGTATCCTACAACATTTACAACTTACCATCCAAGTTTGGTACTATGCAGATGGCTTGCATTTGTAAATTTCATTCTCTGATTTTTGTTAATGCATATTCACTCTCTTTCAGAATTCAATTCATCTTTTTTTTCCTGGAACATTGAGATCTTTTCTTTCCCTTTGTTCCTGTTTTTTTTAAAATGGGAACGACACTTAGATGTGATCTAGACAAATTTTATTTTATAGAAGAATAAACTGAGGCCTAGAATCTGAGAAAGAACTACCATCATGATTGCCCAAGTTAATTGCTTATCTAGCAACCTAATTAAGGGAAAATGTAATACACTATGTTATAGTGGGAAAAATGCTACATGTGAAAGGGATAAAGGTCTAAATTCTAACTTTAAGATTTACTAGTTATGTGAATATTAGAGAATCGTTTTATTTCTCTTCTCACCCTGGAGATGCCTCTGTACCTGAGTTCCTTCCATTTGAGGAAGCAGTCAGGCCAGATATGCTCACTTCACTTCAGGCTCCACTCTTGATTCTTTTACCTTGCCCATATGTGGCTACCACCTTCCACTTTGCAGCTTCTTTTTAAGTACTATCTTCTCCCATTAAAACATAAACTGTGTCACATTAGGTACTGTCTTTTTAATTTTATTTGTTCATCCAGTGTTAGCCCACTGCCTGACACATGATAACTCCCTCTATCTTATCTCTATCTATCTTATCTAGATCTCAACTACTTTGTCTATAAAATGGAACTAATAACACTGCGTTACCTTCCACAAAGATTTGTTGCGAGTCATTTGTAAGCATTAACAATATCATATGTCATTAATTTTAGTTATTATGGATACCATTCATAGTTTTAACTTCTAAAAAGAGTTCACTTCTGTTTTCTAACACAACTTTCAAGTTTTCATTCAATTTAGTTCAATTCAAAAACATTTATCAAGTGCCTGTAATTAAAAAAGCAAGAGGTAATGTGACTTAGGGGGAAGAGAGTTGGCCTCAAAATGAAGAAGGCCTGAATTCAAGATCTACTTTTTACACATAGTGACCATGTGACCCTAGGCAAGTCACTTAATCTCTCAGTGCTTGAGTAACTCTTTAAGAAAGGTTCTACCTGATCTGGTAGAAAGAATTTCCTCACTTGAAAGTTCCTGAGATAAATGAAATCAGATCAATTCCTATCCCTATATGCAAGGCAAGGTAGTAGATATAGGGATGCAATGGAAAGATAAATAATCCCCTGTCCTCCAAGAGATTGAATTCTACTTAATTCAAGTTAAATATTCCCTGAAGTAGAGATAAGTTGTCTTTTTTAAATTTCTGAGGGTCTAGTAGTGCAAATAAATGTTATGAGTATTTCTAGTAAGTTTGAATTAAGACACAAAGGGGAAAAAGAGGGAGAAGGAAAAAGCAACAGAAGAATGAAAAGTAGTATAATAAGGAAGAGAAAAAGAGAAGACTGGACTGTAGTTGGGAGAAGTGATAGAAAACAACTAATGATTTCCCATAGTGGTTTACTTGACAACATTCCATAGCTTTTTCCTCTCTGACTCTACGAGAGGCAGAAGAAGGCTATGATTTCAATTTTTAGTAGAAATTGAATTCTTTCTCTGATACTAGATGTAACAAAGGTTTATTTAAGTCTCTTCTATGTTAGAATCCATAGAAGACTAAGAAATTGCTGGTGTTCTATGTCTTCCTTTTCCTTTCTGTTAGTTGTGTCCTGACATATAACACTATTACCTCTGAGTATTCCCAGAGAATTTCTCCAACCCTTTTATTTTGGCAAATTTTGTCCCCTGAAGGCAAAAGAAATCAATTAGGAAAGGACCTATGCTACTATGAGATTATATAAACAGAAAGGTAAAACATCCTGCAGAAATTTTATTTTCCGTTATAGGAAGACTGAGAATTAAATAGAAATTCAGCTCAGAAAGCAGCAACTGATTTAAATTTGTCAGAACTGTATTAAAACTCAAAATGTTGAATTACTCAAAGGCAAACAAATGATCAGAGGATTAGAAGGCAGAAAAGAAAACTAATGGCTTTTCCTTCAATAGGTGGTTCTTTCTAGTCTACAAATTCCATGGTGTCTTTTATGTCTTTTTTATTTCAGTTCTTTTTTTCTTCTTGAAATTACATTATAATTAATGTACATAAGTGTAGGAGGGGTTTTCCATGCTCTATAGCCACGCTTATTATAATTAACAAGATTGTTTACATCCTGATACCTTTACCATAACTCCGATTGATGTAACTAATGCTATGTTTTGTGTTATCTTTGACTGAGCTACAGAACCCCAAAATAAAAGGTATGAACTAGGTATCAACAAGTCATAAACACCTCAAGTGAATCACCTAATCTGTGGTAGAAAGTAGATCTGAACAAAACCTTGATCAGATAAGGACAAGAGAAGTCCTTGGGTCATTGAATGAGAACAGGTGACACTGCTGAGAAAATGGTGATTGAAGACAATCAGTCTTGTCCTGTGAAGCTTGGATAATATAATGTGTTGGTTTAGAACCTGTCATTGTAATAACAGGGAAGACCAGTTGTAGAACAGCTCCATCCAATTTTGTCATAGGGAATTACCAAGGGAGGGGGGAAAGGATAGAATGTGTCTCCTTTATCCTCTTGATCAGAGGATTATCTTGTAAACTTCAAAAGGTTGCAAGGTTTGGATTTCTACCTGGCTTTCATAGCAGTGTACCTGGAACAGTAGTATCTGACATAACTGCATTGTGATCCAGGGGCAAAATAGACACACCAATGAAAGGAACCTAAAGGGCAATGACATTTTTTGGTCAGCAGAGAGCTATAGGCAGCCAAGAGGAACTTTATGAAAATCCCATGATGGGAGAAAAGGACTTTCAGGCAACAGGAGCTATGAATTACCTCTTTGTCAAATAGGCTTTCTAAGCCTGAGTTCCTGCATCCCAAGTCCCTGCAAATAATTTGTATCTAAAGAGAGAGTATTTCCTAGACTCAAAGAGAGATTATTGCTGTAATTTTTCTTTGCTATAACTGCTTAGTTAATGCCCCTTTCTAAACGCTGACTGATTATCAAAAAGAAGAAACACTTGAGAAGGGGACTTGTAAGCAACAATACTAGGGAAACCTGCATCAACCCCTCAGAGTTACTGTAGGAGAATCATAGCCTATTCTGTTTTATATAGTATATTCTCGACTCCTGTGAGGATCACAAAATATGTGCAAGATTGCAAGTGGTGATGTTGAGACACAGGGAAGAGTGAGGCCCGGGAATTAGTTGGGTCACATGGAAATTAGAGCATATTGCACCGTCCCTGGCCAGGGGATATTGCATTGCTCAAGACTGTCTTATGTGGGATACCTGAGGTTCCTGACTGGTGTCTCCACACCCTGGGGTCTTCATGCCCTTGTAATTGCACTTCCCCTCTCACAATTTACCTCCCCTCTCACAATTCTGCTCAGCTGGGCTGTGTCACGTGTGGTGTGTGGATCTGGGGTAGATAAAAGACCCAAGCCTTGAAGGGAGGGCAAAGCCTGCCTTAAGATCCTGCTGTAAGGCTTCCCAGGAGAGATCTCAATAAACCTTCTTAGCATATACCTTCAAACTGTGACTTTTCTTTTCAAGAGAAAACACCGGTGCCTTCTTCTTTGAGGGAAGTAACCGGCTGCCCCTGCAGGCAGGTTGGGTGAACCCTGACAGACTCCATTGGATTTTTATTTTAAATAAAATATGGAAGAAACGGGGGTAGAGTAGTAGCAAATTCTGTATCTATCTTTTCTCAGGTATGATTTTGCATTACATCCTATCTGAAGATATGTTCCACTGAAAAGGTAGGCTTACTAATTTTGTTCAAATTGCTCCATGTAGAACACTAGAGAGCCCAGAGCATAGAACAACAACCTGAGAGACATCCAGAGTTTTAAGATTAGTACTAATTTCGGACTGAAGCTTCCAGGGTATTCAACCAAGGATTTACACTAGATTGTCTAGTCCAACCCTCCATATTCCATATAAGAAAACTGAAGCTTGAATAGGATAAATGACTTCTCCAAGATTTCACCTACAATTAACTAGAAAAATGGGGATTTATAGAATAAATTTGCAGAAAAAAGGATGGAGTTCCCAAATCTCTGTGTAGCCAATGCAACCTTCTGAGATCACTGGGAGCAAGGAGTAGGAAAATTGTTGTAAACTAAGAGCTAGAGGATCCACTTGGAAACCAATGTGCAGAAAACTAATTTTGAGCTGGGTTTCCAAAAACCTCAGTAACAGATGAGAAGGCCAGCAGACTGTTCCAAACCTTTGATATTCTTTTCAATGTTTTCCTTGCTCTACAGGGTTAATAGGTTTTTTTTTCTACTCCAGAAGGATCTTATACCCACACCATCTTTGAATCGCTTTCATTACTTTGGGGAATAGGTAGTGTAAGACTGAGTCTCAGTATTCCAAAGAAGAAGTAAAAAGTTTAGACGTAACTTCTTTCCACAAGAGTGGATTATACTGAACAATTACTTTGAAATTTCACTTTACTCCATTAAAAAAGTAGGGAGTAGAAGGGGTAGAGAGAGGGTAGAGGTCTGGCCTTAAATCAGACCCTTTTTAAAAAGTCTTGCCTAGGTGGAGCCAAGATGGCGGCATAGCAGCAGCAACATGTTGCAGCTCTCACATAGCCACCCCAAAATATCCATAAAATAGGACTCAACCAACCCTAGAACTCCAAAATGCACACAAAGATACTTTCCACTAAAGTCAGCTCGGCTACGAGGAACCATATCAGCACTGCGAACCAAAACCAGCCTGGCCTGAAGCTGCTGCTGAGCCCCAGGGGTGGCTGGATGGCAGCAGCAGTGAGTAGATTAGCAGCAGCTGCGAGCAGGGTTGAGAACTAGGTTGGTAGAGACTGCGAAATCAGGAAAGAAAAGCAGTCTGGCCAAAAGGCCTCCAGAGTGGAAAAGCGAAAGGCAGAGGTTTTGCACCTGCCTCCACATTGTAGCTTCACGCCCGCGGCCTACAGACAGCAGGGGGACTAAGCGATTATTCTCAGGCCAGTGCTCTCGCACTGAGCGGCATGAATCCGGATCGCTGTCTTGGGCCTCGGTCTTGGAGTCTTCATTATCCAGTGAGCCGGAAGTAAGTAGGAAGGGTCCCAGCACCTTCCTGAGAGCTACGACAGCCGGGAGGACCCCAGCGATTTGGGA
>CM053582.1:365045805-365063033 GCA_028627135.1 Pseudochirops cupreus | reverse complement strand
CCATCCCCTTTTTCCTGAATTGTGTCAAACTTGATCCTGGTTCCTAATCTTTTAAATATATTATACTATATTGGTTCATATTTAGTACATAGTTTTGTTTTATTATTCATTAGTGATTGTGGTTTTATAATTTTCTCTTCTTGCGTTATCTTTCTCCAGTTAGAATAAGGTATTTAGTAAAGTATATTCTAATTCTATTTTTGCAAATAATTTTATGATGTGAGTTAAGTCTTCTTTTAATGTTTAGTATAATTCATTTGCAAATGAGGGTAGACTCATATTTTTTCTTTTCTAGTTCATTTACGAGATGGTACTTCTGGAATTGTGTTATTTCGATTCTCTCTTAATGTTATTTCCTATTTTTGCAAATATTCATTACTTTCATTTAAGTTTTCAGTGTTTCAATATAATTAGACATAATACTTTATAAAATTTCCTTTATTCCTTTTTTACTTCCTCAAAATCTCCTTTTTATTTTGACAATTTGATATTATTTTCTCCTCAAAAATTACCTAATGATTTGTCTTTCTTAATTTAAGAAAGTTTTGGTTTTATTTGTCAGCTGAACAGTTTGTCTTGTTTCCTATTTTGTCCCTTTAATTTTCAGAATTTCCTTTTTCTGTTTCTTAAGAAGCTTTGAACTGTTAGGTTTTATATTTTTAGTGCTGTAGCAAATTTTATTCCTTTACACTTTGTTTCTCTCTTTTGTTGATAAACAACTGTTTAAAGGCATTTAAATTTTCCCTGTGAACTATTTGGGTTTTCTCAAAAGTTTTATTCTATTTTCATTGTTATCTTTTTGTTTACTAAAAGTAGTTACTATTTCTATAATTAATTCTTTCCTCTACTCATTTTCAGGAATGTGTGTTTGTATGTGTGGGTACTTATAGTTTCCACTTATATCTCCATGCTTTCTTAAAATTCTGCTTACTAATTGTCATTTTCATTACATTGTGGTCCTTAAAGGATGCCTTTAATATTTTGTCTTCTACTTTTTTGAGTTTTTAAAAAAGGTAACATGTGAGACTGAGAGGTGTAAATTTAATTCAGTAACCTTCAGAGCGTTATAATTGCATTTAGCTTTTAGAGCTCCCTGCCTTTGCAAAGCTCTACTCCATCCCACAAATGCACTCCCTCTTCATATGTGCCACCTGCAATTCTCAGATTCAAGGATCAGCTCATGTGGTAACCTGTTTCTAACTATTGTCGTTGCGATCTTCCGAAATTACTATGTCTATCTAGCATTGGTAGTGTTGACATAGAGCAATACTGGGCTAGGAAACAGGGTAGCCAGGGTGTTTATGGATATCAGTTGGAAAATCTCTTTGCATACCTGTGTGATTTTTAGGCTCCTAAGCATCTTTCATTTTATCTCTGTTGCATTTTTATATTGTCATGCAAGATGAGTTAATACATGAATGAATATCTATATTTATTATATTATTAAGGCAACAGTAAATAGAAAGCAAACAAGCTTTTAAGAAATAGGTATTCTGGAATAGACACACCGATTTCCTTAGATTAGAGTTCCCCTTCCTCCTAACATCACCTTTGTGGTAAGTCTGGAAAGGTTGACTAGAGCAAGAGTTAAACATGAAACAAAAGAGTTTGTACGTCTTACTACAAACAGTAAGGAGTAACGATCAAATGGGGAGGGAGTGGCCAAGAGGCAGAGTTAAGGATTCAAGAATGAGAGTTTTAGTATCAGATGAGCAACATGGTATTAAGTCAGTCCAGGAAGATTATTATTATTTTTATTTCATAGTTACCTATCTCAGGAAATGTGTTTTTAAGGTTTTTATGTTGCTTAGGCTTTCCTATTTTATCTGAATTTGTTTCATTTGATGAAGTCCCAGGTTGCTGCTCTCATTAACTTCTATAGCAACTGTAGAATCCAGAGTGGTGGATGAGTACTAATGGGAAAGGTTAAAGATAAGTTAAAATATCCAGCAGGATAATTTCTTTTCACTTTAGCTTTCTATTCAACTTTTAAAATTGTCTTTGAGTATTTTTATAAAAGAGAAAAATATTGGGTTATAAATTAAGAATCAGGAAACTAGAAGATCCCTTTTGGGTATGTTATCTTGTTGAGGTTCAGGTTGAACAAGATGGCCTCTCTGCAGATGATGCTCAGATCATTTATCTATCCCCAACATCTCTACCAAGCGCCAGTTCTTGGCATTTTCAGGTGCTTGTTGTGTTGCTTGGGCAGCTAGCTGGCATGGTGGATAGAGTACCAGGCCTAAAGTTAGGAAGAATCAACTGCCAGAGTTCAAACCAGCTTCAGACATTTACTCACTGTGTGACCCTGGGCAAGTCACTTAACCCTGTTTGCCTCATTTTCCTCATCTGTAAAATGAGCTAGAAAAGGACATGGGAAACCACTCTAGTATCTTTACCAAGAACATCATAAATGGTGTCATGAAGATTCATACACGATTGAAACTACTGAAGACCAACAATATATTATTGTGTATCACATATTATGAATATAATATATATATGTAAATACATAATACACATATTACATATAGGTATATTAATAGATTCACACACTTATAGCATCCATATAAGATTTCCCTATAGGATTGCTGAAAAAAAATTACCAATTATGTTAGTTGTATACATGATATTGCCTTCTGGATTTCATTTTTGTTTTACCTGAGAAAGGATTTTTCTACTTTGCAGTATCAGGAACTTGAAAATTTTGAGGAGACATTCTATATACATTTTTAATGCTCAAAATGTTGATTACATTTGCTCTTCTGAGGCCTCTGCTTAAACTCTCTACTACCTTTTGAGATTTTTGTTTTTCAGTTCTTGACTTAAATTGCCTGAGAAACCAGAAATGTTTAGGGAAAATATCTGATGGCTATCTTTAGGAATTTTAGTCTCTGCTCTTTTATTCAAGAATAATAGAATTGGGCATAATATTTTTATGGATTTAATTATGAAATTTTATTATTATCTGCTGACATAGAAACCTCACCATTTAGGATTTTTGGTTCTTTTCTGATAGTTGAGAGATACTATGGCATAGTGGATAAGCTGTCCTTAAAACCAGGAACACTTAACTGGCTTCAGTTCCTGCCCCTGACCCTTACTGGCTGTGTGGGAAGTCACTTAAGCTCTCTAGCCACCACTCTGTGACTTTAAGTTTCAGTGAAGGTGCCAACCTGCACTCGTGGAGAGAGTTTCCTTTTTTAGGATTCCCCCACTAATGAAATCACAGATCCAGTCCATAGCTCTAACCGCCTCCTATAGTTAATCTTATATCTTGTAAATAAGTAAAGACTTCTCATGACTCAGATGCTTAAAAATAGCTTGGCAAATATTTAAATGGCCTGGGAAATTGCTGTTAACTTTCATTAGTGCCAGCATGATTCTCTGAGGGCATTGTGCTGCTTCAGAATGCTATTTGCTGATGTTCACGTAAAAAGGAAAATTCATTATTATTCTTACTGTCCAAAAGCATTAAGCCCATAATTGTTTTTGGTGTCAGAATCAGAGAAGGTTAGAGCTGGGAAGTGATGTAGCAATAACTACTCCATCCCTAATATCCTCAATTTGTGGCTGAAGAAAATGAGATCTGGAGAGGAGAAATAATTTGCTCAAAAATAATTTGCCAAACTATTACAGGACAGAGTAAGGATTGGAAGCCAGGTGCTCTCAGTTAGATAATGATGCATTTTCTTTAATTTCACTGAATGGATACAGAAGGTAGGAGGTGGATTAACCTATGGTGAGCTATGGTTAAAAAAAATAGTGTGAGTGGGGACAGATTTCGAAACAGAGTGTTTGACGTGAAATCAAAAGACCTGAGTTTAAATCCTCTGACACTTAGCAGTTCTGTAACTCATGTCACTTAACCTCTATGCGCCTCAATTTTCTCATCCACAAAATGAGGGGGATCAACTAGATGATATTTAATGTTCCTTGCAACTTTGTATCTATGAAAAAAATCAAAAATTTTTTTTGTTCTTCTAAACAAGCTTTGTCAATATTTTTTCTAAGCTCTTTAAAGTAATCCTTTGTGAATCTGATTAGTATGGCATACATTTTAAAATTAATTTCAGCAGTATGATCATTTTTATTATATTGGAGAAGCCTTCATATGAGCAGTGCATTTAAATCATATATCTGTAATAGGTCTTTGAAGTTTGATTTCTGGATAGTTCAGCATTTTTGTATTTATCTTGAAAGGAATTTCTCTTTCAGTTATCTAGCTGCTTTTTGTATAGAAATGTTGATACTTTTATGGATTTATTTTGCGTCCTCCTACTTTACAGAAGCTATTGTCTCCAAGTCTTTGTAGGCTTTCCTGGGTTTTCTGAGTAAACTGTAATTTCATCTGCAAATAGGGATAATTTTGTCTCCTCTTTTTTAGGTCTTGAATTTCTTTTGCTTATCAATAATGCTATTTACTAGCATTTCTAGAACTAGGTCAGGGAGAGGAGAGAGGATATTTCTACTTTTTATACCTTTGATTATAATTTGTTTCTTTTCTCTGGAACGTGATCTATTTTTATGGATATATAATATGAAGTGTGATGCTGAAAGACGTGTATATGTGAGCTAGGCTTAAACTCAGATTTTCATCATTGAAAATTTCACTTTCTCTTCTTCTTGTAATCTCAGTAGCTTATTGCTGACTTTCATTCTCACTTTTTGTCCCTCCCATTTTACTTCTGTAAAGTTCTTATTAAGTTGAGTGTCCTCAGCCTTTTTATGTTGGAGACTGTAGTATGTAACTGACTTCCGACCTAGAGTAAATTCCAAGTGGAAAATACTGACTCCAGTTAGGCATCTACTCTGCTTTTCCTTGTACATAGAAGTCTCTACCTTTTTTTTCTTTCTTTCTTTCTTTTTTTTTTTTTTGAGCCAACTCTGTGCTGCCATCTTCTGGTTCTCTTTTCTCACCAATTGTATTCATCTTTCCCATGGCTGGGCAGAATCAGTCTTCCACTTCTTATTTGATTTGAGAAGATTGAGAAGTCAATTGGGCAATGGAAAGTGTTCTGACATTTTTCCTTGGATATCTTTTCCCTCATTAGTTATCTCTTTTGATAGCATGTGATCCTTTCTTTGAAGCTGTGTTTTCTGTTCAACTCTCTTGATGCCCAACCTCCAAAGGTTCCCAACTGTTTATTGCTCTACTCCAGCATCTTTGCCAAGAAAAACCCCCAAAGGAGTCACAAAGAGTTGGGATTTATTGAAAATGACTGGACAAAACAAAGGCTGCTAGGTGGCACGGTGGATAGAGTGCTGGGAGTGAGTCAGGAAACCTCATCTTTCTGATTTCAAATCTGGCTTAGACACTTACTAGCTGTGTTACCCTGAGCAAGTCACTTAATACTGTTTGCCTCATTTCCTCATCTGTGAAATGAGCTGAAGAAGAAAATGGCAAACCACTCAGGTATCTTTGTCAAGAAAACACTAAATGGGCTCATGAGTTGGACATGACTGAAAAGACTGGACAGAAGTAGAAATTATTATTGAGACACATAACTCCATCTCAAAGAAGCTGATCTCCTAAATTGCTCAAACCAACCCAGTAGAACTTGCTGTAAGAACCTTGACACATACTCTCCCACCTCCAGCTGATTAATCCAGAAGTTACAGAGCATTCTGTTTTCATTTGGCTATACATTTAAACTCCCCCTTCTATTTCAATGGTATGTACCCAAATGTTATAGTTTTACTTTTCCAGCATCCCAAATACATGGGGAGAAACTAAATTCTTTCATCTATCTTCTTCTGTTGAGTCCTAACCAGTTATTTTATGTGCCTGAGTCCTTCCTTCTTCCAACTCCCTGCATCTCATGCTTTCCTCCAGAGGAAGTTAGGTGTACAGTGAATAGAGCTCTGGACTTGACATCAGGAAGGCCTCAATTGAAATTCAGACTCTGACACTTATTAGCTGTGTGACTTGGAGAAGGCATTTAATCTTTGTCTGCTTCAACTGTAAAATGGGGATGGCAACAGCACCATCCTCACAGGGCTATTGTGAGAATCAAATGAGATAGTTTTTGTAAAAAGCATTTAGTACAGTGTCTGACATAGAGCAGGGACTTAATAAATGCTGATCTTTTCATTTCCTCCTCCCTCCTCTTCCTGCCCAAAATAAATTCTTCTGTATTATTACACTACTACATTCCAATAGAATATTGATTTACAAATGAAGTAGTGATACTTCCTTCAAAATGTTAATTACTTTCTCCCATATACTTTCTAATTTTTACTGTTTTAAAATTTCTTGTTAGATGTCTTCACTCATGGATATTCTCTTTGCTTCTGTAATATCACTCAGTGAGTGATTTATTAGAAAGGGAATACCAAATAACAAGCAGAAAAACTTCCTCACCCAAATCTAATCTCGATTATATGAAAATAAACATTGCATTTCTTACTCTTTCATTATTATCTGAAAGTGTTTAGTTTTCTTCTCTTTTGTCAATTTGCATATTTAATATCTTGCTAACTCGGGGTTCTTTTAAAGGAATGATTCAAATTCTTCCCTTTTATTGCCTTTACTGCTTAAGTTTTGTAGATTTATTTTAGGGTCTATTTTAGCTGTATGACCCTGAGCGTTAATTAACTGTATTTGCCTCAGTTTCCTTATCTGTAAAATAAGCTGGAGAATGAAATGGCAAATTACTACAGTACCTATGCCAAGAAAACCCCCAACTGGATCATGAGCAATTAAACATGACTTGATAACAGCTGAACAACTACTATTTAGCTGCCATAACTAGTAAGTGGCATTTTATACCGCTTTAAGGTTTTCAAGGTGCTTTACATGCCTATTCTCTTTTCTTACAACAATGATGTTTGATAGATGTTATTATTATCATTTCCATTTTAACAATGAGGAAACTGAGGAACTGAAAGATAAATGAATTGTCTAGGGTCATATAGCTAATAAATTCCTGAAACAGAATTCAAACTCATATCTTACTGACTCAAATCTCACACTGTCTACTGCATCTAGTGAGCTACTTTTCCCCAATTGCATGGATATCATTCATAATTCATTTTCTTTGGTTCATTATTTGGTCAATATTGTAAGATTATGGAGCAAATTTCTGGAATCTGCAATTATACTTTACTTAATTGTATGATGCTGGAGCTACGCATGGTTTTTGCTTCTTACCATATCCTACAACTGAGATCCCAGGAACTTTCTGGGGACTCAAATAGAATCTCTTTTCAAATTGAATTCTAATTTCATTTCTGTAAGTGAAGACTATTCCCTGCAAAGCCTGTTTCAAAGGTGGAATCTATGTTTGCTTGTTGCCAACTATTTCATATGAGTTTTAGAAAATTGCTTTTCAAAATTATCCTTTTCTTTTAGATTATTATTTAAAAAAGAACAAAAAACCCCTTCTAGAACCCGAGTCCATTTCCTGAAGTTCTTTGCTTCCCAATAAATTGGCAGCTAATTTAGTGAATAGAGAAAACTTCTCTCTGGCCTGGGTCTATGTATCCGTGTGTGTGTGTGTGTGTGTGTGTGTGTGTGTGTGTGTGTGTGTGTGTGTATGTGTGTGGGTGCTATTAAGAGTCTTGTCTCATATTTTACTGAAAAAAATGAAGTGACTCACCATGAAGTCCCTGTTCTCCTTTCTTCCTCACCTTCTACCACCCCAATGCCCTCTGTCATTATCTTCTTCTTTACCTCTATCTCACATAGTGGAGTAAACTTATTCCTTACTAAGGGTGATCTATCTGCTTGCTCAAAGGAACCCATTCCATCCCATCTCCTCGAAGAGATTGTCTCCTCTGTTATCATCAATCATTTTTCTTCTTTTTCAATTTTTTAAAACTTTTTATTTATTTATTTTTAGTTTACATCATTCGTTTCCATGCAATTTTTGAGTCATACATTTTCTTCCCATCTTTCCCCTACTCACCACCCCAAGACAGCGAACCCACTGGATACTCCCTCCACCAATCTGCTCTCTCCATATGAATAGAAAGATAGCCCTTCTGCATGGTAGTCAAATAAATACCAGCACTAGAATATCAATTGCTTTAATTGCATTTCAGCAGCATCGGCCCCATGTCAAGTAGGAAGCCTCCTGTCCTGTGAAAGGAAAGGACAAGTGGTAGAGGTACTCCCCAAGGAGGTGTTGGGGCAGGGCAGGGTGGGGGGCCTTAGGGATGCTACCCTGCCTCCTTACTATGTCATAATCTGACTTGGAGGTTGTGAAGCCTCCTTTCTAAACCTGGTTTTAGGGAAGTATACTGGGTCAGAACCATTCAGGGTCCCCCATCACCCCTCTGACTTTCCAGTAGGGCAAGATGGATCTCCCTACCCCAGTGCCTCTCTATCTTAATTCCCAGTTGTATGTAATTAATAATAATAATAATAATAATAATAATAATAATAATAATAATACACACACACATATATGCATATATATATGTGAGTGTGTGTGTGTGTGTGTGTGTGTGTACACACGTATAGTTAAAATTTGATTATAGAGCTTTAAATTTGAGTCTTTCCCTTCCTCTCTTGTCAACCACTCCCACTGGAAAGACAAGCAATTCAATACAGGTTGTACATGTGTAGTAATACAGAACATCTCCACAATGGACATATTGTGAAAGACTGACTGTATTTCCCTCTTTCCTATCCTGCCCTCCCCCCTTGTTCTATTCTCTACTTTGTCCCTGTCCCTTTAGAGAAATTTGTGGTTCTAACAACCGTTCCCACCCACCCTGCTCTCCCTTCCATCATCCCTCCATGCATCCCCATCCTCCCTACTCCCCTGTAGGGCAAGATACCCAATTTAGAGGCTATATCATTCCTTTCCTAAACCAAATTCAATGAGAGTAAGGTTGACCCATTCCCTTTTGCCTTCCTGTTCTTCCCCTCCATTGTAACAGTTATCCCTTGCCTCTTCTGTATGTGAGGATTAACCCCATTCTGTCTTTCCCTGTCTCCTCTCATTCTATTCCTCTCCCACCTCTTCATTTCACCTTTTAAAATATCATCCCTTTCTAATTAATTGATCCTGTGCCCTCTGTCTATGTACATATATATATACGCACATTCAGATATGTATTCATACACATATATACCCTCCTATATAGACATATGTGTATGTATACATGCATATATAAACATGTATATACACATACATATACATATACATGTACATATACATTGCCAGATGGAAAAAGAATCTCAAAAGCTTTCTGAAGAAAATAATTCCTTCAAAATTAGAGTGGAGCAAATGGAAGTAAATGACTTTATGAGAAATCAAGATACTATTAAACAGATACAAACAAATGAAAAAAAAAAAGAAGGCAATGAGAAATATCTCATTGGAAAAACCATTGACCTGGATAATAGATCCAGGAGACAAAATTTAAAAATTATTGGACTACCTGAAAACCAGGATCAGAAAAAGAATCTAGAAATCATCCTTCAAGAAATTCTCAAGGAAAATTGCCCTGATATTTTAGAACCAGAGGGCAAAATAGAACTTGAAAGGATTCACTGATCACCTCTTAAAAAAGATCCCCAAAAGAAAACTCCTAAGAATTTTATAGCCAGGTTCTGGAGTACCCAGATCAAGAAGAAAATACTATAAGCTGCCAAGAAGAAACAATTTGAATACTGTGGGAACACAATTAGGATAACCCAGGATCTAGCAGCTTCTACATTAAGGGATTGAAGGGCCTGGAATATGATATTCCAGAGATCAAGGGAGCTAGGACAAAAATCAAGAATCACCTACACAGCAAAATTGAGTATAATGTTCCAGGAGAAAATATGGTCATTCAGTGAGGTGGAGGACTTTCAAGCACTCCTGCTGAAAAAATCAGAACTGAATAGAAAATTTGACATTCAAATACAAGAAGCATGAGAAGGTAAACAGGGAAAAGAAATCATAAAGAACTTATCAAAGTTGTACTATTTATATGCCAACATGGAAAAACTGTAATTGTAACTTATGAAACTTTTCTCAGTATGAGGATATGTAAAGGGAATATGTATATGCATATGTATATGTACATATACTGTGTATATATATTGTGTGTATATATATGTATATATGCACACAATAATAATAATAATTATTATTAACTACATCCAACTGGAACTTAAGATACACAGGTGGGGGGGAGATCCATCCTGCCCTACCAGAAAGTCAGAGGGGTGATGGGGGAGGACATAGGAGAGAATAGATTGGGGGAGGGATTATACAAGGAGATGGCTCTTTTGGGGTGGTGGGTAGGGGTAAAGTTGGGGAGAAAATATGTAACTCAAAATCTTGTGCAAATGAATGATGTAAACTAAAATAAATAAAAGTTTAAAAAAAAGAAAAAAATTAACATGTTTTCTGTATAAAAGGAAAAAAAAAACTCAATGTTTATTCATGCTACTTTTCATCTATATTTTATGTTATCCAAGGTCACTGAAATTGTTTGTTAGAGGAAATTTGATTGAATTAAGGTTTACTGTAAACATTTGCTGTTATACTCACAGTTACGTCACTGCCAGAGATTTCAGTAATTAAAGTGAGAAATAGAAGCTAAGATCATTTTCCTTTATTGTTTAAAACTAATCTCCTTAAAAAACAGAATATTACAGTTTTTGTGCTTTTGTAAATTGGATGTCTTAAGCTGAGTACAGTTTAGGGGATCCTTTCTAATTCCAGGAAGGTACTGCTTTCTCAACACTGTGATCTGATCTGTGACAAATCTGGACTATACACTCTGTGAATGGTTAACAAGTTAATCGCCAACAAACTGAAGGAAAATTATAGCAAGTTTCTCTGATAAAGGCCTTATTTCTCAAATGTGTAGAGAACTGAAACAAATTTGTAAAAAATATTATATTAATGAATGGTTAAAGAATATGGTAACAATAAATTTTCAAAGGATATAAAAATCAGTTTTTGGAAGAAGAAATCAAAGATATTAATAGTAATATAAAATAATAATTTGAAAAAATACCCTAAATCTTTATTGATTAGATAAATGCAAATTAAATTGTCTCTGAGATACCATCTCACTCCTATTAGATTGATTAACATGACAGAGAAAGAAAAGGACAAATGTTGGATGAGACATGGAAAAATAAGGACATTAATTCACTGTTGGTAGAGTTGTGAACTAGTCTGAGCATTTTAAAGAACAATTTGGAACTATGTCCAAAGGGCTATAAAACTATCATACCCTCTGACCCAGCAATACTCTTGCTAGGTCTGTGTCACAAAGAGATAAAAGAAAAGGAAAAAAGGACCTATATGTATAACATTATTTATAGCACCATCTTTATGGTAGCAAATTGAGGGGATGTTCACTAAGTTGGGAATGCCTAAACAAGTTGTGGTGTATGATTGTGATGAAGTTCTATTGTGCTATAAGACATGACAAGCAAAATAGTTTCAGAAAAACCTGTGAAGACTTTTTATGAATTGACTGAAATTGAAGTGAGCAGAAATAGGAGAGCGTTGTGTACAATAACAGCAATATATTTTTTAGTCAAAGAAAAATGAAGTTTATTAAAGATCTGCCATATTGGCTAAACTCTTGAAGAATCTGAGCATTTGAATAACTAATGCAAGCAGAACAGATTGAATCTGAGCACTTTCATGGAAACAAGATGGCTTTTATGTACAGAAAGACCGTGGGAGGGATCTAAGGGTGGCCAAGTAGTCTGTAGTGACTGGAGGAGAGGTCTAGGGAAGATCTTGATGGGATTGGCCAGTAGGCTGAGGTGACTAGAAGATGCCAGGAACCAAGAGAATGGGGACTTAAGATCAAGGGTGGGAGTGAGCCAGAGGTAACAAGACAATGAAGGGCTAGGGTAGGTTAGAATAACAGAGAATTATGCCTAGTGATAATGAAAGGCTTAAAAGATTCAAGGAGAATTCAAGGGGGTTTCCAGAACCTGTACCCTATCATTTCCCCCTCAAACAAATCAGACCCAAATTCTTATGGGATAAGGGGACAAAGGTCTTTGCTTCTGAAACTACTTCCTGCTGGCAAGGGGTGTAGAGCTGTTCCTGCCTCTGTGGTCTCTGTTCAAGGGAAATATGGCCTTGAAAGTCATCTGGAAGTTTATGGCTTGGACCCTGGAGGAGAGAAACCTGGCAGGAGGTTAAGCAGAGAAGGACCAAACAGGCACAAAAGGAGTATAGAGAAAATAGAATTTTCCTGGCATAAAGGACAATTTCCCTGCAGGGAATTCAAGATGACCATGGCAAGGCCAAAACCTAAAAAGTAAAGTGCATCATGTTTGATAGGGGAATTTTTTGCTTTCAGATATCCTGTTTCTTTCTGAATTGCTCCACGGGCATGTAGAAAATGGAAAGCATATTTTGAATAAGTAAAAACATTTACTCTTTTGTTTTCCCCTAGCTCTAGGGCTCTGGTGGGTGCTATTAATTGTGCCTTCTGGGAAGAGGTCCCAGAGGGCAGGGATTTGGCTTCTGTGGTGTGGTGAATGCCTACTGTGTACCTGGCTCTCCTAACCCCTTGTTCTCTGTACCACACTGCTTCAAGGTTCAGGAGTGTGTTGCACACCCAAAGATTTAGGTCAAGGTTATCTAAGAGCAAGGCTTGATATTTGGTGAACCTGTGGCTAGTCTGCCACTAGTGGTCCTCTGCTTCCAGGGTGCTCTGAACTCAGTGGGGTCTGGTCATGGTCCCACCCTAGAGGGAGTGAGTAAGGGCAGTCCCTCCCAGGCCTTGGGCTTAATTGGATATTGACAGCAATAGTGGAACAATGGCTGGGGTGGCATGAGTAGCTTGCCCAGGAATTCCCTGATCCCAAACAATTGTCTCTACTGTCTCCCACAGTTCCAGGGGAACATGGAGAGGTTTGGTGAACAGAGGGAAAAGGGATATGGGAGGCTTAACTAGAGAAACTGACTCCCAGTTTCACCATCAGGTTCCTTCCAAACAAGGGGACAGGGCAAGAGGAGAGCATAAGGAAGGGACAGATCCTCAAGCAGTCAACAGAAGGAGTATGTCTCAAGACATCCCTTGGTTTTCCCTTTGATGCTCATGACCTGATGAGTGAAGGGGTGAGTAGGGTCAGAGTAATTGGTCAAAACAGAGAATGTAACCATGATAAAGTAGGTAACCTTACCTTCAGCCTCTATTTTTGCCCAGGGCTTGGCAAGAGAGGTGAAGAAAGTGGGAGCACTGCCAAACCCCAGTCTCCTCATCATTCCCAGTCTTGAGAAGACTAGGGAACAGGGTACTGGAGGGTGGCTCAACCACTTTTCCAACCTCAGGGACAACCCTTCCTCCATTATTCTTCCTGGTCACTTGGGCACGGTCACAGAGGCATCAGTTCTGGGGGACCCCTGGTGGAGGTACCATGCTGGAGGGGCACTCCTTGGACCAGTGAATTTCCTTGTAGCATCAAAAGCATGTTTCCCTACAGGCTGAGTTGCAGGTGAACCCTTGGAACTTTTCCTGGCCATGGCAGCAATCAAGACTTGAATGCGTTCTCTGTTTCTCTTTCCCTGAGTTCTCTTTCATCTGCTTTGTTTAAGCATCTGTTGTTGAAAACTCAGAATTCCATCTCCGGTAATTGGTCCTGAGGTGTTTGGGGTCCCAAAGCCAATTTCTTCAGTTTCTTCCTAATATCTGGGGCAGAGTGATTAATAAAACATATGCTAAGGATTGCTGCCCTTTCTATAGAGTCAGGATCTAAGTTTGTATGCTTCTTAATAGCTTCTACCAGAAGGTCTTGGGAAAGGGTAGGGTTTTCCTTTGCTCCCTTAGTAATTTCCCTAACTTTTTGAAAACATATTTGTTTTCGAAATGCATTTCATAGGCTTTCTAACAGGCAAATTACCATATGGTCTCTCTTTCCCCTATCCTCACTCTTTTGGTAATCCCATCCTGGGACACTAGTGGGAAGAGCAGCTGTTCCTGGGAGGCATTTTGTAGGTTCATTGCTAGCCAAATCAATCCCTAAACTTTTGAACTTGTTCCCAGATTCTCCTCTTCTCCTCAGGGGTAGAATGGTTAGAGAAGAGGATATGCAAATCACCCAAAGAAAGCTTAAATTGCAGAGAGATGTCCCTAATACCCTCAGTAAATTTAGTGGAATCTTATGAGTATCATCCTAGTTTCTCTTTAACTTGAGCGAGATCCAAAATGGAGAAAGAAACATGCACTCTAATTGTCTCACTAGGGGAGGCAGGTACTTACGTTAGAGGAAAAGACCTTGAAAGCACTGTGGGGACCAGGGCTTGGGAAGGGAGATAGGAAGTCCCACTTCTTGTGAGGGAGGGACTGGGGGATGCTGGCTAAACCTGATTAGACTGCAAAACTGGGAAATCCTACTGGCAAAGAGAAAGATCCATTGGCACCTGAGGAGGGGTAGGGTTCAGAGAGGAAGATACCACAGGGACCACCATGGGGTGGGCCCCCAGGCCTGAATGGGTGTTACCTGGTGGGGCACATGGTAAAGGGCCTCAGAGAGACCAGGGATGAGACTTGAGCAGGGGTCCCTGAGGGGGGAAGGGGCAAGGGAGGAGATGCATAGTAGGAGACAAGAAAGGTGAAGGCAGCACAGAAATGGTGGGGGGGTTGGGCTAGAGAAAAAAGGAAGGGAAAACAAGGGAAAGAGGGAGTGGCCAAGGAATGGGGGCATAGGAAGTATGGGGGTTTGGGGGAATTTGGGGAGCAACAGGAGGGGCTGGCGGAGATTGGGGTGGGGATAGGAGCTAGGAAAGTGCTGAGAATGGAGGCAAGGAAGTGAGGAGGGTGAAGCCCTGGAGGCATTAGAAGGGGGTCATTTAATTGGTCCCCTTTCCCCCTTTGTGGGATGGCTCTAGCTATGAGCATCTTACAATCTTTTCTGAGAATGGGGTTCTGAGACAGCTTAACAAAGGTCATTATGTAGGCTATTTTCCTTCCATTTTCCTTCTTGACAACAGTATAACTCTAACTGTAAGAGAATATTATATTGTAAAATCCCAAATATGGACCATTCTTCATGGTCTTCAAGTGATACTGAGGCCAAATAGTGTTGCAAAAGAAGACAAGCCTTTTTCTTTTTAAGTTCTTTAGAGAAACTATTTTTTCCCCCAATTTTGTAAAAGACAACCCAAAGGAAAATTTTGGGGAATTGAAAAGCATTGACACATTATGGGCATGGGGACTGGCAGGCCTTTCCTCTGTAAAGGAGAATCTGGGAGTAAGCCTCAAGAAACAAACAAAAAGGACCTGAAGTTTCCCCAATTCCCTAGTGCTCAGAGAATTGAGAGAATTGGGCATACACTTCATGATAGGTCATCTGTTCTTGTCCTCTATACTTCAGAAGGTGTGCGCAGGTCCATGGCCTTGAACATAACCACTGGATACATCAGGCTGAGTGTGAGATAGCCTCCCAACTGTCTGATCTAATGGGACCTGAGAGGTCAGGCCTAAAAAGCACCTCCATGGTAATTGAAGGGTAACTCCAACTGTAGGGTGAGAATAGGATAAGGGGAGGGGGAGGCTTACATATGTTCCAATCTTGGCTGGAGAAGAGTTTGAGATTAGTAGTTTTCCCAGTCAGGAAAGCAAAATGTTGAGGTTTAGGGGCACTGGAACTCTGACATAGACTTACATGGGGTCCTGCCCAAATGAATTTGACTCAAGTATTTTTTCAGCCAAAGAAAAAAAAGTTTATTAAATATCTGCCATATTGGGTAGACTCTTAAGGAATATAAGCATTTGTATCACTAATCCAAATGGGCCAGAGTGAATCTGAATCTAGTAACAGCGATATTGTAACCATGATAAATTGTGAAAGATTTACCTAATCTAATCAGTACAGCAGTCTAAGACAGTTTCAAAGGACTCATGAAGAAAAAATGCTATCTAAATCCAGAGTAAGAACTAATGAATTCTGAATGAAGGGAAAAAAATCATGTCTTTCACTTACTTTATTTTTTTTAAATATGACTGATGTGAAAATATGTTTTGTCTGACTTCGTATATATAAATGATATATTGCTTGCCTTCTTAATGGTTAGGAGGAAAAGCTGGATGGAGGGAGAGAATTGTAAACTCAAAATTAAAAAAATAATTAAAATAAATTAGAATAATTTAAAAAGCAAGCTTAATTGCAAGAAAAATACTAATCAAACACTTCCCCCATACATATAGGGGAGAATGTCAGAAATTCACACACCATAAACAAGAATAAATTGATCAATCAAGTATTGGGTATACAAGAGGCATAGATGATCTGAATAGGAAAAAAAAATGTGGCTGGTACATGTGTTTGTAGGAGTACATACTTTGGGAATGAATGTAGTATGAGTTTCTATGTGGAGGGGCCATTCACACTTTCAGTGTGCTAGGTCAACCCTGACTTCTGGCAATTTCACCATACTGCCATTGTTGGGTTTGTTCCTCATTTCTATAAAGTCTCACCTGTAAACTTAGTCTATACTCAGATGTGGTCAATTCCACATGCTAATCTTTGGTCTCATAGTTGTTGTGGGGAACATTTCCTCCATTCTTTGGCGAATTCTTTCAAGTTCTATTTTGTCCTCTGTTTCTAAAATATCAGGAGAATTTCCCTTGAGAACTTCTTGAAGGATGATTTCTAGGTTCTTTTTTTGATCATGGCTTTCAGGTAGTCCAATAATTTTCAAATTGTCTCTCCTGGATCTATTTTCCAGGTCAGTGGTTTTTCCAATGAGATATTTCACATTGCCTTCTATTTTTTTCATTTGTTTGGATCGATTTAATAATATCTTGATTTCTCATACAGTCATTTGATTTCATTTGCTCCACTCTAATTCTGAAGGAATTATTCTCTTCAGTGAGCTTTTGAAATTCTTTTTCCATCTGGCAAATTTGACTTTTTAAGCCATTCTTCTCCTCATTGACTTTTTAATGTATTTTTTAAGGTGTTATTTTCTTCAGTCAGGTTGTTGACTCTCTTTTCATGATATTTTTTTCATCACTCTCACTTCTCTTCCCAATTTTTCCTCTACTTTTCTTATTTGGTTTTCAAAATCCTTCTTAAGCTCCTCTATGGCTTGTAAAAATTTGCATTTTTCTTGGTAGCTTTTGGTACAGGAGTCCTGACTGTGTTGTCTTCCTCCCATTCCCTGCTTTGATCCTTTTTGTCCCCAAAAAAGGAATCTAAAGTTGGATGGCTGTGCTTGCTTTGTTTCCTTTGCCTGCTCATGTTGCTGGTCAATTAACTTGACTTTTGAACTCTTTGCCAGAGTTCGGGGGGGGGGGGG
>CM053582.1:365025515-365045305 GCA_028627135.1 Pseudochirops cupreus | reverse complement strand
CTCTCTATATACTTAGGCTAATCTTAGTTTCATTTCTACTTTGTAAGCACTTTGGGGACTATAATGTTAGAGCCTAAGTGTGGTGGTTCCTCTATGCTTGATGGAAAGAATAGTTTATTGAAATTTTTTGAGTTAAGTTTTTTTCTCATGTTTATGGTTCCCTTTCCTTTTTCATCCTTAAATGGCCCAATTCATCATCAATAAAATCAAATAGATATAAAACGTTACACTATAAATAAATTAGAGGAGAATGGAAGAAGATACCTTTCCCAATTATATTGTAGGGGAGTTCTGAACTAAACAAGAGATAGTGTTAAATTAGAAGGGAAAGAGTTAACTGGGGGGGGGGGGGGGAGAGCTTTTTTCCAGTAGCAAATTTCTCTGCTAAAGTAGAATATAGATGATATTTGTGGAATTGACATAATGTATAAGAATAAAAACCATTCCTTTATAGATAAATGGTAAAAAAAAAATGAGCAGACAGAACTCAAGGGAAGAAATTCATCAACAGTCATATGAGAAAATGCTCCTAAATACTAATAGGAGAACTGTATCAGATTAAGAAAGATAAATGTTGGAGGGGCTATAATTTAAAAAGCATAGTAATGCACTGTGTCACTCATTACAAATGTGTTTGCCTTGATAAAATGGATGTGTTCCTGAAAAGTTGTGAATTGAAATTCTACAAATCATATCATATTTTAATTGTACTGGGAAGGCTTGATATTTAAAAGAACTGTGCAGTGAATCCATTTGCAAATAAATAGCTCTTTGGGAATGTGTATTACCCCATCCTAATTTGCCTGTTTTGTAAATTCAGATTTTAGCATTTTGTGTTTACATTTACTATGGGGGCTGCCACTTTCCAGAAATAAATCTTGTATCACTGTGGTACACAAAGGTGCCTATCTCCCTGTATTGTGATTATTTAAAAAAAAAAAATCAATCATTTGATCCCAATTTGAAAACCACTTGCAGGTACAGTCCTAATCATAAGCTCTGTCTGTTTGAGGCCAAACATCTGTCAGAAATTAGGTTAGAATGAATGTCATCCAAAATTTGTTGAATGTTTCTGATTAGATAATTCTCCAAACTATAACCAACCATTACATCTCATGCCAAGAGAACCTGTGTATGTGATGTTCCTGAACATACTCACAGTCTCTTTCAGTCCACCTCCGCCCCTCCACCAAAAAAAAAAGTGTTTCTATGTTTGTAACTGGTCTGTCACAAGGCATTAACATTCTGAAGGGTTAGTACAAATGATATTTACTTAGGAAGACTGAGAGATATGTCAGTCCTTTCGAAGACTTGTAATTAAATGGTAAGAGCTTTGATGTCACATTTTGAGATTAATGTTGTATCTTTAAAAGACCCATTTTCATGTGTCACTTGAAAGGAAAAATATGCCTCCCTTTAAAGATAGCTATTGAATGCAGATAATATTTTTAAAGTACCTTATTATTACCACTTGACAAGCTATATTTTGCCCATCTATCTCAATTTAGGAAATGTGCACTTATATAATTGGAAGTAAGGATTGAAGGCTCATTAACTTTCCTCTGTTTGGTGATGTCCATAATCACTGTTTGGTTGCCGCTATCACGATGCATGTGTTTTACAAAATGCTCAAAGATATCTAATCTTCAAAAGATAATGATGCAGGCTGCAAAAAAAGAAAGGATTCCCAAAGGAATGAGTAAACTTGGTGTATTTCAAAGTATGAGAATCTGTGATTTGTACAATATATGCTATATACTGTTTGTCTTCTTCATACAAAGAAGGAAAAAACGTTTTTTTCTTTCAGAAAAACCAAATTAAATCAAAGACACAAGCAGCTAAATCTTTGAAAAAAAAATATTTCTGGAAAATCCTTCCTTTCCAATTTTTCCTTCAGGGATCACATGTAGCTGCTGTATTCTGCACTATTTAACTGAAGCCACTAATTTAAAATTTTTTGTTCATTTAATTAATTATTCAATTTTCTCTATTTACTATTTGGGCACTTTCTTTTCTAAACAAAACTGTGTTTTGAAAAAGGCTATTCTACTTATGGACAGATATCATTATTGAAAAATTTTCCCCCAAATACAATACCCTGTAATGTCCATCTTTCTCTGTCTTCATTCTACCTGCTGGCACTGTATCAAGATGTCTAATTTCTCGTCCACATGACATATTTATGTATTATCAAACATTGTTACAGAATTGGCTGCACAGAACTGAGCCAATAAACAATATATTCAGAGATGTAAGAAATCCAGAGTGAGTGAAAAATGGCTTTTTTGGCATTGTTCATATGACAGAGATCTTCTCCTCTTCATTTCAGTCACCACCTTTAGTTATTCTAGCCAATTAAGATACTGACAAAGATATGGTGAAGACCAGAATTCAGCTGTCCTGTGGAGGACAGAAACCATTAGGTCTAGAGGTGTCCTGTTTTGGGGATTGTGGCTTTGGGTCACGTAGAAAGCCCATTGCTTTAGATTCCTGGTATTATCAGCTACGTTCTTGAGCAGTCAAACTGATTTCAGAACCAAAGTTGGAAAATTGCTTCAACTATTTTTCTGTGCGTGGTACATGGATACTCTTAGAAAAGAGGAGAGAACCACTTTTCAGTGTGCACAGTCTTCAACTTTTGTAGAGAGTTGGCTTAGGAAGGGTATAAAAGTTGCTGTTTTTTCAAACCTAGGCATCTGGGATTTAACACATTAGAATATGGGTTTTTAACCTGGGAGTTCATGATGAACTTATTTTTTTACAAAAGAATTAATATAATTTTTCAATACTATGCATTAAAACATTTTTTTTTCTATAAAAGAGTATAGCAGTTCTGCCTAAGGGGTCCAGGACACACAAAAGGCTAAGAACTTGTGCATTATAATGTTTTCCATTTCATTTTATTAAAGGAATTGCTGTAGGGCTTTTTTTTTTGAGGGGAAGGTAGAAATGTAGAAAGCATAAATAATGCTAACCAGGGTAGTATTCTCTTTCCCATTATGAAGCTGCTTGAAGTTAGTACATAACATTTAAGGAGGGTAAAAGTCTGGAGTCTCATGTATTGGGGCCAACAATGGCAATGTTAGAAGGATAGAGATAAGAGAGTCAATGATGAGAACTCATTGTGTCAGTCAGTGTTGTGTGGCTCTGGCAGTCGGTATTCTTAGGTGTCTTATTGTGTGCATGTGTGTGTCTGTGGTTTCCTCTGTCATATGTGTTACCCTGGGAAAGACCTTGTGTATTGTGCTGTTATTTATGGTATTAGAAATAAAGCATAACAAAGGACTCAGAAAAATGAAAGGCTCAGTAATAAAAATAAAGGTAACATTGATATGGTTCCTGATGTTTACAAATTGCTTTTTATACATTACCCCGTTATCTATGGGTATTTGTAGCTCATTTTACAGATATGAAAACTGATGCTCAAAGAAGTTGGCCATCCAGGTTGTAACTGCTGAGGTTCAAAACCCAGTTCTTCCTGAGTCTGAGTTTAGGGTTTTATCCACCACACCATGATGTGCTTTGATGATTCTTTCAGAGAGCCAAAAAACTGCAATATCTTTGACATCATTAGAGTTCTTCCTTATCTTGTCAGTTGTGCATGTGTTCCAGAGTCTCCAGTCTCTCTTGAAATGAGAGTTTTTCAAGACCCTGATTCATGCCCAAGATGTCTCCTTGCATTAGCCAAACTACAATTGTGTTTCCAAGTAGTTTTAAAGACTATATTTTTCTATCAAATGTGAATATAAAGTAGAGAGCAAAGTAAGTATGGTGACTCCATTGTGAATACCTTCCCGTTCTCAAATGCAAAGGAGCTGAATATAAACACCCATTCTCCCATATAAGGGTTTGAATTATCTTGAATTTTCTATTCCATTATATTTTGCAGATTGACTTTAAAAAAATTAATGACTGCTATTCTCATGTGTTGAGGATACTTCCTTTGCAAACAATATCCAATAACATTAAGATTATTACTCAATTATATTTTGATTTCATTCTTAAAATCACATTATGGATTCTCTCCTTTCATTGACAGATTATTTTTCGTAAAATCAGCGATGTGAAAAAGGAAGAGGAGGAGCGTCTTCGGCAGAAAAATGAGGTAACCCTCAGTATCCCGGTGGACCACCCTGTCAGAAAGCTTTTCCAGAAGTTCAAACAGCAAAAGGAGCTAAGAAATCAAGGATCAACCCAGAGTGATCCAGAAAGGAGCCAACTTCAGGTGGAGAGTCGCTCCTTGCAGAATGGGGCTTCTATCACTGGTACAAGTGTAGTCACTGTTTCTCAGATCACACCTATCCAGACTTCTCTGGCCTATGTAAAAACCAGTGAGTCCCTAAAACAGAACAACCGAGATGCGATGGAACTAAAGCCAAATGGCAGTACTGACCCTAAGTGTCTCAAAGTCAACAGTCCCATGAGAATGAAAAACGGAAATGGAAAAGGGTGGCTGCGACTGAAGAATAATATGGGTGGCCATGAGGAGAAAAAGGAAGATTGGAATAATGTCACAAAGGCTGAATCCATGGGTTTACTGTCAGATGACCCTAAATGCAGTGACTCAGAGAGCAGTGTGACCAAAAACCCATTAAGAAAAACAGATTCATGTGACAGTGGAATAACAAAAAGTGATCTCCGTTTAGATAAAGCTGGTGAGACCCGGAGCCCACTGGAGCACAGTCCTATTCAGGCTGATGCAAAACATCCCTTTTATCCCATTCCGGAGCAGGCCTTACAGACCACATTGCAGGAAGTGAAACATGAACTCAAAGATGACATTCACCTGCTAAGCTGCAGAATGACTGCCCTGGAAAAGCAGGTGGCAGAAATTTTGAAACTACTCTCTGAAAAGAGTATTTCCCAGACCTCTTCTCCCAAATCCCAAGTGCCACCCCAGGCACCTCCCCAAATACCCTGTCAGGATATTTTTAGTGTTTCGAGGCCTGAATCACCTGAATCTGAAAAAGATGAAATCCACTTTTAATATTATATATACATATATATTTGTTAATATATTGAAACAGTATATACAGCTATATACATGTGTATATATAGTATATACATAATATATATATATATGCATATATATATATATATATTTTCACTTGCTTTCACTATGACTTGAATACAACAAGGATTTTGATATGTAAATATTGCATGTCCAGCTGGATTCTGGCCTGCCAAAGAAGATGACTATTGATAACCTAGATATTGCTTGTATAATATGCAGTTAACTGCATGCACACTTTACAGTTATTTATAATCTATTATATAATAAAAAAGGATGATTTTGTTTGTTTAACAAAGGCAATGTACTATAAAAAAAAATCAGGGTCCAATATGCTAGGATCATCATGGGTGTTTTGACCTCAGGTTGGAGTGGGTTAAGTTCTCATTCCTTCAGTGTTCTTCTGAGTTTGAACTATAGATTAATGCCAGAGAGGAAGTTAACCTTTTCCAACTGTTAGTCTCATTTTATGATCTCTCTTCTTGTGGTATTTTGTGTACTTGGTGTGAGGTTTCTATTCCCTATCAGGCCAGTCATTTGTTCCATTTTGCAAGGCCTCATGAAAGGTCTATGTCAAGTGTAAGGAGTAAGGGGAATGGATGGCTATGGGCTATATGCATGGATTGCATTTTCTTTCAGCTACTCCTCCCTTCTACTCCCCCCCCATTTCCCCATGTTACTTTAGGTAGTAAACACAGACAGTCTCATAAGAGAACCTTAGCACTCTCTTTCTTAGAGAACAGCTATCTTCTTTTAGACTGACTTACCCATACCATGGATACTGAACTATAAATATAGTATAGGTCATTATAGAAACACTGCAGTATGCTATGTAAGGGTTTATCAACATTGACATCAGATAATCTGATTTTCTAAGGCTACTAATTGTTCTGACTATGGTTTTCTAAATCTGAATATCATGGCAGTAAATGAAAACAGAATATTTGCATCTCTGATTTAGGTATTAGGGTATTAAAAATAAATGTAAATTATTGGTTGTGCTTTAAAAAGTAAACTTGTAATTCATGAGGGGTAGAATATAGCATGAGACTTGTTTGTAGAAAGTTCTCCTAATATGAAAAACGTCTATGGGTAACTGACTTGAAAAGAAACAAAAAACAACCCAGCTCAAAGTAGATGCTTAAAAATCAAATGTTGCTCAAATCAGAGAAATTCTTTTTGCAGAATTTTTTTTCCTAGTCAAAATTTTCTAAGGATTCTTCTTTGTATACAAACTTGGTTCTACTTCTAGATGACTGCAGTTTTGATAAAATAGACCCCTATGATTTAGAAGGATGCTCTAGTGGAAAGGTATGAACTTTTAATTCTTTTTTTGTTTTTTGGTCACAAATCCTTTTGTTAGAAAGTGCCTATTGTAACAAAGTTCACAAGGAGCTGCTTTAGCCAGTTACTAAATGAAATGTGTATTTATGATTAATATCCATACCAAAATACATATTGACTCCAGAGACTCAAAGGAATCCATTAATTTCATTATGGTTAGGTAAACAATATATTTTAAATAGCTCTGCGGAGTGTGTTCTTTTTGGTGCGTGCATGAGTTTTCTAAATGTGGATTAGATGTAGGGGAAAATATACTATATTCATGTGTGTATATGGTGGGTGCTTTTGATGTGTGATATGAATATACCTACACGTGTATATACATATATATGTACATGCATATGTGGGGGATGCAGAATATACATATGTGTGTGGAATATGCATGCATATATATGTGTGTATATGTGTGTGTATGTGTGTGTGTGTGTGTGTGTGTGTGTGTATGTGTGTGTGTGTGTATTCCATGCACACTATGGCACAGAAAAGCTGATACTGGAACCAAAGATGTCAATATTCAAAGTTATATGATCATTCCCTACCTTCCTTCTTGTCTCCAATCCAACCAGCTCTATTAACATCTATAGGCAAAATATTCAGTCAAATAAAAAACGTAATCTGACTTGAGAACTGTAAAGAAGCACCATTAAAACTAATTTTATACCTAACTCAAAAAATAACATCATGTACTCTGTCCTATTTACATAAGGTATTTGGGATAATAGATGAATGTTTGGTACATTTTTCCCTCTGCCTCTTAGTTTTATATGCTAGAGGCGAGTGATTAACTTGGTTTGTATGTGTCGCACGTCTTCTATGAAGTGAAGAAATCTACAAACAAAACTGGCATGCATCTCAAAGGGCCAACGCATTCCTTGTATTTGTTCTTTATGTCCCTAACTATTCCCAGAGTCTCACAAAGTATGTAAGGTTAGAGGGTGTAGGCAATATTCCCATTTCTTTATACACACAACTTCCATCAATATAAAGGAGGGCCTTTCGGTGAAAACATAAGTTATAATATCTGCCTAAATTATAGGCATGACAGAATGATTTAATTATAACACAATAAATCATCTTTTTCCAAATAGAGATTTATTTGCTTATATGGTTTGGTTTGTACTCCTATAACTTAATCACTTGTCTCATCCTCTATTTTGCTATTGGCAAAGGAAATGGAATGTAATGGACGTTCTCTAAGATTCCTTCATGAGCTAACATTTTGTGCATCTATAATTCATTCACTATCTTTGAGTCTGGTGTCTGTGTGTGTGTGTGTGTGTGTGTGTGTGTGTGTGTGTGTGTGCATTTCAATTATGTGTGAGATATGGTTGAAATTTTAATAGTGGGAACAAGTAGAAAATATAATCTGAGGTCAGAAATGTATTCCTTCCTGTTTCATTTTTTGCCACGTAAACTGGCTCTAAGGCCTAAGTCAAAGTCCATGAAACATTCAATTTTCCAAATTATTGCCAAGTTTCAGTAGTTGATTGTAGTCGTGAAGCAGAACATCAGACAACAGTCTATCCTTGAATAGAATGGTACTAGAGCATTCTAGGTTCTCAAGCAAGAAAGACAGCATCAATTGCATTTCAATGAACCCCCTAGGGGTTCTTTCCAATCATCTCCTTTCTTTGTCTGCATGGCCTGGTCATGGTGCTGACCCGCATGTGTTCACTCAATATTGTATATATAGTTTTCCTCTAGGTTTCCAGGAAGAACAATTCCTGCATATTGATCTAACACAAACATTTAAGGGTGAACTTTACTAAGTGCAATAATGATAGAAAAATTTTCTGTGTTCCCTCAATCAGCACATAAGTGGTAAACTCCTTTTTTGGGGGACCAGGTGACTGCATGGTTTATTCTACAAATGCTCTTGGTGCATACAGAAAAAACATTTTTTTAAAGATATACAAATATGTTTATTTATGTATATCTTTCTGACCAACACACTAATATGAATAAATATGTATACTGAAAATTCAAACTTTTCCAAAGCAACTTATACATCTTCAATATTTTTTATATTAATGTATATTATCAGTTACTATAACCTGAATGACTAGATAAAACATTATAATGACATTTTTAAAAACAGAAATATGAACTAAATATCACAAATAGACAAGTTTCTTTTGTCTACAGTAGGATATGTTGCTAAAATGTGGTCTAATGGGGGAGATTGTGAGGATAAATAATTGAACCAGAGTTGCATTATGAAGAGAAGATGGGGGAGGGGAGGAACATAAATATAAAGGAATTTAAAAATACAGCGCATCTTTTAAAAATGCAAGTGGAAACAATACATCAAAACATTAATTTCCTCTTACAAAGCCATTCTTAAGGAGAAGACTGTGTAGTATCATAAAAGTCCATTGTTCAAATGTATGTGTTTACATTATCTATGATGTTTGTGGAGACAAAGGCAGGAAGAATCAGAAATTTCAGTTTTGTACCTTCCCTTGCTCAGATTTTGCAGGAAGAGATTAAATTGTTCCTTGAGTACAAACAGTTTAGGAGAGTTATTAGCTTTGCCAACTCAGACATCATTTTATAAATTAATTCTTCCCTAGAGATAGATGTAAAATTCACTAACTCCAAATACCTTACTTACCCAAGGGATCTGGGCCATTCGATTCTTAAAATTAAAAAATAAAAAGTGAATTTCTTTAGTAATTTCTCTGCCCTGAGTCATAGGTCAGACACTGCTTTTGCAAAATACAGTGACTGGTCGTTATGATGGGTTTTTTTTTTTTTCAGTCTAATGGCTTGTATTTCTGATACACTTGTTCTGATTCTCTCTTCTAAAATTTCATCTAGGAAATGAGAATATTTGTCTAAAATATCTATATCATGCATGAATATTGATTTTTAAAAGATAATAATGTTATTATTTTTAGATACAATATCTTGCTTGTTTCTGGGCACATTCTTGCAAATTGGGAGAGTCCCAGGAAGGAAGTTGAGAAAGACAATGGAATATTAACCACTCACAATTTGTCACAAATTGACAAGTACCACTTTGGATGTCACTTTCTTTTTCTTGAATTCAAGCTCCCCATCTGTGAAAAGTAAAATGAAGATGATGCTCTCTTCATCCTTGTATCATGGTATATGAGCAATATATTTGTGAAATATTTTGTTTCTTAGAGCTCAGTTAGTACAATTTCCTCACTTATGTCAGAAAATAAAGGGATATATATGTATACACACAGAGACATATATATCTGTATTATATATGTGTGTGTAATATGTATATATATATGTATATATTTCAAGACCAGAGACATTCTATGGATAAATTCAAATAAACAGCTATTAAACAAAATTATAATTGAAGTAGATAATCCCAAAACATAGGAGTTTTCCAAGTCTTTTTTTTTTTTACATTTTGGGGGATGCATAATGATTAATACTTATGAATAAATGGAAGACTTTAATTTAATTTTCCTTAATTTCACTCAGATCTCTTGTAAGAGTTTTATGACAGAACTTGGCAAGGAAAGAGTTTCATAAGGCATACAATTATTTATGTATTTGCAACTACTGTGCATATTAAAGATGAGGGAAAGTTCTTGTGATTCTTTAAGGGATACAAACGAATATTTGTGTTTCTGCTTCCTCCGTATAATGAAGTTATTCAGCTGTATATGTTTGCGAACTTTGTGTGTGTGTTCGGGGAAGGATAATATGCTGTACCATAGGTATATATTTCTAAAAATTTTTACTTTATATACTCACAATGAGTTTGTATTTCAGCCTTTCTTGAGTGCTTACTACGGGCTAAGCAGGTAGCTTCTTCAGGTGTTTCTATACTAAAATGATTCTGAAATCTAAAAATATACAGATTTGTCTATGCATTTATCCCTACAATAAAATTACTTTCCGAAAAAAAACCTCATCCTCAAACCATTGAATTTTTTGCTATACTTTTGTCAAATGAATGAAAGCAAATTGGTTCTAGAAGTAGTTGCAAAGTAGTGATCTCATTAAAAAAGAAAATGAGTCTATTAATTCTTCACTGAAAAATTACTTTCTTTAGCCAAATGTGTTTCACAGAATCAAATGCATATGAATGCATGTATAATCAGGAAGAACTTTAAGACAGCACTCACAAAAAGATGAAAAATATGGGGGAAATATTAGTGCAGCAACTTCAGTAACACACCTATGTTTGGCATTTTAAATGAAATTTACTTGAATAATGTGCAATATTTCTTCTGAAAAATTAACATTGTGTTTTGTTTTGTAAGTAACAGAGCAACTCATATGTCTTAGAGAGATACTATCAAGCAAATTTGCCCCTCCTTTTTTGCTTAAAGAAGAAAAAAGACAGTACAGAAAAACAATGGGGAAAGCTTATGTACAATCGAATGGATAGAGTTAGAGTTCTTACTGGATTGTTTTAATGTGATATACTTCAAAATGAAATGATTACATGGAAGAATGATTTATGTAGACTTCATTTTAAATTTGATAGAAACCCCCAGAGTGGATAAAAACCAAGGATCATCATATTTTAAGGGAGTGAAATTTAAAGCTTTGAGTGTTCTAATATCCTCATCAGCGTCTCTAAAGAGACACCTACCATAAAATTGTTAAATTGATTTCAGAGCTAATAATATTTATATACTTATCTACTGTCACATCATTGCTACAAACAATTGCACTTTGTGATTTAAATGCATAAATAATACGATCACTGAATTGACCATCAGTACAAGGATAATAGTGCTTAGATGCCTGTATTTAAAATAAATAACAAGAATATTGATGCCTATGACAGAATATAGAAGCTTACATTGCATATCTAAGAAATGATACAGAACGATTACAAATAAGAGGAAAGTTTGAACTGTAAAATTATTGAATATAAACTTAGAGTGATACAACATAAGACCATAGAATCAAACTAAGGTCAAAGTTTTGGCTACCTGTCGTCAATTTGCAAGGCTGCTCGAACTCATTTTAGCATGAACAGGTTCTATGCCTAATTTCATACAAACTCACCAATTGTTGGACATCAAGAACACCAAGAGAGGTCCAAGCACACACAGCCACTGTTTTTGGTATACACCTAACCACATCAAGCGTTATCATAAGAAGAGTGAGTTAGAGTGATTAAGAGGGAGGGAAGTCTTGATAATTATCGTAACACTCAAACTAGTTTGTATATAATTTGGGGGAGGGATGAGTAAAAAATCAACTAAAGTGAGGACTTGACATTGGCTTTCAAAGTAAGGGAGCAATTATATGAAACAAAAATTGAACACAGAACGTGTGTTCCTCTGTTGGATGAGCATTTTTTAAAAGAATAATTCTGTATTTTATTCAAAGTTTTCAGTCATCTCTATATGAAGAAATTTCTTTTTATGTTTTATTCAGTCCTGAAAAGTCACAGGACTTCCAAAACAAATGTTAAAGCACAATATAACTTGATTGCATAAATTTATCTCTAACCTTGTCTTCATCCACCCTTATTCAACCTACTTCTTAAAAATATCCCTGATGTGAGATGTTCCCCCAAATTAACTCATTAAAATGCAAGGCAGCTTCGATTCTTAATAATGATGCTGTAGGACCACCCACACAAAAAGAAACACATGTTCAGGCTTTCTATTCCTGTTTCTTCTGAAAAGAATCACTCCAAATGAAATGTTCTACCAATCTTCCTCTCTGTTCTAAATGGTCATCCTTCTATCAACTGGATCTTAATCCATTTTTATACTCCTCTCGAAGGTTTTTTGCTTCTATATTAGAAGCAACGTCCTTTTGGGGTAAATTATATAATAAATAATAAATGCTCATTCTAGCAATTTCCTCACAAATGACAGGCTGTAATTTCACCATTTTTTTTCCTCAACAGTGTACTGTCAATACACACACACACACACACACTCTCTCTCTCTCTCTCTCTCTCTCTCTCCTCACATGCCCATTTCTTATTGAACTAGAGTTGGGAGAATGGATTCTTTTGTGATTCCCTTCAGGGAAATTAGAAATATGGCAAAGAGTTAATGGTAATTCTAATATTTCAGGGATCCATAAAAGAGGGACATCTACAAATGAAGACTGGAACTCTTCCATCCCTTAATAGATAATTTTCATGAGTTGCTGTAGTCAAAGCAATTGTCACCCCATGGCAAACTTTCTGGTGATAAATCTCTTTGAATTTAGCCACTCCGTTCCCCACATTATAGATATACTGCCCATCACTGGGCCTGCATTAGAATTGCTTCCAGCTTGGTCTTAATGGAAATAGCTTACGCTCCTTTTGGCATAACTTTAGAGAACCTATCTTCATATCATAATGAAGAGAAGGAATATAATTTTAGTAGAGGCATGCGGTTAATATGTATAAAAGCACAAATAAACTTTCTTTTTCATAAAACTTAGGTACTTAATATTAATTTTACCAAAGCTTTGCTTTGTATTTTTCCAATCTCTTCAAAGATTTAAAAAAATCTAAATTATTCTGCATAATAACAAATTAATCAATCAATGCCTATTAAGCACCTACTATGTGCAGAACACTGGGCTAACCAATGTGGTTAGGACAGGAATTTAGAATTTGTCAATTGTGATTCTATCTCAAATACTGATTATTGCCTCAAGCTTAATTAATCTATCAATTTGCCTTTGTATATATGTGTGTAAACATGTATGTATAAGCATAGATATATATCAAAGAATTGTGAAAAATAACCAGTTTGGGGTTATGAAGTACTTAGATGAGAAATGTTAAAAATTTAAGAATATTTTAATAACACAATAATATGATAATTTGATTGATCAGATTAATTTGTTATAATGCCAGCGTTAGTGACAGTTAATACTTTCCATCAGTAAATTATTTTACACAGAACAATCAACATTTTAGTCATTAGTAGAGGAGACAAAATATGCTTTTTATGAGTCCAATTGTTGCTGTTCTTCAGTCTTCTGCTACTCAAGACTCCATTTGGGGTCTTCTTGGCAAAGATCCTAACATGGTTTGCCATTTCCTTCTCCAGCTCATTTTGTAGATGAGGAAACTCAACAAAACAGGATTGGGTGACTTGTTCAGGGTCCCATAGCCATTGCATGTCCAAGGCAGGATTGATTACAACTCAGGAAGATGAGTCTTCCTGGCTCCAGGCCTGGCACTACATCCATGATAGCACCTAACTATTCTCATGAGCATGATATCCATTGTTAAATTCTCTTATTTTCTTACCCCCAACACCAGAAAAACAACCACTACTCTATTTCCACTATGCTGGAAAAAATATAGATACCTGATCTTTTTTAACTTTGTCCTTTTATTTCATCTGTGTAGTATACACTCATTTTATCTGTGTAGAGTACCCTTTTATAAAATACAGACCAGCAGCTGTCTGCAACTTAAAATCTTCCTCCACTTAACCAGAGTTTCCTGGGATTCTTTGAGAATAATTGATTTCCCTATGGTCACACACAGGTCAGAGTTAGGATTTTTAGTTTTCCTGATTCCAAGGCTAGTGTTCATCTACTAGGACAGAATTGAGGACCCTGTGGCCTAGAGATCACTTGTGCCCTTCTAGGTCCTTGGATGTAGCTTTTTGAATGACTCTGAATTTTAAAGAACAAATTCTTTTATTTAAGGTGGTTTGTTATATAAAGTTTGGATTCAGTAAAAGGGCTGCACTTGAGGACCTAAAGGTCACAAGTTGTCTTGAGGCTATAGGTTCCCCACCCCTGTGGTAAGGCAATTTTGTTTTATTAGCAATGATGCCAGATTTTAATGCTGATAATTGAAATCATGAGGAATACTTTGTGTCTAATGGAAGAAATTCATTTTAGTATCTCCCACTTTTGGAAGAGAAATACGTTTTATGCATGAAGATTTGTTTTCTGGAGGAAAAAAAGAAAATATGTCCTCACATATGATTTGATTGATGTAAGGAATTCCTAGTGAAGAACTAAGCCTATATCCCCGTGGTAGCCACAATATCATCATTATTACTTAACTAATTTTTTAAAAAAATAGCTAGGAAACCCAACATAGAAAACAAGGAGTTAAGGGAAGTTAGTGTTGATGCCTGAATTCCAACAGTCATTCCTAGCCTCTTGGCTTCTAGTGCAGGGGATTTTAAGGATCATGCAGAACCCTAAAGCCACTAAGGATTCAGAGTAAAAACCAGAACCTGAATGGAGGCCAAGGTCATTCTGTAGAAAAAATATGCCAAGTAACTGTTGAACTTAAGATAAGACACACACACACACACACACACACACACACACACACACACAAAATAGTGGAAGCCAAGGAGAAATCCTCTGGATCAGAGACCATAAAGATTCATTCTTATTCAAGATTTAACTTTTGACCAATCAAGTACCACTTGAATTTTGAGTCGATTATTCCCTCATTTTTGTTCTGTCAATGCCAATGATGCCAGTTCATTTGCCAAACAACTACAAAACTTGCACTATGATTAAAGTATCTCTGTTTAGAATGGCAAATTGCATCTCTGATTTCCAAAATGAATGGCCCTTTTTACTAATTCCTTGATGTCCAAATACATTTTCCAAAAATAATTTAAAAAACATTCGTTTTCAGAAGCCATTCAATTTATCTCCATCCTTTGTGATTTTAAAATACATGTGTGTGTGTGTGTGTGTGTGTGTGTGTAAGTGAGTGTAGGGTGGGATAAGTAAGAATTTCAATATAGCTATTTGATATCTTTGACAAATTAGTTTTTGATAACAATAGTTCACTAGATAACACATAACACAAATATTCAACCCTTATATCAACCTACTTTTAAAAGAAAAAAAGGATCAGTAAATATTCTCTTCTCCCGCATTTCTGATTCTCAGAGTAATAGAATGAGGTACCCATAATACCTAAATTTGAGTCTCACCTCTGACATTTTCTGCCTTAGGCAATTCAATGAACATTTCTGGTGCACTGCTTCCTTACCTGTAAAATGAGGGTGTTGGGACAGATTTTCCTTAAGTTCCTCTCCAGCTCTAGGTCACGTTCACATTCTTCCATTACATATGAGGTCATAGAACACCTATACTAACTCCTAACATAGGGATGTCTAAAATCTGCAACCCTAAATTCAACTATATTCTTTGCTCCTTCAGAATGAAGTTACACAACATAAAGTGAAAGAGAAATTTGTCACCTACCTAATTACATTAAGTGTATTTAATTAGTGTGTAGGTGGCCAAATCTAACACATCATTTAGGTCCCAAGTCCCAACCTGGGACCTGAACAATCTAGACTGATTGCTTCTAACAACTGAAGCAAATAATTGCTCAATTATAAAAAGAAGTTGGATAATTGCCAAATTTTTATCTCTATTTTGTGCTGCATCCATGACAAACTAAACATCTTTTTTCATAGTTAGTGTTTTTTCCTTTCATTCAAAATTTCTAACGTTATAAAGTTTTGGGGGTTTTCTTTTCCTTTCTTTGTTTCTATTTTTTATTATTATATCTGCTCAAAGCCTCAAGTTACATTCCCCACTTCTGAAACTTTGCTGACCAAACTATTGCTAATCAAATGGGAACATTCAAGATCACACAGATATTTGGTGAGCAAGGAGTGCAAAATTCTTGTATGTACAAATGCATAATTTGGAGTTCATCACTGGAGAAGATTTGATTGGTCTAGAAGGCAGAAAGACCTGAAGGTCAGATATTAAAACACTATTTTTTCAGTTTTAACAGGAGACTCAGTGTAAAATGTTTTATAATTCAAATGACAATGATGTAAAGTTGATTTTGCTGAGCTTTCCACATATCTGACAATATTAAGGAATGTTCATATATGTCTTCTATGCATCTTAGTTTACTAACAGAATGTGTACAGTGATGAGAGATCCATGGGATTGGTAGCATTGGAGTAGTCTTCTTTAGCCTTCAAATGCCTGCATAGATATTTGAGTAAGACAGAGCATGCATTCCATAAAATGAAGTGAGAATCTAGAAGGAAATTCCATTCCATTGACATTTGAAAGATACTACAGTTTGGAAGAATTTCTATCCTTTAAAATATAATTTATTTTATGCAGTACGCAGTGATGACCTAAATACTTAATTCTCAGACATTTCAGTGAAGGACTGGGCATTGGCGGTGAATCTCAAAATGCATTTTTTGAGGACTTGATATTGTGCTTTTTCATTTTTAACAAGTTACTACTTTTTGTATATTTTAATGCCAATATGTGAGTGTGGCATTAATGTGACCTTGGAGATTTTGCAAATTCTGGAAATATTTTGTCATTGCTACTATTTAGTGGAAACTTGGGAATGTCATTATACGTATCCCTGCCTCTGAGAGGCTATTTCCACAAAAGCAATTTTCTTATATTCTGACCAACGGAAGAATGTGAAGCTCCCGTGTACAATATTTTTATGACTGCTATGCTAATAATCTATGTCTGCTTTGTTCAAAAGTCTGTGAGAGGATATTTATTAGGGATAAGCAGGTTATTTTTCTACTAAAATGCTATCTCAATGTGTTATAGCAATTTTGTATGCATTGTTGATCTGTCACAGGTTGCTGAAGGAATGTGTCACATTTTAACTCACTGTGACTGTAGTTTCTTAATATGGGAAAATGTGTGACCCACACATGGTCACTTCCGGGAAGTTTGTTGCCATGATCTTTTTAACTACTGTGTGTAAGCAAGGAAAAAAGAGTCACGTTAAAAAAGAATTAACAGGGAGAAGTTTCTAACCCAAAGGGATTCTGGGTTTTAGCACAATAAATTGTAATTCATCAGGGAGGATCAACTTTGATTTTTTTTTCACACTTTATTTAAATGTTGATATTTTTCATTGATACAAAAATAAAAAGTGCATTTTATTGAATGTGTGTTAAATTGGGTCTTTGTTGACAATTTCTGTTTTGAATTTATATTAAATTTATGATCAGTCCCTCAGCATAAAAATGTCATAGGTTTAGTGAAGGACATGATTTATTTCCAGTTGTTCTTGGACAGATTATTTTAGCTATTGTTATTTTGTACTTTCATAATACCTTTCCTCTGAGGAATATATTAAATTATGTGTATCTTTCCTCTGAGATGTATATTAGTAGATGTTTTTGTAATATCTTTCTTTTGCAGAGCATATCATACCATGAGGCATAATAAGTGAATTGGAATAAATATCTTAAAATCTTCCAGCAAAATTTTGGAACAACAGTATCACATTCAGTAATTGTGCTTATGGGAAATGGGGATTCATGTTAGAGACAGAGTTGGGAGGTGGTAGTTAGCAGGGAAATCAGTTTGAATCCTTGGAGAGCCAAGCTGGAGGTTAGGAAGGAGAGTAAGAGACATGAGGGAGAGGGGGGAGAGAGGGGAAAGAAGGGAGAGAGAAGAAGAAAGAGAGAGACAGAGAGACAAGGGGAGAATGAGAGAAAGAGAGAGACAGACAGAGAGAGAGAGAGACAGAGAAAGACAGAGAGAGAGAGACAGAGACAGAGAGACAAAGACAGAGACAGAGACAGACAGACAGAGACAGACAGACAGAGAGATAGAGACAGACAGAGAAAGAGATCATTCACGACACCCTGTAGTGGCTGAGGCATTTTTTAAGGGAACCTGAGTAGACAGTCCAGGTTAAGAATCAGGAAATTCAGTGTGGGCATGAGGCAAGAATCTGGGACAAAATATGGAGAACTGAGTTTGGAGAGAACCTTGTCTGCCTCAGAATGCCCCTGCTACAACATGCTCCCTCCCTTACATTGGTATCAATTGCCTTATAAACTTATAATTTATAATATAAACTCATAATGTATGCTATAGGCCCTTCCCCAATGTTCCTGTTTCATGAGCCTGAGCTTCAGGCTGTTGTTAGGGCTTCTGAAATAGCAGACTTCTGTCCTGTGTGAAGACAGAGAAAGATAGGGGAAAAAAGAAAAGATTAGGAAAAAACAATTTAAACAGCAAAAATCTTCCTAAGATTTTTCAAAATATGTGTGCCTTCCTCCAGGCAATGAATTTATTAAATCTAGTCCCTGAAAGTTTTGAGGATGGAAAGGTGTATGGAAGGATAGAAATCTTTTTTAAACTCCTTCCTTTTCTTTTGAAAAAAAAAAGAAATGCATTGTATAAGTTTAGGATCTTAATGGGCATCTCTAAGAGGGTATGGGAATTTTTACACAAGAACTCCACACATGTAGTATATAGTTAATAGCTTGTGAGAAAGTGTTTACAAAACCTTCAAAAGCTTAAAAAGTTGGAGAAATACTTTGTTATGACTAACAGAAACAGTCTTTCCTTCTATCATTTTTGTAATTAAAATCAACTCATCTTCAAAATGTCCTTTACTTTAATGTGGGGAACTAGGAAAGTGTAAAGCCAAGCACGAGCAGCTTTCCAGAGGACTGCTGCTGTGAACAGCTTCAAGGTTCTAATGCACAGTATAGTGAACTCTCTATTTATTCAGTAACAAACTAAAACAAAACATTCACAGAAATCAAAGTACAGCATTCACAATGTCATGGTACAACTTATCATTAATATGGCCACATAGTTTTCTCCAAAGGGGCCACGTAGTTTTAAACAAAGTACAATAATTTAGTAACTCAATCATTCAGTAAGTCCTTAATTCAATCATCCTTAAGGAGGCTTGTCTCCCAAATGGACACAAAGTGCAAAGGTCAAAGTTCTCCACCCCTAGGTCATAATCTTTTCAATCAGCATCAGGTACTCAAGAAGAGGTCTTTTTGGGCGGAGCCAAGATGGCAGCATAGGAGCAGTAAGGTTCGGCAGCTCCCACACGGTCACCTCAAAATGCCCATAAAATATGACTCTAAACAAATTCTAGAGCTCTAAAATGCACACAAATATACTTTCTGCTGCAGGCAGCTTGGCTAGGAGGGATCATCTCAGTGCTGGGAGCCAAAACCAGCCCAGCCTGAAAAGGTGGCTTGGCCCTGGGGGTGGCCTGACAAGCCGAGCCACGCCACAGCTGGAGCTTCAGGAAAGCAGATCTGTGGCAGCTGTGGCAGTTTCCAGAGTTATCAAGACATAAGAAAAAAAGGACTAAGTGAAAGGTCAGTGGAACTCGGCTAAAATTGGGGGAGAAGAGTGGGTCCTGCCAAATTGCCTCCAGGGCGAGGAAGCAGCAGAAGTGGAGGCCCTGTAGCCACCTCCACATTGCTGCTTCAGAGCTCCCGGCCTGCAGACTGCAGCGGGGCCAAGCGATTGTTCAGAGGCCAAGTGCTCTTGTGTTGAGTGGCCTGGATCTGGATCGTGGTCTTGGGTGGTGGTCCTGGGGTGTGTTTTCAGTGAGCCAAAGCTGGTTGGGGCTGCAGCAGCCTCCTAAAAGCACCAGCAGCTGGGAAAACCCCAGCGATTTGGGACAGAGCTTTCCCCTCTGGAAGCAGAGTTCCACAGAGCTAAAAAAGTCATTGACTGACCAACCATGAGCAGGCAAAGGAAGCAA
>CM053582.1:365001637-365025015 GCA_028627135.1 Pseudochirops cupreus | reverse complement strand
CAGCCACTGCCTCTGACGCCACTTCCAGTCAGCACCGCAGGGAGACTAGCTTGGTTCCGGCGTTCTCTTGCTCCACCCCTTCCTGCTACATCAGCAAGCTCAAGGGGCGTGGAAGATCTTCAAATCCCAGTATCGTTACAAACATCTTCCAAGAGCTCTTCAGGAAAAACTGCCCTGAGATCCTAGAAGCAGAGGGTAAAACAGAAATTGAGAGACTCCACCAGACACCTGCTGAAAGGGATCCCAAATTGAAAACTCCGTGAAATGTTGTAGCCAAATTACAGAACTATCAGGTAAAGAAGAAAATACTGCAAGCAGCCAGAAAGAACAATTCAAATATTGTGGAACTACAGTGAGGATTGCACATGACCTGGCAGCTTCTACATTGAAAGATTGGAGGGACTGGAATATGATATTTCGAACGCATAAGAGCTCAGGTTACGACCAAAGATGAGCCATCCAGCAAAACTGAGCATAATCTTTCAGGCAAAGAGATGGTCATTCAATGGTATAAGGGACTTCCAGACCTTCCTGATAAAAAAAGCCAGAGTTCAATGGAAAATTCAATCTCCAATCACAAGATTCAAGAGATACATATAAAGATAAATAGGGAACACATACACACATACACACACACACACACGCACACTCACAGAGCTTGTTATTTAATAAGAGCAAACTGTTTACATCCTCATATGAGAAGGTGATACCTGGTAATATTGAGAATAGCACACTTACCACAACATTTCAAAGGGATGTAGATAAATAGAGGGGGTGGGTACAAATTAAACAAAATGATGATTTTAAAAAAACCTTATTAAGGGGTGCAAAGGGACTGCAATGGAAGAAGAGGAAAGAATGAAGCAGAAAAGGGTAAATTATGCCACACAAAGGGGCATAAAATCATATTATAGAAAAGGGGAAGAAGGGAGAGATTTGAACATTATAGGAACTTTGCCCTCATTGGTCCTAGTATAAGGAGGGAATAACCTAATCATTTAAATATAGGATTCTGTCAAGAAGAGACATAAAACCTATCATAATAAAGGGAAAGAGAGGAGGGAGAGGAGCATTTCATGAGATTCATTCTTGTCAATCTTGGTTCAAGGAAGAAACAACATACTACAATAAGCATAAAAATATATCATAACCCACAGGCAGTAGAAGGAGGGGAAGGGCTAAGGAAAGGGAAGGCTATATAAAAAGGGAGGGAAGAAGTAGTAAGGGAGAAGGGTAGGACAAGAGAAGGGGGCTGATAAGGAGGGAATACTGAGGGAGGCAGTGGTCAAAAGGAAAACTCTTAAGGAGGGGAAGGGAGAACAGGAAAAATAAAAGCATAAACAGGGGAAGGAATAGCATAGAAGGAGAGACACAGATAGTAATTATAACTGTGAATGTGAATGGGATGAACATTCCCATAAAATGGAGGTGGATAGCAAAATGGGTTAAAAACCATAATCCTCCAATATGCTATTTACAAGAAACACATCTGAAACAGGAGGATACACACAGGCTAACGCTAAAAGCCTGGAGTAAAATATATTTTGCCAAAATAAAAAAGAAGGGGTAGCAATCCTTATCTCAGACAAAGCAAAAGCAAAAATAGGTCTAATTGAAAGAGATAAGGAAGGAAACTATATTCTGCTAAAAGGCACTATCAAAGATGAAGCAATGTCATTACTAAACATTTATGCACCAAGCAGTACAGTATCCAGATTCCTAGAGGAGAAGTTAAGGGAGTTAGAGAAAGAAATAGAGAGCAAAACTGTACTAGTGGGGGACCTCACTCTCACCCTGCCTGAACTTGATAAATCTAACCTCAGAATAAACAAGAAAGAAGTTAAGGAACAGAATAAGGAATAGAATATGGAAAAGAATAAGTAAATAGAATCTTAGAGAAGATAGATATGGTAGACCTCTGGAGAAAAACTGAATGGAGATAAAAAGGAATATACCTTCTTCTCAGCTGTTCCTGGCACAGAAAAACTGACCATGTACTAGGGCATAAAAACCTCACAATTCAGTGCAGAAAGGCAGAACTATTAAATGCATCATTCTCAGATCATGATGCAATTAAAATTATGTGTAATGAAGGGCCATGGAAGGATAGACTAAAAACTAATTGGAAAGTGAATAACTTAATCCTGAAGAATGAGTGGGTCAAACAATCAGTAACTTCATTCAAGAGAATGACAATAATGAGACAACATACCAAAACTTGTGGGATTCAGCAAAAGCTGTTCTTAGGGGAAGTTTTATATCCCTGAATGCATACATAAATAAAATAGAGAAAATGGAGGTCAATCAACTGGACATGGAACTGAAAAAGCTAGAAAAAGAACAAATTGAAAATCCCCAATTAAATACTAAATTAAAAATAATGGAAACCAAAGGAGAGATTAATATAATTGAATTTAAGAAAACTATTGAACTAATAAATAAAACCAAGAGCTGATTTTATGAAAAATCCAATAAAATTGATAGACCTTTAGTCAATATGATAAAAAAGGAAAGAAGGAAACCAAATTATGAGTATCAGAAATGGAAAGGGTGAATCTACCTCCAATGAAGAGGAAATTAAAACAATAATTAGGAATTATTTTGCGCAGTTGTGTGGAAATAAATTTGACAATCTTAGTGAAATGGATAAATATCTGAAAAATATAAATTGCTCAGATTAACTGGAGAGGAAGTAAATTACTTAAAGAACCCGATCTCAGAAAAAGAAATTGAACAAGCCATTAACTAACTCCCTACGAAAAAATCTCCAGTGCCAGATGGATTCACTAGTGAATTCTATCAAACATTTAAAGAACAATTGATTCCAATACTCTACTAACAATTTGGGAAAATTGGTGCAGGAGGAGTACTACCAAATTCTTTTTATGATACAAATATGGGATGGATACCTAAATCAGGAAGAGACAAAATGGAGAAAGAAAACTATAGACCAATTTCCCTCATGAATATGGATGCAAAAATTTTAAATATAGTCGTATGAAAAAATGCTCTAAATCTCTAGTGATCAGTGAAAGGCAAATTAAAGCAACTCTGAGCTACCACCTCACACCTATAACAAATGCTAGAGAGGTTGAAGGAAAACAGATACATTGATGAACTGCTAGTGGAGTAACGAACTGCTTCAGCCATTCTGGAGAACAATTTCAAAGTAGGCACAAAAGGTCATAAGATAGTGTACAGCTCTTTGTGTGGTGGCAAAGAATTGCTCATCAATTGAGAAATAACTGAATAAGTTATGCCACATGATTTTGATGGAGCACTGTTGTGCTGTGGGAAATAATGAGCGGTGTGGTTTCAGAAAAATATAGCCAGCTCTTTATAAACCGATGGAAAGTGAGAAAGTGAGAAAAACTGGGAGATCACCATGTACAATAACAGCAATGTTGTAATGATGAGCAACTGCTAAAAACTTGGTTATTCTGATCAATACAACTATCCAAAATAATTGCAGAGAACACATGATGAAAAACTGCTGGCCACCTCCCAAGAGAGCTGATGAACTTTGAAGTGCAAATTGACCTAAAATTTTCCCACTTTTTTCTTTCTTTCTCTCTCTCTCTCTTTTTTTAGAAAGAGATCTAACACGGAAATATATTTTGTCTGATTTCACATGTATAATTTATATCATATTGCTTGCCTGCTCAGTGGGTGGGAAAGGGGGGTTGCAGAGAGAGAGGAAATTTGGAACTCAAAAGTTAAAAATAAAAATGCAAAAATAAATCTATTTTTAAAAAGGAAAAAAATAATTGGAAACTATATAATTTAATCTTAAACAATGAATGGGTCAAAGAGCAAATAAAGGCAGATCTGAACAACTGGAAAAACATTAATTGCTTATGGGTAGTCAAAGTGCATACAGGATTTAGACATAAAGGGTGATATCATAAGCAGATTAGGCTAGAATGGAAAATTTTACCTGTTAGAACTACAGATAAGGGAAAAATTTATTACAAACAAGAGCTAGAGAGAATTACAGGATGTAAAACAGATAGTATTGAACACGTTAAATTAAAAAGGATTTTAAAAAACAATGCTGCCAAGATTAGAAGGAAAACAAGAAACTGGTGGGAAGGATTTTTCAGGAAGTTTCTCTGATAAAGACCTCATTTCTCAAAAATATAGAGAATTGAGTCAAATTTATGAAAAATAAAATGAGTCATTCTTCAGTTGATAAATGGCCAAAGATTATGAACAAGCAGTTTTCAGAAGAGGAAATTCAAGGTATCTATAGTCATATAAAAAAAAAGTTCTAAGTCACCTTGACTGGTGAAATGTAAATTCAAATATCTCTGAGGTGCCAAAACTATCAGATTGTTTAATATGACAGAAAAAGGAAATGACAAATGTTGGAGGACATGTGGAAAAAAATGTGACACTAATACAGTTTTGGTGGAGTTGTGCACTGATCTAACCACTCTGGAGAGCAATTTCAATTTTCCAGCAAATTCTGGAGAGAACTATGCCCAAATGACTATCAAATTGTGCTACCCTTTGACCCAGAAATATAGCACTAGGTATGTATCCAAAAGAAAGCAAATGAAAAGGAAAAGAACCAATATGGACACAAATATTTATAGCAGCTCTTTTTTGTGGTGGCAAAGAATTGGACATTGAGGGGATGCTCATCAATTGGGGAATGAGTGAATGAGATGTGGTATGTGAGTGTGATGGAATGCTATTGTAAAATGAACAGGATGGTTTCAGAAAAAAAATAAGGAAGACTTGAGCAAAAATTATGCAAAGTGAAGGGAGTAGAACCAGGAGAACATTGTACACAGCAACAAAAATATTGTACAATGCTGTGAATGACTGAGCTATTCCAAGCAACAAAATGACATGAGACAATGGAAAAGATTTATAATGAAAACTGCTCTAGAGGAAAAACCATTGGGGTCTAAATGCAGATGAAAGCATATTTTCTTCTTTTTTATCTTTTTGGTCTGTGTTTTCTTTCACAAGATTTTTGTGGATTTTTGTGGATTTTTAATTTTGTCTGGACATTTTTTTGCAACATAGCTGATAAGGAAATATATTTTGCATGATTGTACATGTATAATCCATAGGATTTTTTTTTTTTGCTTTCTCAAGGAGGGGGAAAGGGATGGAAGGATAAAAATAATTTGGAACAAAAATTTAAAAAGTAAATATTAATTTATTTTCCATGTAACTAAAAATAATATTAAAATAAACTATGTGAGCCTTAATGAGAAATGCAATGATGTATTAAATGGTCACATCGAGAAAAGTGTAGAAAAGGAGTAAAAAAATCTAACAATGTTTTCTGGTGTCATGGAAAACATCCTTATAAGAGTTAAAACAATAAAAAAAAAAAACAATTCTCATTTGATGGCAAGTCTCTTCACTGTTCCTCTTCACAGATATTGCTTTAAATTGCTAGAAAGCCTTTTCAATGAAAACGACAGAAATTCAAAAGCTGTTGGTCTACCTATATGTGTTGGAAAAACAATACAGGTAAAAAAAAAATACCATTTCCAGACCATGACATATACTCAACAGTCTGTTAGTTTAATCCAATCCATTATTCCACATATCTCAGACAGATACGCTTGGAAGAAAAGTAATAAACTGTGGTCCAAAATTAAGTAGAAGGTGAAAAGGAGAGCTCAATAATATTTGAGAAATAATGAAGTACTTTCAGTGATCATAAAATGTTACTATAATAGTCCATTCTAAATACTAGCTAATGATGCTATATGGTTGCAAAATATGAGACTCTTTGATTTTATAATTATCAAAATTAGAAATAACATTAAGGAAAATGGAAGTATGCATAATAGACTTTAGGTTGGCTATAGGATATAAACCAATCTGACTTGCATATCAGAAATGGTATAAAATATATAATCAAGCACCTGTGTGACTGCAAAAGGCAATTGCTTGCTCATGAGGAATGACAGGCAACATGTGGAAAGTCTGAGTGCTATGTTTTCATCACAGAGATATTAAAGCTCCAGAGGACCACATCTGAAATGTAGGGTGGTCCTCCTCTAGAGAGGATGTGTGGAAAGACATGCACAAGACCTACACTGGATGAGAAGACATGGAAAGAGTGTGATCTTAACTCAAAAAGAACCACTCACACTCATGAAATTAACCATCTATCTTAGTAAGTATCTCAATAGCTGAATCATCTCTAGTTATGTATCAATGCTGCCAATAAACACAAATCTTCATCTTTGTTCTCTTCCATGCTATTACCAGACTTGAGGATTTATCTGAAAACAGGGTCACAGAGGAGTTAAGAAAAACTACAGCAATAAATTGAAACTGCCCTAAAAATATACAAAGGAAACAAAATGATAAGAGAATGATGTCAAAAAAATGAAGATGCCCCTCTGCTCACTGTAGAAATAATTATCTTTTCTCCTCTATAGAACAGCAGGTTCCCCAGAAACCACTTTTATATGGGAAGTCTCTTTCCTTTAGTGAAAATAGAGGAAAAAATCCTCATATTCATGATTTTGATACATTTTGAGGGAATAATTTGATTTATACTATGCTCATGTTTCAATTTTGTCACATTCAATTACTGTTGATTATGACTCATGACAGAAAATTAGAGGTTCCTCTGAAAGCTTTGAGATATTTCTCATCTTTTTTCCATTTTGTTTCTCCTCTGCCCAGATTTTAGCATTAAGGTAATTCAGCAGGAAATGCATGGCACTGTTTTATATACAGCCTTTAACACAATGGTGGTGCTTAATTAACTCTAATAAATGTTCTCCATTGGTGTGTAGGATACACTTGGAGCACATGGCTTACCAGTACATTACTACTAAGTTATAATGTTTTCCTCTCAGTAGCCTCAAACCATCTTCCTGCTTCTTTCCTCTTGCCTCCCTTTAATCTTTTTAAATTATTTATTTAATTTGCACTTACGACATTCAGTTTCACAATCCCTTGAGTTTCAAATTTTCTTTCCCTCCTCCTCTCCCATCCCCCACGGCAAAATGCTATCACATTAAAGATTAGTCAAATTGTAAAGAAGGATTATAACCAATTACCTCCCTTTAATCTTAACCTCAGATACTTTCCTCCTGATTTCTCCCTGGACTTTTGATTAAAGTGGGTGATTAACTTCAGGGCCCTAAAACATTCCACCCCTGTGAGTGTGAGATAGGGAGACATATGGTTCTTCTGAGTATCAGAAAATGCACAGTGGTTGAAGTCCCAAATGTCATACTTTGCTTCCTCAGGTTCAAGCTAAGTCACGATAAATACCCTTCCAGAGACAGTGTACAATAATGAGTTTCTGTCGTACAAACTACTTGAGGGGATTATTAATATAGTGCAAAGGAATCTAATACATAAAAGCTAGCAATTAACTTCCAAGAGTCTTCAGACCTGATCAGCTAGGGGGATTTAGCAATCTACGAAGGATGTGATGGCCTCTTAGCTTCTTTAAGTGTACCATTACTGGAAGTGTGGTTCAGTGGAAAGAGTAATGGACCAGAAGATCTGGGTTCAGATACAAGTCTCTTAAATATTTTGAGTCTGAGAGTTAAGCTAAATGAGCTCTAATTTCCCCTTATTCTAAATCAATAAGTCTTTGGTCCTCTGACCAGATATCAGGATTCAACTATCCTCACGAGCAATGAACAGCACAGAGAATTGTACTCTGAGTACTGTATTTATCAGAATATCCTTCTGCCCTTCAAATCTTCCCTAAATGTTGACTTATCTTGAACCACTTTTGTACACAAACTTACAATATATGTAGATGCAACATGGAAAACAACTAAAATGCTGGTATATATTGTAACTCTCTTCTTCAACAAGATAAGACCAGTCTTTTCTGAAGTACATTAGTTTAGCATTCAAAACGTAAAATTTGTTTAAAAGAAAAAGCATACATTGTTTTTTAAAGAAATGTAGTAAAATATCTAGTGCTAAGAGACTCTGAACAATGAGTTGGACTTTTATGGGTATCTTTGGGAAGGAGATGGGAAGTCCTGAAGCACTAGTCAGAAATGTAGTATAGGGGTAGCTAGTTGGCGCAGTGATAGAGCACCGGTCCTGGAATCAGGAGGACCTGAATTCAAATCTGGCTTCAGACACTTGACACACTTACTAGCCATGTGACTTTGGGCAAGTCACTTAACCCTAATTGTCCTCCAAAAAGCAAAAAAAAAAAATGTCGTATAGAAAAAAAAGTCATTTCTGTCATGGAGAATCTAGCCTATGGTGACTTTGTGAAACAATAATTGCAGCAAAAGAAAAATGTAGATTTTCACAATTTGGAGATCCTCTTTCATTAAGCTTAAGTAGGTGGCTGCCTATGTGACATGATTTCTTAATTTTCTAAAAAAGTATTATTTCCTATCTCCCCAAATACTTTTAACTTTCTCACTGATGTCTAAAATATCTTTTGGAATTTTGCTAAGAATCAATGTCAAATTTACCTAACTTCCAGACTTTTCCTTTCTCTTTTTCATATATCTGGAATATTTTTGGTCAGATTGAATCTTCTGACGTATTTTCTTTTAATTTAAATTCTCACAGATTACTAAGAGTAGCTCTGTAATCACATATGAGAGTTTTTTAGTAGCATGGAAAATAATTTGACTAAGAAACAAGACATATATTTATTTTAATTGGACAGATGCTCTTTTTACTGCCATGCATTATTTTTGTCCTATTTTTTTCTTTATTAATTTTCTTTATTAATTTTTCTTTATTAATTTTAGTTTACAAGTTCCACAATCCCTTGAGTTTCAAATTTTCTCCCCCTCCTTGTCCTCCTCATTCCCATGGCAGCATTCAATCAAGTATAGGATCTGCAAATACTTTCACATTAGACATTACTCAGGTTGTAAAGAAGGATTGTAATGGATAGAATGAACAATGAGAAAGAGGAAACAAAACCAAATTATAAAAAGAAAGAGAGCAGGTAGTTTGCTTCAGTCTGCATTCAAACTCTGTTATTTCCAGTTCTTTCTCTGAATTTAGACATCTGCTTCCATCATGAGTCTTTTGGAGCTGTCTTATACACTTGCATTGCTGAGAAGAGTCCAGGCTATCAAAGTTTGTCATCACACATACCTTATGTCTGTAATTGTGTACAAATTTCTCCTGGTTCTGCTCTTCTCACTCAGCACCAGTTTGTATAAGTTTCTCCAGGTAAATATGAAGTCTATCTGCTCCTCATTTCTTATAGCACAATAGTATGCCATTACATTCATATATCACAACTTGTTTAGCCATTCCCCAATTGTTGGGCATCCCCTTAATTTCTAATTCTTTGCCACTACAAAAAGAGCAACAATAAATATCTTTGTACATATGGGTCTTCCTTCCACTTCTGTGCTCTCTTTGGAATACAACCCTAGAAGTGGTATTACTGAGTCAAAGGATATGCAGTAAGTTTTTGCCCTTTGGGCATAGTACCAGATTGCTCTCCAGAATGGTTGAATCAGTTCACAACTCCATCAATAATGCATTAGTGTTCCATTTTGTTTTTCACAGCCTCTCATTTTGTCATTTTCCTGTTTTGTCACCTTAGCCAATCTGACTGGTGAGATGTGGTACCTCAGAGTTGTTTTGATTTACATTTCTCTAATCAATAGTGATTTAGAGCATTTTTTCTTTAATTTCTGCCTCTGAAAATTGCCTGTTCATATCTTTTGACCATTTATCAATTGGGGAATGACTTGTATTCTTATAGACTTGACTCAATTCCCTATATATTTTAGAAATGAGGCTTTTATCAGAGACACTGGTTGTAAAAATTCTTTCCCAATTTCCCATTTCCCTCTTAATGTTGGTTACATTGTTATACAGAAACTTTTCAATTTAATGTAATCAAGATTATCCATTTTGCATTTTACAATGCTAACTCTTGTTTGGACGTAAAGTCTTCACTTCTTTATCAATCTAACAGGTAAACTATTCCTTGCTTTCCCAGATTGCTTACAGTATCAGCCTTTAAAACTAGATTGTGCACCCATTTAGACCTGATTTTGGTATATAGTGTTAGATAGTTGTCTATGCCCAGTTTCTGCCATACTATATTCCAGTTTTCCCTGGAGTTTTTGTTAAATAGTGAGTTCTTATTCCCAAAAATGGGGTCTTTGGGTTTATAAAACAGTAGATTAATATAGTCATTGACTGTGGAGTCTTGTGTAATCAATCTATTCCATTGATCCACTACTCTATTCCTCAGCCAGTACCAAATAGTTTTGATGACTGCTGCTTTATAATACGGATTAAAATCTGATATGGCTAGGACATCTCCCCTAGTATTGTCATGTATTTTTTTTTTAATGAAAACCCTTCCTAAGTATCTTTGTTTTCTCCTTTCCCATTTGAAGATCATTTTTATTTTCAAAGTTGGGAAGAAAATAGTTAATGTTTAAAAATCCTTTAATCTGTAATTGTAGCTACTTCCTCCACCATAATCATTCAAAGCACATGTTCGTTAAATATTATGGCTAAAATTCATCACTTTGTGTCTAAACCCTTATGAGTTTCTCCACACCTAGGCTAGACTTAGGACAACAGATAAATAATTTACTGTAGGGACCAAACTAAAAATCTTTTCAACTTGGTAAGATGAGTCAAGGTTTCTATTAAACTATGATTATCTTTGAAAATACAGGATAAACAAAGAATCATGAAAGACATGAAAGTCAAACTGTAGGCCAAGGCAAAATACGAAGTGTATTTTATGGAATCAAAGGGTTGGAACAGAAATTGTCAGTCACCAAATCTAGTAAGTATCTCAACAAGAATATCTTCCATAATAGTGCTTCTCAACGTGTGATCTGGGGATCTGGTGGTCCTGAGACCTTTTCAGGTTGCCCCGGAGGTCAAAGTTATTTCATAATTATACAAAGAGATCATGATTTTCAATACAGTAAACAGCAATAGATATGACCCTAAACAACAACTTTTTGAAGTTCTTGCTAATTGTTAAGCATGTAAAGGGATCCTGAAAACTTCGAGAACTAATGCTCTATAACACGACCATCAAATTATCAGCAAATTTCCCCTGAAGGCTTCCAATGATCAGAGTCCACTGATTTAAGAGCAGCCAATTCAACTTTTCTAGATCTTTAATTGTTAGAAATCACTTAATCACTTATTATTTTATTACTATTAATTATTATTTCATCAAGATAGGAAGTACTGGGTGAAGAACTTCCTCTATTAATACAAAGCAAAAATTTTACAGTAATTTAATTCTTATTTTTTGTAGGGACGATTGGGGTTAAGTGACTTGCTTAAGGTCACAAAGCTAATAAGTGTTAAGTGTCTGAGCCTGGATTTGAATTCAGGTCCTCCTGACTCCAGGGTCGGTGCTCTCTTCACTGTGCCACCTAGCCACCCCAGCACAAACTCTTAAAGAGGTTCCTGGGGCACTGAGAGTTTAAGTGACTTGCCAAGGGGTCACTCCACCAGTAGGTGTCAGAAGCAGAACTTAAATCCAAATTTTGCTGACTCTCAGACAAACCTTTTATCCACAATGCCCTGCTTCCTCTTGGGATATTTTCTTTACATTGAACCTAAATCTCTTGACAACTTCCTATCCACAGCTATTAGTTCTGCCTCTGCAGCCAAACAGAAGAGCTCTGTTTTCTCTCTAACCTCTGTTAATGCTAAACCATCTGCTCCAAGCAGTGGGTCTAGCTCTCTCTCTTGTTCATTATTGCTCTAAATACAGCTAGCATGTTTTGTTCATTTTCAGCTTTCTTGAAAACAAGTTTGGGTAGGATGAATTGAAAATAGGACATAAAAACACTGGCTGCTTTAAGAGGCAGAAAAAGAGAACAGAAAATGTATGTTGGAGAGAAAAAGAGAAAAAAGGCAAAATTTTCCAACTTTGTGGAGTGCTTCCCCTAGTTATAATGGTGTCATAGGACAGGCATAAGGATGATGTTTGGCTTAGTCATGACCTTTGACACAGATCGCATTTTGGCACAAAGCAAGTTTTAGTCACAATAATATTAAGCAGTTTGGTGCCAACAGAAGCTGCATATCAATTTCTCCTAATGACCCACTTACTCATCAAAGCATAACTAATGTTTTGCAACAGACTATTACTGTTTGAAAATGCTTTCTTCAGCATAAATATCTAGAACACAAAATTCTGATTAAGAAACTTTGACAAGTTTCAGATTTTAAGATGTTTATAAATATGTATATAAACACCTTAAAAAGATTATTGTAGAAGACTAAAACCACAAGTTGGCAGTCAGTCCTTATGGGTTTGCATTGTGGTAAGGGCTTCTAATTGCATATTGACCTTTCCAACCACAGCCACAAATCCACATATAACAATAACCATCAGCATCATCTTCATAAAATAAATGGCAGGGATACAGTTAGAGTATGTAATGCCCACATTCAGTAAAATATCATTGACTAGGCCTTGAATGACCATCCGGAATTTATTATCCCTCCCTAGACTATGAATAAAGGGTTTTCCAGGGAAATTCATATTATAAATGAGAAAACAAGAGTAGTAGTATTTAAGTCACTCAAGGAAATGCATTTTAACTAAAAAACAAAGACATATATTCAGCGTATTATATGTAGATGCTAGTGAGCCATATATTTAGTAAAAGAAATACCCTTCTACCCCACCCCCCACACACTTGGAGACATATTTAGCAGTCAAAATAATATAACTTTTAAATATTCCATAGTTCAGAATTTTTATGAATAAAGAATGTTTTTTCCCCTAGTTATTATGTTGTTTATGATCTCTCCTTAACTCTGCAGTCTGGATTCAGGCTTCATCATAAAACTGACACTGTCTTTCCAAAATCATCAACCATCTCTAATTGCTAAATCTAATGGCCTTTTCTGATTCTTCACTTTTCTTGATCTTTCTATAGCTTTTCATGCTGTGATCATCTCTCCCCCACATGCACACATATACTCTCCTCTAGCTTTTAATAAAACTCTTCTCTCTTAGTTCACTTCTTATATTCTCCTCAAGTTCCTTTGTAGGGTCTTTAACTAGTTCACACCTGCTAATCATGGGTGTCCACCAAGGCTATGACCTGGGGAGTATTGTCTTCTTACTATACTGTTTTGCTGGATGATCTTATCAGCGTCTCTTGATTCAATTATCATCTCTATGCAGATAATTCTCAGATTTATATACCCATCCCTAACCTCTCTCCCAACTTCCAGTCTCATCTCCAGCTCCCTATTGGACATTTCAAAACAGATGTCACATAGACATCTTAAACTCACTTTGTCTAAAACTGAATTCATTATCTTTACCCCAGAACCTTCCCCTTATTACAATTTTCCTATCAACCATTACTGAGCTACCCAAACTCCCTACCTAGGTGTCGTCCTCAAATTCTCACTCCTGCTCTCCATATGTAACCAATGGTTGATTCTATCTTTTGCAACATCCCTTATGCATGATCCCTTCTTTCTTCTGATGCTGCTACTACCTTAATGCAAGCCTTCATCACCTCAAATTTCTACTATTGCTTTAGTCTTGTGATCCAGCTTCCAGCTTCAATCTTCTTCCCCTTCCAGTTCATCCTTCATTCAGCTGTCAAAGTCATCTTCCTAAAGCACGGGTCTGACCATGATATTCTCCTATTCAGTCAACTCCAGTGGTTCCCATCTTACCTACAAAATTAAATATAAAATCATCTCTATGATTTTTAATGCCCTTCATAACATGACCCCTCTTTTCCAGTGGTCTTACATCTTGCTCATCCAGAGACTCTTTGATCCAGTGATGCTGGGCTCCTTGCTTCTCCTTGCATAAGACACTATCTGCCTTCAGTCACGGAGCTGGGTCATCCAACCAAACACTACCAGAGCTGCAGGTCAAACCCAGGTCTTCTGATATGGAGAAAAGATCACTGGATGTGGCCAGACTACTGCTTCCAGATGAATCTTCCTTGTGAGTTGATCTGATTATCTCGACATTGAACTCAAAAATTTTCAAAAGTTCTTTTTGCCTGCCAAATGAAGCTATAATTTGATATCAATCCATTTGTTTTCCAGTTTTATCTTATACTACTAGCTTCCACACAACAGAATTTGAGTTTAATTCTGCCTTAGCTACATAATTCAACTATTAGGATCTCAAATATCCTCTCTCAAGCTGTGTTTCATCTTCTGTAAAATGAAGTGCTGAATTATATGATTTCTAAGATCTCTTACATCTCTAAACTCTCTCTTCTGTTGCTATGTTCCCTTTAACTGGACTATTCACCGTCCCTCATAAACATTTTCTCATCTTCATCATGCAATTGCCTTCATCTCTTTAAAGCCAAGATGAAATATGGTTGTTCAGTCATGTGCAGCTCTTCCTGGCCCCATTTGGGCTTTTCTCAGTGAAGATGCTAGAGTGACTTGCCATTTCCTTCTCCAGTCCATTTTAATAATGAGGAAAGTGAGGCCCGCAGGCTTAAGTGTCACATAGCTACCAAGTGTCCTAGACCAGATTTGAACTAACAAAGGTGATTCTTTCAGATTTCAGATCTGGCACACTATCCATTGTTCCACATAGCTGCCCAACTGAAGAACAACAAATAGGATTTGTTGAATGAAACTTTCTCTGATTCTTTCCCCTTCTCTCCCTTAGTTAGTGAGAATACTCGTCCCCTGCTTTCATATAGTACTTAGTTTGCACCTCCCTTACATATACATACACACACACACACACACACACACATACACACACAATTATTTTACTTTGTACACATTATGTGCATATAGTCTATCCTAGATTGTATTCATGAAGAGAGGCATTATATCTTATTCAATTTTCTCTTAGTGTCTATGCATATTTTGATGCTGTTGGTTAGTCATTTTTCAGTCTTAACTGTCTCTTTGTGACTGGGGTTTTCTTGGCAAAAATTCTGGAATGGTTTGTCATTTCCTTCTCCAGCTCATTTTACAGTTGAGGAAACTCAAGCAAACAAGTTTAAGTGACTTGCCCAGGGTCACACATTTAATATGCATCTTAGGCTGCATTTTAACTTAGGTCCTCTGGACTCCATGCCAAGTGCCCTATCCACCATGCCACCTAGCTGTCCTGGTGTGCTGTGGTGGGTTCCCAGTATTTGTTGAGTGTTAACTGAGAAGTCCTTTCTCTGTTACTTATTAGCCATGTGATAGTGACAAAGAGGCAATTTATCTGATGTTCAGTTTCCTCAGCTGTAAAATGGTGATATTAACTGTCACATTACCTATCCTGGACTTTTGTGAAGAAACACTTTGTAAACTCTTAGTTCTCTATAGTCATCTAGTAATATTAATTTGATTTTTTTTAGGATGTCCGCGTATGTACGGAAATAAAACATAAACAGAGGCTAATTCTGAAATTCAAAAGAATATTTTTTGAACAAATCTTACTTTAAGTATGCTCATAATCTGCCTTTCTAGTTATCTTAATAATTGTTTCATGATTGATCAATGAGATCAGAGTGTAATACATTTTCATAAAACTGAATAATTTGCAATCTGACAAAAACCAAAAATAAGTAGAGGAAATACTTTGAAATAAATGAAGTTGTTCCAGCTTCCTAGAGGCTCTGATCATCTCATTTGTTCTTCCCAATTAAAACTGCACTAAGACTTTCGGGACATGGCAAATATCAAATAATATTTAAAAAGCACTTCCCCTCAGATTATTTCTTTTTAAAAATGTAAAATATAAAACACATAATTCTTTGTATTCCACAGCCCTTAGCACAGATCTTTGCACATAGTAGCAAAGGATGTCAAGAAACATTTGCAGATTGACATGATAGAATAATAGAAATTCTGTGTTTCCTATTTATCCTGCATATAGCTTGTTTGTACATATTTATTTGTAAGTTCTCTCCCTCCTTAAATTGTGAGCCCCATGAGGGCATGGATTTTCTTTTCCCCTTCTTTTTATTCCCAATATTTAGCATGGGGTCAGGCACATGGTGCTTACCAAATGCTAATTAACTGTGACTTGCAAGTGAATTGTCATCAAAAAAGCCAAATTCAGCCTTAGTTACTCAGTGATTGTGTGTTTCTGAGTAAGTTACTTAATCTTGATTTCCCTCAGTTTCCTCAATTATAAAAAGGGATTATACTAGCATTTACTTCCAGGGTTGTAAAGTTCAAATGAAATAATATTTGTAAAGTGCTTGTAGGCATTTAACAATGTTTGTTTCCTTTCTTTGTCCTTATCAGACACATGTATCTATCTCAAGATCATTCATATTCATGGAAATACTCCTACTCTCAGGACATAAAGTGCTAGGACAGTGGTTCTCAACCTGTGGGTTATGTTCAATTTGTAACATTGTATCCTGCATATCAGATATTTACATTACGACTCAGTAGCAAAATTACAGTTACGAAGTAGCAATGAAAATAATGTTATGGTTGGGGCTCACCACAACATGAGGAACTGTGTTAAAGGGTCGCAACATTAGGAAGATTGAGAACCACTGTGCTAGGGGATAAATGTAAGAACTTTAGATACGAACTCTGTTGTGAGATCCCAATCCACAATTAGGCAATTGTGAATTTGAGGCAAAGACAGGCCTCAGGGGGGTTGATCAATGTCTTGCCAAGGCAGACAAATAGCCACCTAGTAAATAATTTCTGTAACACTATAAACCTAAAACCTGAAATGAGTTAACTATGCCACTTTCTCAAGGGAGCAAAAAGATAGTAAGATAACAAGGATGTTATTTTTTTAAGGGAGATACTTCTTCTAAAGCAAGTTAGCTAGCTAAATATAATGCTATACAAAAGACAAGTGATACTGTAGAAGATAAATTGGGTATCTTCTTTGTAAGCGATTGGTGACTTTATTGGCATCTCAGATACTAAACATTTCCTCCCCGTTAATGTTAATGGAAATGGAAAGACCACCATGTGCTATACTACGTACCTCTCAGTGAAGAGTGTATTGGTGGCACACAGGAAAAATATGATGTTCTCTGTGGGAACTAAATCTCCCAGAACACTGTGAATAGATTGTGTGTGAGTTCACCAGGTGACAAATCTATCAAAATGGGGACTCCAATGTTGTGCTTTTTGTTCCCAGTTTAGAAACTTTTATTGTCATCTATGGAGGGTCTGAATGTAGCCTGAAGGTCAGAGCAGCAAAGTCATAAAGAGAAAGAAGAGGGGGGAGGAGAAGGAACTGTGTCTAAGTCATAGTGGTGCTAGGGCTTCCTGATGGAAGTAGAGAGAAGAGTTTTCCCCACTCCAGCTTTCAAGAAGAAGAAATGAGGCTCTTTCTAATTCTCCATTTTTTCCAAGCCAGGAGACTTTGACATGCCTGTGGTGAGAAGCAGTACCTTCAAGACATTGAACTTCAAGCATTTGTTCAGTAGATATAAGTCTCTAAAACCCTTTCCATTCTCTAGCCTGTAGTGCCTTATTGAGAAACCAACAAAAGCAACAGGAATAAAAGAAAAATCAGTGTCCCAATATAATCAACTGTTAACTTACTTTATTTTTTTTAACTGATCCACAAAAGCAAAGTTTTCTTTGCCTTTCTTGTCTTGTGCTAAAGGTACAGATATTTTCCTCCTTTGGTAAGGAGGAAAAGTAGACTCTCAACCTGTAGGGCTGTAAGGCATGGAGTTGGTAGCCTTTAAAATTAAGTACTGAGTGTTGTTTGATTTAATATCTTATTATTTAATTTCATTCCATTTAAGTAAATTTCCTCTTTGATATTACAATGTCATGTGTTTTATTCTGGTCCAGACAGGGAAACTTAGTGGAAATGGGGGTTTGTGATCTATAGATTGAAATAGATGATTATAGCTGAATGCAATCATTCTGGGAGCATTCAGGAGGACCACACATGTTCCACATGATAACACTTCTAAAGCCCACAAAGTGCAGAGTTTTTGTTGTCTAGTTCATATTCTAAGGATTTCGAGCCTTCATGTTTAAAATTGCAATTAGACTTCATCAACGTTGCATATATTCTAATTGGCAAACGTGGCCAGACCAATTTTGTTTTTAAGATTCTATTCTAATTTTGGCAGTGGTGATATTAGGGAGAAGTGTTATGTCATCCCTGGAGGCAGGAAGCAGAGTCTGGAAATAACATGGAGAAGAGAGCCATCAGAAACTGCAAGTATACATATGAAAATCTAGGTTAGAATACTTTAAATGTCATAAAGGAACTGCTGTTGCTCAGCTATAGGGGAAAAAATTCTTCTGTCAGCAAATATAGGTCCTAACAAAACACCTTTAACAAGTTTCTATGGCAAAATAAGTAAGAGTATTTATTCCTGCTTCTCTGAAATAGACGGATAAGCATGGTCACAAATCAATCTGTGCTTTTATAGTCAAAATTAATAGAAAAGCAAAGTTTCCATTGATTTTACAACTACATATAAATAGGGGGAGAGGGAAGGATGACATTTCTTTTTCTTTCCAACTAATGAGATTTTCAACTAAGAAAAAAATACCTATCTAATGTAGATTATAAAGACAGTGGAAATATTGGTCTCCTGTTCTTTCTAAACTTTTAACTATTTTTAGCTACCAGAAGTCCATCAAATTCATTTGTACAAAAATGATATAACTTTAAAATCATCCGTTGATATAATTCATATATGAAATGACTTCTCCATTATAAAATATATTTTGATGTAATGGTGTTTCAACAAAAATTAATTTATTTTCATGCCTTTAAAATAGGATATTTACCATCTTCTTTGAAGGAAAAATTATTTCTAAATAATTGATCTTCATTTCCAAAAGAAGTTAGTGATGCCTTTTTAAAAATTGTTTCAAGGATAAGAATGTGAAAAAGTCAGGGAATGATTCTAATCCATGTTATTATCCAAATGTAATAACTAACACTCACCTGTTCACATTGAAGATTTAAACTATATAAACTGAAAATACTCCCCAAAAACCTTGTAGTCATGACAACAAAACCCCATGAGAAATGATGCACATCTGCATCTGAGGGAAACTTCATGACATGATTTTGCAGACTCTTCAACCACCCACTGAAACCACATTTAAAGATTTCCCTTTCATTGGTTAACTTAAAAAAAAAAAAGAAGTTCCCTGGATGTAGATCTTCAACAAATATGCTAATCTGAGCACCTATTTGTATTACATAGTCTCTAGCTTGAAAAGCACGTTAATGGTCATGCCTTCTGATCAGCTTCTGATGAAGAATCCATTCAATGACAATCCTGTCAAACCTTCTTCCATAATTTTAATGACTGTATTCTCAAAATTTCAGTGAGAACAAGCCTTGAGTTGTTGGATCTATTAATATTTATCAAAGTTTAATATAAATTTTAATTTATTAACACAGTTATAGATTCAGAAGATACCTTAGAAGCCAACTCGTTCAATTTCCTCATTTCACATTTGGGAAAAATGAAGAATCTTGCCCAACGGTCCAGAGGACATGAGGTAGGATTTGAGCCCAAGTTCTCTGACTCCAAAACTACTCTTCTGTCTATTGGACCACACTGCTTCTGTAGATTTCTGTGGATCACTTCCACAATTGATTGGAAAATTCTTTTCTATATACTGAAAATTTATCAAAGAAAAGGTTCCAGAGAGGGTCTGGATAAAGAAAAATAATAGAAACATATTCTTTATATTTTAGTGTGGTATATACTTAGTGTGCTATAGAAAACAGGTAGTGATTCCCAAAGTCTTAGGCTTTCACTCAAACAAGTTCCAATGTTTCTTACTTGTGTGACTCTTGAGTGTTCTTCTTTTTGCTGCTTATGTTGGGAGAATAGAGGGAAAGGAGGGAATCCAAGAAGCATGAGGTTGAAAAAGATGTATCAAGGTCAGGTAAACTGCATCAGGAAACCACTAGACATATCATAGTCCTTTCTCTAGCTCTAAAACAGCAAGGTATCCCTGATGTTGGGTCATGAGTGTCTGTTTCCCAGTGCTTGCTCTCTAATCTCTCTAATAAAAGAACTACTAAGTAGATGTGACTATAAATAATACTCTGCACAATCCTGGGCAATAGGTTATGGTCTAAGTTAAGGTTTCTTGACAGGTTGGGTTTGGGTATTGATGAGAGAAGGAGAGAAAGAAAAGCACACAAAGAGGGGAACTAGTTGAAAATGAACCATGTTTATTAGTAATATTCACAGATCAGGGAGCTATAAGGATATGGTATCCCTGGACCTGAGCAATGACTGCCTTACAACCCCTGCTATATATTTTTGTTATTCAGTTGTTGCAGTTGTGACCCACTCTCCATGACCTCATTTGGAGTTTTCTTGGTAGACATTGGAGTGGAGTGCCATTTCATTTTCCAGCTCATTTTACAGATAAGAAAACTGAGGTAAACAAGGTTAAATGACTTGCCCAGGGTCATATAGTTAGTAAATATTTGAGAGTGATTTTGAACTCTTCCTGGGAGATGAATTTTTTGAATCCTAGTTGCAGCACTCTATCTAGCACACTCTCTCTGTACCACCTACCAGTCCTTGCTGTACATTACTTTAACTTTATCAAGTAGAGCCTGAATTATCTCAGGGAAAGATTTATAATGATGCAAAGGACTATAGGTAGGGCATGGCAAGCCATGGGACCTCCTGGCCTACTCAAGATGACTGGGTATGCTTTTTTTAAGGAATTATTTTCTTCAATGAGCTTTTGTAACTACTTTTCCATTTGGCCAGTCCTACTTTTTAAGGCATTTTTATCCTCATTGACTTTTTGGACCTATTTTGCTTTTGTGTTACTCTATTTTAAGGTATTATTTTCTTCAGTATTTTGGGGGGGTCTCCTTTAGCAAGCTGTTGACTTACGTTTCATGATTTTCTTGCATCACTCTTATTTCTCTTCTCAATTTTTCCTCTGCTTCTCTTACTTGGTTTTCAAAATCCTTTTTGAGCTCTTTGTAATGGCAAGCAAATGAATGCTTAGCACCTGGTTTCAGTTCAAGTTTCCTTGAGCCTTTGCCAGTGATTATATCAAGTCTTTCTTAAGGAACAGAACCTGTGAATCCCACAGTGGGAGGGATTTTCCAAAGACAGGAACAGGGAGGGCATAAGAGTTGGGTGGAACAGGAAGGAATTGATGACACAAAAGGAGAAACACAAGCTGGGACTGAGCAAAACTGAAGAGAGCACTTGTGGTGACCAGCACTCTGTTTGTTCTGTCCATGTTGATATGTGTTGTGATACTTTGTACAGAAATCTTGAGATCTTACTGAAATCCCTGAAATAGGATTTTCTTGTCTGTTTACAGAAGTCCTGAAGGAGGGTTTCACAGATCCTGGTACTATGCTGATGATTTGTGTTGACTTCTTGGACCTTGTTTGTGGGTTTGTGTTGATTTCTATGCTGATGATTTGTTAACTCTCAGACCTTGTTTGTGGGTCTGTGTTAATTCCCAGGCAGATAGAGTATTGATGATGGTGCTGGCAATGTTTATGAATGTTGTTTTGGCTCTGTTAAGCTTTATCTTCCCAGAAACAGAAACTGTGAAGGACTTGAGCTGGACTGGACACTGTGAGCTTCAATATGGAATAGGAACTAGATGAGGAACTCAATGAGGAGTTAGATGAGGAACTGAGAGCTACCTACCTATGAATCCAAGTGATGCTTGGTGGAATTCAGGCAAAAGCTGGGACCATGGATGAGGAACCATGGAATCTGGGAACCAGCCTCCTCAAGATGAAAAGACCTCTCCTTGGGTACTTAATTCTGACTGAAAAGATCATGATTTATTCTAATCTAGGGGTGGGAGAACTTTGTACTTTGTACCTTGTATAACTTAAAAATGATTGAGCTAATGATGCTTGGAAACTAATCTCCAATAAAAAAGAAGACTTTTTGACTGAGAGATTAAGACACTGTGACTTACGGGTGGAGACCTTTGTACTTTGTATCTCTTAAGGAGGACTGCTCCTTAAGGATGATTGAGTTAAAGACTTACTGAATTATATCTTTTGTTTAAAACTGACTACTTCAGAAATAAGTTATTATATTATATCATTGTCAATGCTGTACTTCAGTTTCTGTGAATGTTTTGCTTTAGTTTATTGCTGAATAAATAGAAAGTTCACTATATTATGTGATCAGAACCTTAGAGCTATTCACAGCAGCAGTCCTCTGGAGAGCTGCTCATGCTTGGCTTTGCCCTCTTCCCTGGCCTGCAACCAATTCATATTTTTCTTGGAGGGTTTAGATGTAGGAGCTTTAACTTTGTTGTCTTCTTCTGGTTGTATGCTTTGGTCCTCTTTGGCACCAAAGTAAGATTCTACAATTTGAGTTTTTTATGCTGTTTTCTCATCTTCCCTGCCAAATACATGACTTTCTAACTCTTTGTCAAGGTAGGACTCTGCTTCTAGTGGGGGTGGGTGTACTGTCCCCTGCTTCAGGGGTTTTGTATCAGTAGCTCAATTCCACACCATCTGTGGACCCAGCAGCAGCACAACTGCTGCTGCTGCTTCTACTGCCACCACCTCCACTGCCCCAGGCCTGAGGCTAGATCCCAGCTGGACTACACTCCTCATTCACCAAGGTCCCATAGAGTTTTCCCACTGAACTTCTATGTTGTCTTTGATGTTCTTGGGTTGAAAAGCCTTGAAACTGCCACAGCTTCCAGTGATTCAGTCCCTTGAAGTAAGTTTTGGCCTTGTTTGAGCTGGCACTGCACATGCTGGACTGCGCTTCACTCCCAGCCCGGTATGATATGCTCTTCCTGTCAACCTTCTAGGTAGTCTTGGGATAGAGATTTGCTTCACTCTGTCATTTTGTGGGTTCTGCAGCTCTAGAATTTTTTTAGAGTCATTTTTTTACAGTTATCTGGAGGGATTTAGGGGAGAGCTCAAGCAAGCCCCTACTCTTATTCTGCCATCTTGACTCTGCCTCATGACTCAGTATTCATAGCACAGGGAATGTACATGGAGGTTCTAGAAAATCCTATACAAACCTTTAGCTGTGTGACTAGGGGCAGGAAAATTAATTTCCCTGAGAAATTTCTTTTGCTGTAATATAGGCACAATAGTACTCCTAGTACATATTCGTCATTGTGAGGAGATTACTTTGTAAATCTCAAGGTGCTAGATAAATACGAACCCCTCTCAATGGGGTCCAAAATGAGAGATGGAAGAAGAGACAGGAGGGTAAAAAAAAATGAAAAAAACCCAATAATGTTTAATCACTTTTGTTTTGTTTTCTCATAAAAGTCAAAGTGTTAGAACAACACGTGAAAATGAAGCTTTTTATTATTCAAATAAAAAAATGGAGGTCCTAAAGTTTGACACTTCAAATTAAACCTTAATTTAAATTAAAACTCAATTAAGTAAGAAATACCACTAGTAGCTTTCAATAAGGGAAAGAAGAAAAGAAAGTCTTGTGGAAAGGTTAATAACACATAATTATTTAGTCCTTTAAAGTTTTCAA
>CM053582.1:364972729-365001137 GCA_028627135.1 Pseudochirops cupreus | reverse complement strand
TCTGTCTCTGGAATTCTTGCTTTTATACACACCTCAGCCAATCCCCTTCTTCCACATCAACAGGGGAGTTCATGCCTTCTCAACAGTGGGACAGGGTTTGCCCCTTCCACACTTAGCACTTAGTACTAAGTGCTAAGTATCCTGCTAAACAGATTACTATTGCACAGACCCAGCTGAAGACGGATAGAGGAGTGGTATCTCAGTTCCTAAGACCATCGGAAAAATGTGTTTTCTGATGGTCTTAAGCGACCCTTATGAAAGTGTCATTTGACCCCCAAAGCGGTCATAACCCACAGGTTGAGAACCACTGAGCTAAGGTCTTTAACAAGTCTGAGTTTGACTGAGGCAAGGCCCATTCAATGATTTAGGCTAGTTAAGAAATGAGACAAAGAATGGCCTCCTTTTACCAAGTTTAAAAAAAACAACAGTCTGGGAGGGGAAGACCCTCAGGGTTTCTGACCAAAACAGAAACAATTGCTATTTACATTCACTCTGATTCAATCAGGACCCAAACAGGACTAGAGTTACTATGTTGACAGGGACAATCAAAACACAAACTTAGAAAAAGACAACAAAGTCAAAATTGCTACATCCAATGCCTCAAATGAAAATGTTAATTGGCCCCTCATGCCCACAAAAATTTCCTAGAAGAGCTCAAAAAGGATTTTAAAAATGAAATGAGAGAGGAGCAGAGCCAAGATGGCAGAGCAAAAGCGGGAATTTTCTTGAACACTTCCCCACAAACCTCTCCAAATGCCTCTACAAAATAAATCTAAGCAAATTTTATAGCTACAGAACCTACAAAATGACAGAGAAAAACACATCTCCAACTGAAAACAGCTTGGCAGGTCAACGGGAAGAGTCTATCAAACCATGCTGAGAGTGGAGTACAATGCCACATAGGGCACTGAAACAGACCAGGATGGAACAGGCCTCATGGGACTGAATCACAGAGAGCTGTGGTGGTTTCCAGACTTCTCAACCCAAAATACCAAAGACAAAGTAAAAGGTCAGTGGGGAAACTCTTTTGGACCCACTTGAGAAAACAGATGGGTCCCATCCTAACCCCAGGACAGCAGAGGTGGCTGCAGTAGCAGTAGCAGCAGTAGTGAAGAGGGAATCCTACTCACAGTTCTGAGGAAGAAAAGAGTGCCTGTGGTCACTCAGAGATCAGAGAACAGAAAGTGGGAGGAGTAAGCACTTCTCTTTTGACCATATAACCTTAGAAAATTTACAGGTGCCTGGAAGTAGCTCTGACAACAGCTACACAAAACTACAGAAATTTAAGGACAGAGCACTCTCCACTCTGGAAACAGAGTCCAACTTTGACAAAGAGCTCAAAAGTCAAATAATTGACTGGGAAAATGAGCAAACAGAGGAAAAAAATCAGACTATAAGATCTTTCTTGGTGATAGAGAAGAAAAAAATCATAAAACTAGAAGACAATAAAGTCAAAACTCTTACATCAAAAGGCTCCAAAAAAAATGAGTTGGTCACAGGCGATGGAAGATCTCAGAAAAGATTTTGAAAATCAAGCAAGAGAAGTAGAGGAAAATTTGGGAAGAGAAATGAGAGTGAAACAAGAAAATCATAAAAATGAGTCAACAGCTTGCTAAAAGAGACTCAAAAAATAGTGAAGAACATAACACCTTAAAAAAAACTCAAATGGAAAAAGAGGTACAAAGTAACAATGAGAAGAATGTTTTAAAAAAACAGAATTGGATAAATAGAAAAACTCATGGAAGAAAGTAATTCTTTAAAAATTAGAATAGAGCAAATGAAAGCTAATGACTTTATGAACTCAAGATATTATAAATCAGATACAAAAGAATTTTTTTAAGATGGAAGACAAAGTGAAAAGAGATAATTTAAAAATTGTTGAACTATGTGAAAGCTGTGATTAAAAACAAAACAAAAAAACCACCTAGTCATCATCTGTCAAGAAATTATCAAGGAAAAATGCCCTGATACTCTAGAAGCAGAGGGTAAAATAGAAATTGGAAGAATCTACCTTGCGAAAAGATCCCAAAAAGAAAAGTTGTAGAAACATTGTAGCCACGTTCCAGAGTTCCCAGGTCAAGGAGAAAACATTACAAACAGTCAGAAAGAAATAATTCAAGCACTGTCGAAACACAATCAGGATAACACCAAATCTATCAGCTTCTACATTAAGGGATCAAAGGACTTGGCATATGATATTCCAGAGGTCAAAGGAGCTAGTAGTGAGCCAAGAATCACTTACCCAGCAAAACTCTGTATAATGCTGCAGGGAGAAAAATGGATATTCAATGAAATAGAGAACTTTCAAGCATTCTTGTTGAAAAGACCAGAGGAGAACAGAAAATTTGACTTTCAAATACAAGAATCAAGAGAAGCACGAAAAGGTAAACAGGAAATAGAAATCATAAGGGATTTATTAAAGTTGAACTGTTTACATTTCTACATGGAAAGACTATTTGTAACTCATGAGTCTTTTCTCAATACTTCGATAGCTGAAGGGAAAACATGTATACATACATAATACATATATACATATATGCATTATATGTGTGTGTATAGATGGAGGGCAAAGGGTGAGTTGAATATGAAGGGATGATATCTAAAAAATAAAATTAAGGGATGAGAGAGGTATATATTGGGAGAAGGAGAAAGGGAGTGATAGAATAGGGTAAATTATCTCACAAAAAAGAGGCAAGAGAAAGCTGTTACAATACAGGTGAAGAGCAGGGAGGTGAAAGGGAATGAGTCAATCTTATTCTCACTGGATTTGTCTAAGGGGGGTATAACTTACACACTCAATTGGGTATCTTACTCTGAAGGAAAGGTTCCTTTTGAAACAATTGTTAGTATAATTACTCTATCTACCTCTCAAGCTTTGAGCAGAGGGTATATTGTTATATGATATATGGAACATTTTAAATTTTGGGAGAAAAACATATTGTAGGCAAAAAATGCACAAAACTTTTCATTTTGTTTTTTCTTCTTGTTGGGACCTGCTGTCTATGACCATGAAACAAATGAAATGACAGGATGTTTCCAAGGGTAGGACTCTTTTAAAGTAGTTAAAAATATTTTCAAAAGCTTTTCAAACCCATTTATGCATTCAAGGTCTGAAAGAGCAGTGCATTTTTTTTTAACACATTCAAGCATAACTAGATTTGTAACAAAGCCAAATAAAAAGAGACCAGATGAAGCTATCCTTACAATATCTCTAGGATGAGTGGTTGACATTCAGCAATATACCTGAATTCCTGAACCACACCTGTCTTTGTTAGAGGGACCATATAATCAATATATGGCATGTCCTACAGATTCACACTATGTGTAAGTTGGACTAGTAGACTTCTAAGAAATTCAAATCTTAGGAGATCTTAGGATAAACAACTTGCTTCTTTAAAGGGGAAAAAAGATCTTAGAAGAAACTTGCTTCCTTAAAGGGAGGAAAGGGAGGAAAAATAGCTTATTTCCAATTCGTTTCTATCAGCTTAGATTAGACATACTAATTAGGAATCCCTACAAACAAAATCTTGTAAGATCTCAACTCTGCATGTTTTCTAAATAGTCTTACTTTCATCTCATACTAAGATAAATATTTAATTTAGATTTTTAACAGAATAAAGAAAAACATTTCCAGAAAAATAAAGTAATATATTTTCCCTGTAGGATTCACCTTTTTGTTTTTATCATTTATAATATTAAATCAAAGAAATAGAGATATACTTAGGATCAGGCCTATGAGGTTTTTTGTTTTCCTTTTAAATCCAAATAAAGATAAGAAATCCAGGAAACAAATGAATTAAACAAGTATTTCAGATCCCCCAAAAGGTACATTATTAAAATTAACTGGGTAAAATTATTATTAAACTGCCTATACCCTTTGACCCAACAAAACTACTATTATATCTATTCAAAATATGATTGGGAGGGAGAGGCAGAGCCAATATGGTGGAGTAAAAGCAGGAACTTGCTTGACATCTCTCCCAAATTCCTCTAAATACCTGTAAAAAAAATGATTCTGAACAAATTCTTGAGCGGCAAAATCTACCAAAAAGCAGACTGAAACAAATCTCCAAACCAAGACAAACTGGAAGGCCTACAGGAAGAGTATATCTCACAGGGCTTGGAGAGGCACAGAGTGTAGTCTAGCGTGGGTCATGCCAGCACAGAAAGGGCCAGAGCAGGACTCAGGCAACTGAATCACTGGCAACTGTGGCAGTTTCCAGACTTTTCAACTGACAAATGTAAAAGACAAAGTAAAAGGTCAGTGGGGAAACTCTGGTGAACTCAGGTGAGAAAGGAGCATGGTCTAGCCCCAAATCTGGGGCAGCAGGAACAGTGGCAGCATCTGCTTCTGCAACTCCAGGCTCACAGAGAGTTAGGGAATCAAGCGGTTTATTTGAGTGGGATTGCAAGGATCTCTTTGCTAGCACTGAGGAAGGATTCTCTTGGTTTGTCCTGCTTGGATCCAGGTCGTGGTCCTAAGTGGCAGTACTGGGGTGAGAAGGAATGCTGATGTGGCAGAGCTTATGATGACTCTGGAGAGGGAATTCTCACAGTTCCAAGGAAGAAAAGAGTACTATGGTCACTCATACATCAGAGCTCAGGCCAGGAGAGGAGTAAATCATATCATATTGCTTTAGAAGAACTGAAAATTTACATGTGCCTAGAAGTATCTCCGACAACAGCTGTGCAAAGCCCCTGAAAAATTGGAACAGAGCACTCTTCATTCTGGAAGCACAGTCCTACTTTGAGAAAGAGCTCAAAAATCAAGTAATTGTCTCGGAAAATGAGCAAACAGAGGAAAATATTAGACTATAGAATCTTACTTTGGTGACAAAGAATATCAAAACATACAACCAGAAGATGAAAACAAAGTCAAAGTTTGTATATCCAAAGCCTCCAAGAATAAATATGAATTGGTCACAGGCCATAGAAGAGCTCAAAAAGGAGGTGAAAATCAAGTAAAAGAAGCAGAGGAAAAATTAGGAAGGGAAATGAGAGTGATCCAATAAAATCATGAAAAACAAAACAATAGTTTACTAAAGGAGACCCCCTCAAAATACTGAAGAAAATAACACCTTGAAAAATAAAGTAACCCAAATGGCAAAAGAGGTCCAAAACATCAATGAGGAGAAGAGTGCTTAAAAGTGGAATTAGACAAATGGAAAGGAGGTTCAAAAGCTCACTAAAGAAAATAACTCCCGCAAAATTAGAAAGAAGCAAATGGAAGCTAATGACTTTATGAGAAATCAAGAAATTATAAAACAGATCTAAAAGAATGAAAAAAAAAATAGAAGACTGTGAAAACTGGAAATAGGACTGACCTGGAAAGTAGATCCAGGAGAGAGAAGTTAAAAATTATTGGACTACCTGAAAGCCATGAGAAGAACCTAGACATTATCTTTCAAGAAATTGTCAGGGGAAACTGCTTGACATTCTAGAATCAGAGGGTAAAATAGAAATGGAAAGAATCCATAGATTACTTCTTGAAAAGATCCCAAAAGAAAAACTCCTAGTAATATTGTAGCCAAATTCCAGAGTTACTGGGTCAAGAAAAAAATATTGCAAGTAGTCAGAAAGAAACAATTTCAGTATTATGGAAACACAATCAGGATAACACAATATCTAGCAGCTTCTAAACTGAGGGATCAAAGGGCTTGAAATATGAAATAGCAAAGGTCGAAGGAGCTAGGATTAAACCATGAATCATCTACCTAGCAAAACTGAGTATAATATTCAGAGGAAGAGATTGATATTCAATGAAATAGAGGGCTTTCAAGCATTTTTGATGAAAAGGCTAGAGCTAAACAGAAAATTTGACATTCAAATACAGGTATCAAGAGAAACAAGAAAAAATAAACAGGGAAGAGAAATGATAATGGCCTTCTTAAAGTTGAACTGTTTACATTCTTACATGTAAAGATGATATTTGTAACTCATGAGAATCCTTTAAGTATTAGGGTAGTTGAAGGGAATTGTATGTGTGCATGCATGTACATGTGTGCATATATATGTACAAGTATATAGATAGATATGTATATAGATATATACACACATATACATATGCATAAATACACTTATATATGTGTGTGGTTTTTGTGCATATATGCACATGTGTATTGCATGTACGTATATGCATGTGTGTACATGCATGTATATATACATCCATGCATGCATGCATACATATATACATATATAAATAGAGAGCATAGAGTGAGTTGAATATGAAGTGATGATATCTAAAAAATAAAATTAAGAGGTGAGACAGGAATATATTCGGAGAAGGAGAATAGGGCAGCGGTTCTCAACCTGTGAGTCGTGCCCCCTTTGGGTGCCAAATGACCCTTTCATAGGGGTCACAGGGGTCCCCTAAGACCGTTGGAGAACACATATTTCTGATGATCTTTGGAACAGAGACATTGCTCCTCTATCTGTCTCCAGGCGGGTCTGCCCACATGTAGATACGCCCACATACAAGTATTAAAGGGTCATGGCATTAGGAAGGGTGAGAACCACTGGAATAGGATAAATTATCTAGCATAAAAGAAGCAGTAAAAAGAGAATGAGTCAACCTTTCTCTCATTGGATTTGACTTAAAGAGGGAACAGTATATACTCTCAATTGGGTATCTTATCCTACAGGAAAGTAGGAAGGAAGGGGATAAAAGGAGGGATGATAGAAGGGAGGACAGATTGCGGGAGAGAGTAGTCCGAAGGAAGCACTTTTGATAAGGGACAAGGTCAAAGGAGATAACAGAATAAATGGGGTGTGGGATAGAAATGAGGGAAATACAGTTATTCTTTCACAATATGACTATTACGGAAACTTTTGCATAACTACACATGTATAGCCTAAATAGAATTACTTGCCTTCTCAATGAAGGTGAGTGAAGAGGGAAGAAGGAAGAAAATTTGGAACTCATAGTTTTAATAACAAATGTTAAAAACTGTTTTTACATGCATCTGGGAAATAAGATACACAGGCAATGGGATATAAAAATCTATCTTGCCCTACAAGAAAGTGAGGGGGAAGGGGATAACGGTGGGGTGGGGTGATAGAAGCCAGGTCAGACTGGGGAAGGGATAATTAGAATGCATGCCATCTTTGGGTGCAGGTAAGGGAGAGACAGGGAGAAAATTTGGGACTCAAAATCTTGCGAAAATGAATGTTGAAAACTAAAAAGAAATAATTTAATAAAAATATGATTAGAGGAAAAGGACAAGAACCTGGATGTTCCTAGTTAATAGAAACTCTTTTTGTGGTGCCAAAGAACTGGAAATTGTGGTGATGCATGTCAGCTGGGAAATGGTTGAACACGTGATCTTTGATCGTGATGTAATACTATGGAGCTATAAGAAATGACTAGTTCAATGAACGTAAGGGAAAATAACTCACAGGAACAGACTTGCATGAAATGGTGGAGAGCAAAATAAGCAGAACCAAGAGAACATTGTGCATAGTAATGGCCATTTTGTGTTAAGAGCAAATTTGAGTGACTAAGTAATTTTGACTGTTATAAATACCCAAATTATCTACAAAGGACATATGGAGGAAGACTCTATCTGCACCCAGAGAGAGAGAATTGATAAACTGAGGTATATATAGAATGATTGATTTTATATGTGTGTGTATGTGTGTCTAATAGTAGCCATCTACAGGGTCAGAGGGGAAGGAAGAAAAACACCAGAAATTTGCTTTATAAATTTATATATTTAAGAGAATAACAAGTTATAAATAATAAAATTTCAATTTCATGTATAATCATCTTTTTATTTTTCTATGTTATGGAAATATTTGTTTTATTTCATAAATTAAAAACAAAATTTTACAAAATTAACTGGGTAACAGAGATATACAAAGTCAAAAGAAGAAGAGAATGGCAGAGGATCAGGTGGATATGCATGTGTGTGCATGCGTGCGTGCGTGCGTGTGTGTGTGTGATGGAAATAATGAACGTGAGCTTGAACAGACTTTGAGAGAGAGTTGAAGTCAAAGGGTCTGGTGTGTCATGGTTTAGGGGTCATGAAGACTCCAACACTACTTAATGAATGAACAACAACAACAGAACATTTAAAGTAAGGTAAGTTATCATATATACTATAACCTGATACACAATAAAAATGATGAAAACAGACTTATCTTCTCACATTTTAACTTCTGGATAATAACTACTCAGTTTTCTGTAATCAAAAGGCATGCTTATATGAGGATGTGATTTTATAGTTGTGGTTAAAAAATTGTAAAATGGATATATTCTTTTAAAATGTATTTTTAAATATTCTGGTTAAAGGCTGTGGCCATTAAACATTAGAAGCAGGTTTGAAAGATATGTGCTGCTGTTAAATTATATTACTGAGAAAGGAGTTAGAACAGGTAAAGCATGACAGTAAGAAAAAAAATCACTAACTTGAAAAGTAAAGTCACAAAATGCTTGCTGAGCCCATGCTCACAAAAGAGGTTTTCATATAATTATGACACAAAGGCCAAAATGCTAAAGCAGTGGGGACTACATGTTACAACAATATGATTCTAAGAGTTTGAAGTGAGTTTAGAGGTGGCTTTCTACTTGGACTTGAGAATCAGTGAATCAATAGCTGCTAAAAATTAATGAGGCAATTTATTGTATTACAGTGATGAGCTTACTTCTTTTAACCAATTCACCTATATTACACTTGTATAAATCTTGCTCAAATTGTCTATTTTTTTGTATTTAGATGTGGCCCATTAATTTGATAGTTTTATCTTCTCTCTTACCGGTAGGTATGGTAAGCCTTTCTGGTCAAGTAATATGGTTATTGTACATATGTCATTGTCTATCTGATGACAAGTACCCAAATTGCACCCTAAGTACCTAGGAGGAAAATAAATTGTATCATTCATGCCAGTCTTGCAACTCAATCATCAAGTGTTGGGAAAGGTGCCTTTCAGGAGCGGGTAGGTGATGCAGTGAATAGAGCACCAGCCCTGGAGTCAGGAGGACCTGAGTTCAAATCCAGCCTCAGACACTGGACAAATTTATTAGCCGTGTGACTTTGGACAAGTCACTTAACCCCAATCGCCTGCCAAAAAGCAAAAAAAAAAAGTTAAAATATGTATATATTACAATTATGATTATGATTATTATTTACATGCAACTGGGTAATAAGATATACAGGTACTGGGGTAAGGAGAGCCATCTTGCCCTACCAGAAAGTCAGAGGGGTGATGGGGGAGGATATAGGAGAGAGTAGATTGGGGCAGGGGGTATACAGTGGGATCACTATTTTGGGGTAGTACATAGGGGAAAAATGGGGAGAAAATTTGTAACTCAAAATATTATGGAAATGAATGATATAAACTAAAAATAAACAAAAATTAATTTTAAAAAATAATAAATAAATCTGAAAGGTGCCCTTTTAATGGACAAGCTTCCCCCAATACTGGTTTAAACCATTTAAATCCCTCCAAACAAATAAAGATCAGGTTCTTTCAGGAACTTTCCTAAGCTCTGGAAAGATATTCTTATCCACAGTATATTGTATATACAATATTTTTCCATTATATAGTTCTTTCATCAACATTTCTGAGAGGTATAAAAATACATGATACTAAAGTGTAGACCTTACTATTGCTTGCTATTCCTAGTTGATCTTAATATAGTCATAGCAAACTTGCTACATTTGCTATTTTTAATTATTATTTTCACTATAAATTATAACACTAATTAATACCTTTTATTTGCATAGCTTTTTATTATACTGGGTTCTGTTTAATGGGTAAAGGAAGTATTAATAAACCCTTTTGTGGGTGAAAATACTAAGATATCTAATATCTTTCTCAGCATTGTAAAATGAATCAAAGAGTTGTGACCAGACTATAGTTGGTTTTCTATCCAGGGCAAAGAGACAGTGTGAGACTGATTTAGGGAACACCTATAATGATTTCATGGTCCCTTCTAACAGAAGGTAGTGTAGTTTAGGAATATGGCATGTTTCTAACAGCCAGCCAGTCACCCTAGAAATAAGGTAAGAAAAATTTCATCTGCTCCCTCTTCTTTTGTCTGTGATGGAAAGATTCTTATGCTTGTATGTATTATTTAACATGGTAAAAAAAATGCATTGTTCATTCAGTTGAAAGCTCTGTCCATCCATGATACTCCTTTCTCTCCATAGCTTAGAATTATAAACTATAGAATTATAAATTAGAATTATAAACTATAAACTAGTCTTCAAATTATAGTCTTCAAAATTAGACCCTTTCCTCAAAGGCTCATATCTCACATTCTCTTATACAATTGCTTATCCATGTATATTGCATATTTCCCTTGCACAGATTTCTAAAAACACATGATTTTTTGAGGATTTGAAAATTCCACTTTTTAAAATTTCTGCACTTTCCCTATGGCCAGCCTTTAGGAAAATAAATACCAGTAGCTTATAATTTGGAAAGTATTTCACTCAGAATAACTCTACTGGAAGGCAGGGTTTTATTATTATGTATATTCTATGGATGACAAAATGGAATTTCAGAAAGGAAAATAGGGCTCTACTGTTTTCAGCATTTTACAAGTAAAGAAACAAATTCAGAGATTGTTTTTGACATTCTCTAAAGTCCTTCTCCTAGCTTCCTTTACCATATAAAAATAATTTTGCCTCAGTGTCCCCAGAATCACAGAATCACAGCATCACAGAGTTGGAAGTGGCCTCAGACATCATCCAATTAAATCTGTGGCCAAAAAGAAATTGTGTTCACAAGATATCTGACAAGTAATTGTACACCTTCCATTTGGGAATTGGATAATGGGTTTTGAGAAAGTCCACTCCACTTCTGTACAGTTACAATTATTAGGCAATATTTTTGTAGTCTTTGCTTAAATAAATAACTGATTCTACAATTTTGCTCTTAGTTTAGTCCTGTGACACCAAGTTGAGCAAGTCATAACCCTCATTCATATGACAACCTTTCACATCATTGACTAAATCTGTCATGTCCCTCCTCAATTTCCTCCAAAGATATATCTCGATCCCAAACTAGATCAGAATAGCTTGTGAAGAAAGGAAAAAGTAATTTAGGGCTGTCTGCATTATCACTGGTACCAGGGACTAAACTGCCAAACCACTGATGACATGTGGGTCATTTCTTAGTAGATTTCAGAGTAATGTTTATCCTGTTTAAGTGCCCTTAGACACAATCACCAGATATTACCATCTGCATCTTAGGAAGAAAATGCCAGCTGCTTTCCATTCCACACATTTGGGAAGTCATGTGATATTATCACTGTTTCTGAATTGTTGGAACACATTGGGTTGTGGGTGGGTTTCATTGTTGATAATAATAGTGGTTTGGGCCTGTCTTTTCGAGGCTAATGACTTTTCTGCTGCTTGGCCTGCAAATCAGAATTGTTAAAATTGGGGCACCTGGGGATGTTTTAAATCTGCCCATTTAAAAAAATGCGAACTAATGGATTTATTTGATACTGTAGCAGAGTTCAGTGGGATTATGGGTAAAAAAAACTTAAAAGTTCAAGGTTGCTGTGCTGAAGGCATTGAAGAAATTTGCTATTTGTGCACTTTTAGAAATTGCATAAATATTCCAGGTCAGGTGAAACTGTCATACTGTGTTGGCATCTTGTCAGTCTGGTATTATATTCTCTTTGTGCAGATCTGTGTTTGTTCAGACTCCAAAATGCATTAAACTTCTAACTATTAAGAATAAAATATACTTGGTTCTGTAAATACTCAGCTAAATTCACTTGGTTATTTTCTGTTCTTGTTGCTAGTTTTTAGTCTAGTCTCTTGCATTTTAACCCAATCTTATAAATACTGTAGCATCATACTATAATTGGAGAATTAAAGTGTTTTTTTTTAATGCTCCCATGCACTTACAATAAAATGCTGCTTTACTGAATATTGGATTTACTGCGGTGCAGCATATAACGGTGTTTTCCATTTTCCAATCTATCCAGCCAAACTTTAAATGCAGTGAATCTTCCCTTGCATAAGCTCCTAACAATTTGTGCCCAGGATAGCTGTGTCCATTCTAATCCAAGTAATAATAGAGAAAGTGTGACAACACTGATTTCTGTAACGCTGTTGAAAACACTGGAGGTGGCTTAACATTGCTTTAAAAAAGTCTTAGTTACATGAAAATTTGATTCTTTTACCTTTCCCTTTGGACAGGGAGAATATCATTGTAGATAATCATGGAAATATAGAGTTATAGCTGTGAACAAGGTTAGAGGTCATCTTATCTAAGCCCTATCCTTTTATATGTAAGAAAACTGAGACTCAGAGAGGTGGAGTGGTTAACCTAAGGTTACACAGGTAGAATCTTTTGAGAGTTCTCTGACTCCAAATCCAGTATACTTTCCACTGTTGTTCCTGGAGTTGGGAAGACTATAATTCAAGCCTTTCTTCTATTATATACTTCCTGAGTGGGACTGAGCAAGTAAATTAACCCTTCTAGTGACCCAAGTCACTCTACAGGACTATAAGTTAGAGATGAATTGCAGATCTGAATTAGTGAGGGAAGCTTCCTATACTGGTGAAATAAGCTTGTCTATTATTGGAGAGAGGAAAAAAAAACCGCTTTCTTATACTCTCTGGACCTCCCAATTTGCCAGGCTATTTATTAGTACCTTATAGTTTTCACAGGGCAGGTAGGCAAAACTATATTATTCTCCACATTCTACAAATGAAAAAAAAGAGGTACAGAAAGGGTAAATAAAATGTTAGAGAAATGCAGCCAGAGAGAGTTAAACTAGAGAAAAAAATAAGGCATTCTAGTTCAAAATCTTATGGTGTTTGAACTCCCATTCAACAAACTAAATCTTATGCTACAAACACTGGGCAAACAAGGAGGAATTTAGGATCATAAAGGGCAGGATGTAAGATGAGGTTTGGGAAAAAAGAACTGGGAAAGTCCTCCTGTAGAAAGTAGGATTTGAGCTACATTTTGAAAGAAGCTGGGAGAAAATAAGGAAGAGATGAAAAGGGAGAATATTCCAGGTATAACCCTTATAAGCTCAAAGGACCTTCATCTCAACTCTCTGTTGGGGATGAATCAATGGGTCTGGAGCAAAGCTAAATCTTCCCCTTAGGATCTTAGGGCTATCCATAAGGAGTGATGGGGTAATTCTCCAAAGCTAATGACTCAAGCCACCCCCACTGTGCTTTCTGCCTCATTATTATCAACTGAGAAAAGGTCAGCCAGATTTAAGTAACTTTAAAAAGGGGTATTAAGGTGGTACGATAAGAATTGTTGGTAGAAAACCTACTTCAAAAAGTCTGTGACACACTCCTCCAAATAGACAACATCCAAGGGAATACAAAGATTCCAAGGGAAAGTTATCTCAGGCTTAGAGAACACATTTGTCAAAGAGGCAAATTCCTTATTGCTGGAGTATTCAAGAAGTTCCCCTTAAGTATGACAAATCTGTGTCCAGTTCATCCCTAGTTACCAATGCAAACACTGTTGGCAACTTATCTGAGGATATTTTTAGGATACTGATAGAATGATAAGACATTTAACCTCCTTTGTACTCTTAAGAGCTTACAAAGGTTTCCTTTGGCCGCTCTTGCTAAAAAAAAAATTATAGAATGATTCTGATTCCAAGTATGATCATTTGCAAATTACTTATGTGATATGGCCAAGTTTCTTTGGCCTAATTAAACATATTCTTTGATGATTTCACTCCAGTTTGAAGGATTTTACTCATGTAAAGCCTATGATTGATTAATTGAGATATCAGTTAAGGTATCAAGATTAAAGAAGTTGGGAGTAGTTTTGACTGTATCCTCACACAGGTGTGGAGGCTAAATTCATGAAAATTCATGAAGTAAGGAAATGGGGAGTCATGTGTGCAGAACAGCAAATAGGTCAATGTGATTAGATTCTAGAATGCTTGCAGGGGAGTGAAACATTAAAAAAAATAAGATTAGAAAGAAAAGAATGTATCAGGTTGTAAAGGAATTTGAAAGTCACATAAAAGTTATATTCAACTTTGAATAGTCACTGGATTTTATGGATTAGATGGGTAACACGATCAGATATGATTTAGGAAAATCATTTTGATAATTGAGTGGAGGTTGGGTTGTAGTGAGAAGAGTTTTGAAATAAGGTGACTAATTAGAAAGCTGTGGTAATGATCCAGAAAAAAGTAATAAGAATCTAAACAACGATGATGACTATGTGAGTAGAGAGAAGGGAACATATAGGCAAGACAATTTCAAGATGATAACAATAAAATTTGACAGTGGATTGGGTTGAGTGGAACTATAGAGTGAAGGATAACATTGAGATTGAGAGCTTAAATAAGAGTGTGAGTCATGGGGGCAGAGCCAAGATGGCAGAGTAGAAGCAAAACTTGGCATGGGCTCTAGCTCCAACCACTTCTAGTACATGTTAAAAATGACTCTAAACAAACTTTAGAGCTACAGAACCCAAAAAGTGACAGAGAGAAACAAACCTCCCCCTGAAGGCAGCCTGGCAGGCCAACAGGAAAGGTCTATCACACCAAGCTGGAAGCCTAGCACAGTCCCACTGGAGCTGCACAGTTCTAGCCCCAGGGTGGCCCTAACCAGCAGTTGCTAGAGGAGACTGCAGGAGAGTGAACTGCCAGCAGCTGGGGCAGTTTCCTGACTTATCAACCCATAAATGACAAAGTAAAAGGTCAGTGTGAAACTCTGTTGGAACTGGATGGTGGGGACAGAAGAGAGAGGTCTGGTCCCTGCCCCTGAGGTGAGAAGCAGTGGAGGCATGGCTGCTGTGCAGCTGTGTGTTTATGGCTGTCTGAGGAGCTCCAGGCCTGCGGAGCATAGGGGGACCAAGCAACCATTCAGAGGGTAATTGCTCTTGCTTTAACCTGCTTGGATCAGGATAAGTGTCTTGGGTGGTGGTCCTCGGGTGTGTGACCAGTGAGCCAGAGCTTGTGGGGGCTGTAAAGAGGGCACCCTTTTAATGGCTCCAGCAGCTATGAAAACCCCAGCAATGTGGGGACAAAGCTCTCTCCATTCTAGAAGCAGAAAGAGCTTCTAGAATGTGCCAAAGAGCTCAAAAGTCAAGTAATTGGCTGGCAATATGATCAAGCACAGGAAGCACAAACAGACCATAGAATCCTTTTTTGGGTCAAAAAAGATCAAAGAATGGAGTGTGAGGAAGACAGCAAAGTCAGAACTTCTGCATCAAAAGCCTCCAAGAAAAATATGAGCTGTTTACTGGCCATTGAGGTGCTCAAGAAGGATTTTGAAAAGCAAGTAAGAGAAGTGGAGGAAAAATTCGGAAAGGAAATGAGAATGATATAAGAAAATCAGGAAAAGTGAGTCAACAGCATGCTAAATGAGAACCAAAAATACACTGAAGAAAATAATACCTTAAAAAATAGACTAACTCAAATGGCAAAAGAGAACCAAAAAGCCGATGAGGAGAAGAATGCTTTAAAAAGCCAAATTTGCCAGATGGAAGAGGAATTTCAAAAACTCACTGAAGAGGATAACTCCTTCAAAATTAGTTTGGAGCAATTGGAAGCTAATGACTTTATGAGAAATCAAGATACTATAAGACAGATCCAAACAAATGAAAAAAATAGAAGGCAATGTGAAATATCTCATTGGAAAAACCGCTGACCTGGAAAATAGATCCTGGAGAGATAATTTAAAAAATTATTGGACTACCTGAAAGCCATGATCAAAAAAAGAGCCTAGACACTATCTTTCAAGAAATTATCAAGCAAGATTGCCCTGTTATTCTAGAAGCAAAGGGCAAAATAGAAATTGAAAGAATAGGTGGGGGTAGGGGAAAAATGAGGTGAAAAAATTGCAACTCAAAATCTTGTGGAAATCTATGTTGAAACCTAAAAATAAATGAACAAATTTTAAAAAATTAAAAAAGAATGCAAGTCATTCCCCAACTGATAAATAGTCAAAGGATATAAACAGCTAGTTTTCAGATGAATAAATCAAAGCTATCTATCTATAGTCATATGAAAAAAAGTTCTAAATCACTCTCAATGAGAGAAATAAAAATTAAAACTACTCTCAGATATTGCTTCACACGTATCAGATTGACTAATATGGCAGAAAAGGAAAATTATAATTGTTAAAGGGTATGTAGGAAAACTGGAACATGGTAACACTGTTCATAGAGTTGTGAACTTACCCCACCATTCTGGAAGGCAATTTGATTCAAACTGTGCATACCCTTTGATTCAACAGTACCATTACTGGGTCTCAATCCCAGAGAGATTTTAAAAAAACTGGAAAGTACCTCTGTGTACAAAAATATTTATAGTAGTTCTTTGTGTGATGAAAATAATTGGAAATTGAGGGGGTGCCAATCAATTGGGAAATGGCTAAACAAGTTGTAATATATATTTGTAATGGAATGCAGTGTGATATAAGAAACGATGAGCAGACTGATTTCAGAAAAACCTGCAAAAGCTTATGTGAATTGGTGAAGACTGAAGTGAGCAGAACTCAGAAAACATTGAACACAATAACAACAATATTATAAAAAGATTAACTGCTAATGACTTATATATTGTCAGCAATAAAATCACCCAAGACAATTTCAGAGGACTCATGATGAAAAATAATATGCACATTCAAAGGAAGAGCTGATACCGTTTGAACGCTGATCAAAATATACTATTTTCATTTTATTTTTGTGGTTTCTTTCTTCTTTTGGTCTGCATTCTTTAATGACATGATTAATACGAAAATATATTTTGCATGATTATACATATACAAACCCATATCAAACTGGTTGCCATCGTGAGAAGGGGAATGATGATAGAGGGAAGGAGAAAATTTGGAACTCGATTTTTAAAAAATGAATATTAAAAATTGTCTTTATATGTAATTGGGAAAAATAAAATACTATTTTTTTTAAAAAAGTAAAAATCCAGGAAAATATTATTAGCTTCTTTCAGGGATAGCAGGGTAGGGGGTCTCACCTCTGACACACACTAACTATGACCCTGGACTAAGTCCCTTTCTATTGTTCTAAGTGACTCTCTGAGATTCTAAGTTACAAAGTAGATTCCAGCATACGTTGGTAAAGGGAGTTTTCTTATCCAAAAGTTCCCCATATCAATAAAATCACAAGTCCAGTCCCTATCCTGATCCTACCGTAGGGGAGAAGATGTGCTCTCATCTTCAAGAGAGCCAGAGGATTCTAGAATTCCAAGGGGTATGGTAGTTTGTAAGTATAAAATGCAAATATGGAATGGTTTGGGGAAATTGGGTTCAAGAGAAAGTTAGAGACCATGAAATTTCTTCACATCCAGCAGTTTTTCCCTATGGTTCCAAAATTTGTCTCCATTACTGGAGAAGGTTTACATTTGAAAAAGTTTTCAGACAAGAGCCTACATTCTGGTTCATTTTTACAAAATGAATGAACTTAATTCACCAAATATGGAGAGACATGACAATCTCAAGTAATAAATAGTGGAGCAGTGTATGTTTTCTCAGGCTTCACTAGGGAGTAGACTCTGCGGCTAAATGATATAAGTAATTTATTGCCAATAACCATAGCTTTGCCTGCAGATATTTTCTTATCTTTTTTGCCTGCCGTTCCCCAGGTGCTGTCTGAACAAAGTAGTAGGCGGCTAATGAAGGTACTCTCAGTGGTGGTGGAAGCAGCCTTGGGAATAAGGAATAGAGCAATTGCTTGCAATCACAACCAGATGTTACAAAGCTGTGAAGGCTTTAATGGCTGTTGTTTCAATACAGCTTTTTAGGAGGAAAAAGGGAATCGATAGGACTAAAATAAATTACCCATGCATGGTATGAACAGGGCCATTTTTCACTGGAGAATTACTGAGGAGTTTTAATTGTGCTCTTTGGATAGCGTTAGAAAGTGGAAGAATTGAACAATTGGTTTGTGTCATATAATTTTGACTCATAAGACTCTTATGATTTATTATTGGGACATCTATAAAGTCTTTCCTATAAGAAAATAAGTGTGAAAAAAAGAGAAACTAAGTGTGTTATTGGTGCACAAAATATTAACTAGCTGACAGTTTCTTGGTTATTGATAAATCTGTGCAGCTATAAGAGACTGTATCACATAGGACTGGAAAAATCCAGAACTAAATGAAATAGATATGAGACAATGACGTGCTAGAAGACTGGAGATTCTTTCTGTCTTCCTTAGATGCGTCTGGGGTCATAATTAAGATATGAGTTTCCCCAACAAATACCTAAATTCATATAATCACAAATATGCAGATTATTTAGCCCAACCTCTGCAAGAATTCTTTCTACAAATGCTTCTTACAATCAATTCCTTTCTCAAAAATCTCCAGTAATGTAGAATTATCTACATCACAAGTTAGCTTATACTATTTTGATTTGGCTCTAATTGTTAGGAAGTTCCTCCTTAGATGTAGTCAAAATCTTTCTCTTCATAACTTGGGCCCTTTAGTACTTGTTTTTCCCCCATGCAACCAAGACAAAGTTTAATATTTTTTTTCCATTATGATAACCTATCAAATAATTGAGGTAAAAAAAAAAAAAGTTGGAGGCTTTTCAAGTTATATAAACCAAGTCACAAATTCACATCTGAATCAAGCGCTCTCTAAGTTCCAAAACAGAAGGGACTGTGTTTTATCAAAATGTTAGATCTCCTTCAGAAAGTTTTCTTCATACAACAGGCATTCACTAAATATATACCAAATTAAATTGAATTTTACATAAGGTACTCTCAGCTGGCTTTTCCATTCTTTTCAAAGAGTAATATCAAGATCAACCTTAGTCAAAATCATCTTTAAATATTAAAAAAATATATTGTTACATCTGTTCCTTGCAGAACCACAAAACAGCAAAAATTTAGAGGGCAAGTAAAGGGAAGAGAATAAGTATATGTGATTCACTAAAACTCTCAAATCCTTTTTTTTTTGGAGGGGGGAACTGATATCTAACCATGCTTTCTCCATCTTGTGCAGTATATATGAAATTGATTTTTGAACCAAATATAAACATTTTTATTTATCTCTAGGAATGTCACATTCTCATATTTAGCCCAATGCTCTGGTATATTATTTTTTTTGAATATTGACTGCATGTAGTATGTTAGTTTATCTATATCTCCAAGCTATGTATTGCATGCAAATGTAAAAGCATTCTATTTTATTAGTAAAGATCTTAAACTGTGTAAGACCAAACAGAAAACAATGAAATCCTCCACTGGAGGCATTGTGGCAATTTTATATGGAAAAAAATAATTTTAGCTCCAAATCTGTAAGTCTTCAATACCTTCCAGTCTTCTTTTCTCCATCTTTTCCACATGAATAGAATGATATAAATGATCATTTTTCCCTAAATCTAGATGAACAGTTCCTGATATACCAGTTCACTAACACCATCAAAAAAGAAGTTATTTTGGAATTTCCTATTTCCACTCTTTTCTTAAATCATGTTTCCATTGATATCTTTTGTTCCTGTATTACTTTAGTGAGGCAGCACAGCATAATTGGCATAAAACTGACCTTAAGGTCAGGAGTACAAGTATAAGGAGTATAAGTTCAGATTCTGACACTACTCACTGTATGATCCTGACGTCCCTTAACATCTCAAGGCCTTGGGCAATGCTGTAACAATATGTTTCTTTCCCCCTTGTCCTTTTAATATTAGCATTTATTTATTTATTTATTTTTCAATATTATTTTAAAAGATTTTGAGTTCCAGATTTTCTCCTTCCTTTGATGCTCCCACCCTCCATTGAGAAGCTAAGTAATATGTTATCAGTTATATCAGTAATATATATATGATATCAGTTATAAAGTCATGCAAAATATTTCAATATTAGCAACGCTACCATGATAAAGAAAAATAAAGAAAGTGAAATAATTATCGTTCAATGTGTACTCAAGTCATCAGTCTACATTGTACTCAAGTCATCAGTCTACACTGTAAAGTCAAACACAAGCATCTCTCCTGAGGACTGCTGCTGTGAATAACTTTAAGTTATTTGTTCAGCAATAAACTAAACCAAAGTATTCTAGAAACCAAAGCACAACATTCAAAGCAATATAACATCACATCTTATTACTAAGATAGCCACATAGTCTTAAACAAAAGATATCATTCAGTAAGTCACAATCTCTATAAATCAATATAAAGTGCCCATCTAAAGACTTCTTTTATCTTGATTGGAGACTGGTTTCCAATTATCCTTAATTCAATCATCCTTAAGAAGCAATCATCTTTAAGGGATACAAAGTACAAAGTACAAAGATCTGCCACCTCTAGGTCACAGTAAATCATAATCTCATCAGTCAGCACTAAGTACCCAAGTAAAAGTCCTTTCATCTTCACTAGAGGCTGACTTCCAAACTCCGCAGTTCCTCTTTCATGCTCCCAGCTCTTGCCTGAATTCACCCAATTGTCACCTGGATTCACAGGCAGGCGACTCTCAGCTCCTGTTCCAGCTCCTGTTCCAGCTCCTATTCCAACACCTATTCCAGCTTGAAGGTCACAGTGACTAGTCGACTTCAAGCCCTTCACAGTTTCTGTTTCTGGGGAGATAAAGCTTAACAGAGCCACAACAAAATTTACACACATCAAACTTAGCATAATTGCAACAATATTTACACACATTGCCAACACTATCATCTCAATTCACTTTCTGTTTGCGAAATCAACACAAGTCAACAGACAGAATGGTCCTGTCTGACAAAGTAACACAATCAACAGATATAATGCTTCTGTCTGACAAAGTAACACAAACACAAGTCAACAGAGTGTTTCTGTCTGACAAAATAACACAAACACAAATCAACACATAACAGATGGACTGAGTGTTGATACCAAAAGTGTTATCCCTCTCATTTCTGCCTGGTCTCAGCTCCTGCTCCTGCTTTTATATGTTCTTCTCTTTCCTGTTTCACCATTCTTGTTGCATCAGCAAGTTCCTCCCACCCCCAAATCAGAGGTGAGGTTCAATGGCACTTGAATAGCTGAAATAAGCAATTAAGAACTTGAACAACTGAAAAAAAGGAAGTAAGTACTTGAATAACTGAGACAAGGAGCAAAGTACCATTTTACTTGCCATTACATACATCATTGGTCTTTTGGAATAGTTTTAGATTATTACTCTGATTAAAGTAGTTAAATCTTTCATAGTTGCGATTATATTGGTGTTATTATGTACCTTTTCCAGGTTCTGCTCATTTCCCTTTACTTTGGTTTGTAAAAGTCTTCCCTGGTTTTTTTTTTGAAACTAACTTTGTTGTCACTTCTTATAGCACAATAATATTCCATTAAAATCATATTCTAGGACTTATTCAGCCATTCACAAGTAATGGCATCACCTCAATTCCTAATTTCTTATCACCACAAAAAGAGCTATTAATATTTTGTGCAAATAGATCTTTTCCCTTTTTATTTGCAATACAAATATAGTAATGATATTACTCAGTCAAAGCATATGCACAGTTTTATAATCCTTTGGGCATAGTTCATATTGCTTGGGCAAGTTCATAACTGCACTGACAGTGCATTAGTGTCCTAATTTTTCCACATCACTTTAAGCATTTCTCATTTGGTTTTTCTGACATGTTATACAATTTGATAGGTGTTAGATGGTATCTCAGAGTTGTATTAATTAATTTACATTTCTTTAATCAGTAGTATTTCAGGGAATTTTTCATGTGAGTATTAATAGCTTTGATTTCTTCCTTTGAAAACTACCTGACTATCAATGGGGGAATGGCTCTTCTTTTCATAAATTTACTTGGATCCCCATATATTTGAGGAATGAGGCCTTTATTAAAGAAACTTGGTATATTTCCCCCTAATTTCCTGTTTTCTTACTAATTTTGGCTCCATTAGCTTTGTTTATAGATAAAAAATTGACTTTATGTAATCAAAATTATCCATTTTAGTTTTTATGACCTTCTTTATCTTGTGTTTGGTCATAAACTCTTTTCTTATACATAGACCTGACAGGTAAATTTTATCCATGCTCCCCTAATTTACTAATAACATCACACTTTATGTCTAAATCATTTATCCATTTTGACTTCATTTTGGTAAACACTGTGAGATGTTAGTCTATACCTATTTTCTGCCTGATTTCCAGCTTTCACAGCATTTTTGTAGCATATTTTTTGATTTGCTCTTTACCTATTTATGCTTCTCTTGGTTCTTATATTTGAAGATAGAAAATTCTGTTTAGCTCTGGTTTTCAAATCAGGAAAATAGGAGGAAAAAATTACATTGAATGCTCCTTTTCCCCATGAATTATTATGTTCAACTTTTCTAGATAGTCGAATTTTGATTGTAATTCAAGCTCCTTTGCCTTGAGAAATATCTTATGGCAAGCCATCTAATCTTTTAACGTAGAAGCTACTAAGTCCTCTGTAATTCTAACTGTGGTTTCATTGTATTTAAATTGTTTCTTTTTTTCTGCTTGCAATATTTTCTCTTGAACTGATAATTCTGGAATTTGGCTACAATATTCCTTGGCATTTTCAATTTGGAAACTCTTTTTTCTTTTGATAACTATTTTAGCTTCTAGCTGTAAGATATCAGGGCAATTTTCCTTGATAATTTCTTGAAGCATGCTGTCCAGGCTTTTTTTTTATGATGGTTTTCAGGTAGTCCAATAATTCTTACATTATTTCTCCTGCATCTGTTTTCCATGTCATTTGTTTTTCCAATGATGTATTTTACATCTATTTTTCATTCATTTGATTTTATGTGACTGATTCTTGATGTCTCAAAGAGTCATTAACTTCCACTTACCCAAGTCAAACTTTTTAAAAATTAATTTGTTTATTTACATTTAGTGTACAACATTCAGTTTCAAAGTCCCTTGAGTTTCAAATTTTCTACCCCTTTCTCTCCCTGACCCCATCATGGCAGCATGCACTCAAATATAGAATCCACAAATATCTTCACATTAATCATTAGTCAGGTTGTAAAGAAGGATTATAACCATTGGAATGTTCAGTGGGAAAGAGGAAACAAAATAAAACAAGAAAAAGAAACAGAGCAAGTAGTTTCTTTCAATTTTCATCCAGACTCCACAGCTCTTTCTCTGGATGTAGATATCTCTTTTGATCATGAGTCTTTTAGAGTTGTCTTATAATCTTACATTGCTGAGAGATGCCCAGTCTATTGAAATTAGTCAGCACACATACATTGTGTCTGTCATTGTGTACAGATTTCTCCTGGTTCTGCTCCTCCCACTCAGCATCATTTCATACAACTCTCTCCAGGTTGTCATGAAGTCTGTCTGCTCCTCATTTCCCATAGCACAGTAGTATTCCATCAAATTCACACACCACAACTTGTTCAGCCACTCCCCAGTTGATGGGCATCCCCTTGACTTCCAATTCTTTGCCTCCACAAAAAGAGCTGCTACAAATATCCTTGTACATTTGAGTCTGCCTCTCACCCAAGTCTAATTTTTAATGAATTGTTTTCTTCAGTTAGCTTTTGTACTTCCTTTTACATTTGGTCAATTCAACCTTTTAATGAATTGTTTTCTTCAGTGGATTTTTTTTTTCCATTTGGTCAATTGTAATTTTAAGTGATTGTTTTCTTCAGTCAATTTTTGTCCTTCCTTTTCAAAGCTGTTCTCTCTCTCTTGCATACCTTTCATTTCTTTCCCAATTTTTTCTTCTACCTCTCTTATTTGACTTTTAAAATCCTTCTTTAGCCTTTCTAAGTTTTTTTGGACTCAAGACCACGTCACATTTCCTTTGAAGCTTTGGATGTAGGTATATTTACACTGTTGCCCTCTTCTGAGTTTGTATTTCTTCTTTGTCACCATAGCAACTCTCTATAGTCAATGTTCATTTTTGCTTTTTGTTCATCTTGTTTGACTATTTCCTGGCATTTAAACTTGAGTTCTCATATGTCCAAAGAAGAAATAGAAAACATTATGAAATGCAAAATTGATGATTTTGATTGTATTAAATTGAAAAATTTTTTGTACAAAGTCAGTACAACCAATGTTAGAAGGGAAACAGAAAGCTGGGACATAATTTTTACAACCCATGTCTCTGATAAAGGCCTCATTTCTAAAGTATATTAAGAACTCCATCAAATTATAAGAATACAAATCATTCTCCAATTGATATATGGTCAAAGGATATGAACGAGTATTTTTCAGATGAAGAAATTAAAGCTATATATAGTCATATGAAAAAATGCTCCAAATTAGTATGGATTAGAGAAATGCAAATTGAGCCAGAGGGGTTTGCAGGTGTCCCACCACGGAGCAGAGGAACGTCAGAACCGTCAGAACCAGGTAAGAAAGAACCCGGGGCCCACAGCAGGGACAGCAGCTTTTCCTGGGGCTAGCAGCCCACAGCCTGGATGTTTGAAATTGCATACCCAAACTTCCAGAAGTCAGGATGGAGGAATAAAATTTAGTTGCTCTGATCCCCCCTCCCTGACCCAGAAGAAAAGTCTGGAGTTGAATGCTCCACTCAGAGTAAATTCCTGCATAAATGTAAACAGCCCCAGGCTTGGGAGTCACTGAGGAAAGGGGAAGGGAGACCTTACAGAGCCTAAGCTCAGGTGGGTGGAGCCAACAAGCCTAACAACAAAAGCCTAGGTGTACTTTAACACCACCCACCCAATCAGCAAACTACAGTTCTGATCTTGTGCTGGCCTTCTGCTATAGTGAGCCTGCATGAGCGTCAGCACAGAGACATTGAGAGTCCTGGCCCTGGCCTCAATCTACACACTCAGAGGCTACAGCTCACAAAGCTAACAACCAAACCCCTACCTCCTAGCCTGAGAAGCTTAGTACTCCTGCACCCCAGAAACAGATATTCACTCTAAAAATCCAGATCATAGGCAACCACAATGGGGAAGAAGGAAACTGCAAAGGCTAGAACCATCAAATCCTTTTATAGTGAGCAAGAACAACCAAACTCAGAAGGCAACACGGACTCTATACATACACTGGAGACCACAGAAGGAAATGTGAGTTGGTCTCAAGCCCAAAAACCATTCTTGGAGAATCTTAAGAGGGATTTTAAAGATGACATTAGAGAGGTAGGAGATAAATTTAAATCTACAGTGACCAAATTGGAAAAAAATTTCACTGAAGAAAACAAAGCTTTTAAAAGTAAAATTGGAGAATTAGGACAGGAGGTCCAAAATCTAACTGGAGAAAATATCTCCCTAAAAATGAAAATTGAACATATGGAAAAGGAGCTCCAAAAACTGATTGAGGAAAATAATTCACTAGAAATTAGAATCAATCAAATTGAAGCCAAGAACTCTATGATGCAACAAGAGTCAGTCAAACAAAACATAAAGATTGAAAAATTAGAAGAAAGTGCAAAATATCTCACTGGAAAAACTATTGACCTGGAAAACAGATCCAGGAGAGATCACCTAAGAATTATTGGCCTACCAGAAAGACATGATGAAAAAAGCAGTCTGGACAGCATCCTCCAAGAAATCGTCAAAGAAAACTGTCCTGAGGTCTTAGAATCAGAAGGGGAAATAGTTATTGAAAGAATCCGTCAATCTCCTCCTGAAAGAGACCCCAAATTGAAAACTCCAAGAAATACAGTAGCCAAATTCCAGAGCTACAAGGTCAAGGAGAAAATACTGAATGCAGCTAAAAAGAAACAATTCAAATATTGTGGAAATACAGGATTACACAGGATTTAGCAGCTGCTACATTAAAAGATTGGAGGGATTGGAATATGATATTTTGTAAAGCAAAAGAGCTAGGACTACAACCAAGAATCAACTACCTGGCAAGACTGAGCATATTCTTTCAGGCAAGGAGATGGTCATTTAATGAAATAAAGGACTTGCAGACTTTCCTTATGAAAAAGCCCGAGCTCAATGGAAAATTTGATCTCCACTTACAAGACCCAAGAAAGACATAAAAGGGTAAACAAGGAAAACATACACTCACACAGACACATACATACACGGATGCCCATACATGCACATAACTAGGGACTCAATAAGAGCAAACTGTTTACATTCTTTTGTGAGAAGCAGATGCCTGTCAATACTGAAATTTGTATAAGTATTGTGACATTTAAAAGGGATGTACATAGAAAGAGAGTGTGGGTATAAGTGAACTAATCTGAAGATTAAAAATAAACCTTATTAAGGGGAAGAAAGGGATGGTATTGAGAGAAAAGGAAAGGTAGAGACAGAGGATGTTAAATTATTTCACAAGAAGAGACATAAAAACATACTAAAGTGAAGGGGTGGGAAGGAAGGAGATGAGCATCATATGATCATTACTACCATTGGTTTGGATCTAAAGAGGGATCAATACAAATGGCTAAGTTTAGATTCTAACATGAAAAGACAGAAAAACTCATAACAATAGAGGGAAAAGAGGGAGGGAGAGGAGCAATGTCTGAAATTTACTAGCATTGGTTTGGGTTCAAGGAGGGAATAACATACTTTGTTAAGAATAAAAACCTACTGCGCCCTACAGGCAGTAGGAGGGATAAGGGGGAGAGGGGTGTAACAAGGGGGAGGGTGATCAATAGAGAGGGAAAGAGTAGAAAGGGGAAAGGGTAGGTAAAGAGGGGGGACAAAGGGAGGGAATACTGAGGGAGGTGGTGGTCAAAATGAAAATTCTTAAGGAGTGGAAGGGAAAAGGAAAACACAAAGACATAAACAGGGAGGGAATAAGATGGTGGGAAAGTCACGGATAGTAATCATAACTGTGAATGTGAATGGGATGAACTCCCATAAAAACAGAGGCAGATAGGAGAATGGATTAAAAACCACAATCCTACGATGTGCTGTCTACAAGAAACACATTTGAAGCAAGGGGATACACACAGGGTAAAGGTAAAAGGATGGAGTAGAATATATTATGCCTCAGCAAAAGTAAAAAAAAGTGGGAGTAGCAATCCTTATCTCACATAAAGCAAAAGCTAAAATAAATCTAATTAAAAGAGATAAGGAGGGACACTACATCCTGCTAAAAGGCACCATTGAGAATGAAGCAATAACACTACTTAACATATATGCACCAAGCGGTATAGCATCCAAATCCCTAGAGGAAAAGTTAAGGGAATTAGAGGAAGAAATAGATGGCAAAACAATACTAGTGGGGGACCTCAATCTCCCCCTCTCTGAACTTGATAAATCTAACCTCAAAATAAACAAGAAAGAGGTTAAGGAGGCAAATAGAATTTTAGAGAGGCTAGACATGATAGATCCCTGGAGAAAACTGGAAGGGGATAAAAAAGAATATACTTTCTTTTCAACAGTACATGGCACATACACAAAAATTGACCATGTACTAGGGCATAAAAACCTCACAATTCAGTGTAGAAAAGCAGAAATAGTAAATGCATCATTTTCAGATCATGATGCAATAAAAATTATATGCAATAAAGAGACATGGAAAGATAGGCAAAAAAACTAATTGGAGACTAAATAATTTAATCCTAAAGAATGAGTGGGGCAAAGAAGAAATTAGAGAAACAATCAGTAATTTCATTCAAGAAAATGACAATAAGGAGACATCATACCAAAACGTGTGGGTTGCAGCAAAGGCAGTTCTTAGGGTAAGTTTTATATCCCTGAATGCACACATAAAAAAATTAGAGAAAATGGAGGTCAATGAATTGGGCATGCAATTGAAAAAGCTAGAAAAAGAACAAATTGAAAATCCCCAATTAAACACTAAATTAGAAATAATGAGAACCAAAGGAGAGATTAATAAAACTGAAAGTAAGAAAACTATTGAACTTATAAATAAAACTAAGAGTTGGTTTTATGAAAAAATCTATAAAATTGATAGACCCATAGTCAATATGATAAGAAAAAAGAAAGAAGAAAACCAAATTTCGAGTCTCAAAAATGAAAAAGGTGAATGTACCTCCAATGAAGAGGAAATTAAAACAATAATTAGGAATTATTTTGCCCAATTGTATGCACATAAATTTGACAACCTTAGTGAAATGGATGAATATACACAATAATATAAGTTGCCCAGACTATCTGAAGAGGAGGTAAATTACTCAAACAACCCCATTTCAGAAAAAGAAATTGAACAAGCCATCAGGGAACTCCCTAGGAAAAAATCCCCAGGGCCAGATGGATTTACTAGTGAATTCTATCAAACATTTAAAGACCAATTGATCCCAATACTCTACAAACTATTTGGGAAAATTGGTGAGGAAGGAGTCCTACCAAATTCTTTTTATGACACAAATATGGTACTGATACCTAAATCAGGGAGAGACAAAACAGAGAAAGAAAATTATAGACCAATCTCCCTCATGAATATAGATGCAAAAATTTTAAATAAAATATTAGCAAAAAGACTACAGCAACTTATCACAAGAATAATACATTTGACCAGGTTGGGTTTATTCCAGGAATGCAAGGATGGTTCAATATTAGGAAAACCATCAGTATCATTGATCATATCAACAGTAAAACTAGCAGAGATCATATGATTATTTCCATAG
>CM053582.1:364946135-364972229 GCA_028627135.1 Pseudochirops cupreus | reverse complement strand
AAGGAATCAAGGGTTTGGGAGCTGTTCTTACTTTGCTTCTTATGCTTATTCTTACTCATGGTTCTTCAGACCGTGATTTTTTTTTAAAGTCTCTGTGGGGCTCTGCTTCCAGAAGGGAAAGCTCTGTCCCAAATCGCTGGGGTCCTCCCGGCTGCCGTAGCTCTTAGAAAGAGGCTGGGAACTCTTCCTATATACTTCCAGCTGACCAGATAATAAAGACTCCAAGACCGAGGCACAAGACGGCTATCTGGATCTAAGCCACTCAACGCGAGAGCCCTGGCCAGGCCAGTCGCTCAGTCCCCCTGCTGTCTGCAGGCCACGGCGGGAAGCTGCAAAGCCTAGGCGGGTGCAAAACCTCTGCCTTCCACTCTTCCGCTCTGGAGGCCTTCTGGCCGGACTGCTTATCTCCCCCTTTCACAAATCCCATTCACAGCTGCCGCTAATCTGCTCACCTGAAGCTTCTCAGCTCTTCCCGTCCAGCCGCCCCCGGGGCACAGCCGCGGCTTCAGGCCAGGCTGGTTTCGGTTCGCAGTGCTGATATGGTTCCTCATAGCCAAGCTGACTTTAGTGGGAAGTATCTTTGTGTGCGTTTTGGAGTTCCAGGATTGGTTTAGAGTCCTATTTTATGGGTATTTTGGGGTGGCTATGTGAGAGCTGCGATATGTTGCTGCTTCTACGCAGCCATCTTTGCTCCGCCCTCCGATATCAAGATATTATAAAACAGATCCAAAAGAATGAAAATATAGAAGACAATGTGAAATATCTCATTGGAAAAACCACTGACCTGGAAAATAGATCCTGGAGAGATAATTTTAAAATTATCAGACTGCCTGAAAATCATGATAAAAAAAAGCCTAGACATCATCTTTCAGGAAATTATCAAGGTAAACTTCCCCGATATTCTAGAACCAGAGGATAAAATAGAAATTGAAAGAAGCCACCGATCACCTCTTGAAAAAGATCCCCAAAAGAAAATTCCTAGGACTATCATAGCCAAATTTCAGAGTTCCTGGGTCAAGAAGAAAATATTACAAGCAGTTGGGAAGAACCAATTTGAGTATTGTGGAAAAACATTCAAGATAACCCAAGATGTAGCAGCTTCTACATTAAAGAATCAAAGGGCTTGGAATATGATATTCTGGAGGTCAAAGGAGCTAGGATTTTAACAAGAATCACCTACCCAGCAAAACTAAGTATAATACTTCAGGGGGTAGCAGACAGATGAGGAGAAAATTTGGAACTCAAAATCTTGTAGAAATGAAAGTTAAATACTAAAAATGAATTTAAAAATTCTGAAAAAAAATGTTGAGTTCTCCTGCTGGAGCACAGGGAGCACTGTCCAAAGCTTCTTGTGCTGACAGTTAGGGACTGGGGGCCTGATCACTGACTTTGTGTTCTAGTGCCTCAGGTACTGGAAGTTGTTGCCTGTAGGTATCTGGCAGCTGAACTGGTAATGAGCTAGAGTCCTAGTGGTGGAATCTGGCATTTGGTGATGCCAGGCAGGGTTGTAGGTTTTGTATCTTCCCAGGGCCCCAATGAAGCAAGTGGAGATCTGGCCCCTGAAGAATAACTATTCACCCTGAATTGTGTTGAATTACCTGGAGGTCAGGTAGTGGAAGATACCAGACTGTCCTAGGCTGCATTGAAGCAAGTGGAGGTCTGATCATTGGAGGATGCCAAGCCACACTGGGATACATCAAAGCATAGGAAGGTCTGGCTACTAGGGGATGCCTGCCTACCCAGGACTGTGCCATAGCACAAGGTGGCTCTCTGAGCTGAAGTCTTCTAAATCCCCTTGCTATCCTAAGGCATGTTGGGTGTCCTGATGTTGGAGTTTGCCTGCTCCACATCCCTGGGGCTTAGATCTCCAACTGGTTTGCTAAGGTGGGGCTTGCTGCCAGCTTGCTGAGATGTTTCTTGTCCTGGAATGTGCTATTTTACCCAAGTAAGACTAACCTTTCTTGCCACTCCTCCCAAGTTCCCAGAGCTAAAAGATTTCTGCACCTCCTCTTTCTGCTGGCTCCACTGTTCCAAAATTTGTTCTGGAGCACTGTTTCATGGTTGTTCCTGAGGTGAATATAGGAGAGCAAAAGTGATTTACTACTCACTCAGCCATCTTTGCTCCCAGAATTCAGGCATTATTTTCCTTAATGGGTTTTTATACTCCTTTCCTCATTTTTCCAATTCTGTCTTTTAAGAAGTTATTTTCATCAATGTACAAAGTTTTCTATCTCTTTTATTATTTGATCAATTCTACTTTTAAGACTTTTTTTTGTATTTTTTGTTCCTCTTTTTAGCAAGTGCTTATTTTTACATAATTTTTACATTGTTCTAATTTATTTTCCTAATATTTCATCTCCCTTTCTTATTTGATAGTGAGAGTAATTTTTAGCTCTTCTAGTAATTCTTGTTTGGTTTCCAATTCACCTTTTCTTTCTAAGGAAACTTAGAACTGTTTTGACATTGTTTGTACTCTTCTGAGCTTGAATGTCAATCTTCCCTGTGACCATAGTGGCTTTTTGTGGTCAGGTTTTTGTTATTGTTCTTGCTGCTACTATTTTACATCAAGAGTGCTCCTCAGGGACCCTGCTCTCTTTTGTTCTAAAGCAATACTGCTCCTCAGGGAACTTTATCCCTTGGTACTGTAATTTTTCCTCATTTATCTGGTACTGTAGCCTGGAAGTGTGTATGGGTAATGGAGTTGCCATACAGTGACCTGTCATGAGCCCAGTGCTAGCAGAGGGGTTTCCTATAATCTCTTTCTGATCCTCTACCATTTCCGATTTTAGAACTCCTGAAACAGGCACTGCTGTTGCTGTTGCCACCTTCGAGGCTCACAATCTTAAGTACTTGTCTTCCTCTCATTCTCAAAGAAAAAAAAAAAAAAGAAGATTCTGATATAACCCAACCAAGGGGAAAAATAAAACACTAGAGGGAAGAATTATGGAATCTTGTCAGAACATTACTCCTGAAACTATTCATAAGACTGCAACATTTTTTATATTTATTTTTTGTTTGTACTTTCTGTATGCAGCCCAGGAAGTAGGATAACAATCCTATTGTCACTTTGGGTTAACTCAATCACTCCTCACTGGAACTCACTTGGGGGGTAAGGTTACCATAGAGGGGTACACCATCCTTCTATAATTCACTACTATCTTAGCTTATTAGGGATAACCCCAGTGTGGGAGAGATATAATCCTATAATATGCAGTTATAAATCCCAAATTCCTACTGCTGTACTACTCATTTACACAAAATGAGCTATGTACTTTTAAATCTTTAGTTTGTTAGGGTTTTATTTTTCATCTTCTGTGTCTTTTTATTTAAAACGTTTATTTCCCTTCTTTTCTTTCATTCTCTTCCCTCTCTATTGTGGTTCTTGTACCTATTTATTCCTTCTTTATTCTATGTATTCTTCACGAAACTAAAGCTTCTGAGGTGCATATTTAGAGTTCCCTCTTCTGAACAGAGTTTATGCTATTGCCTTGGCTCCTTCTTCTCTGTTTTCTATTGAGTCTCACTTTAGATTTAACAATTCCTATAGGAGATAGAAAAGGGAGTATTTTAGATACTTTATATAAGTTGTCCTATATCTCTGACTTAGTGGCTTATTTTTACTCCCTTCCCTCTCTATATTTTTTTTCTTTGGAGGGCAATTGGGATTAAGTGACTTGCCCAAGGTCAGATGGCTAGTAAGTGTTAAGTATCTGAGGCTGGATTTGAACTCAGGTCCTCTTGACTCTAGGGCTGGTGCTCTATTCACTGTGTCACCTAGCCACCTCTTCCCCTCTCTATATTTCTTCCTCCTAATCTTCAAATTTTGTAACCTTTTAATAACATTTCAAAAGAAAAGTATTATAAATGGGTGTCTTTTATGTCACACAGGGTAAGGGAATAAGTATGATAATATCATAATAAAACATGAGGAAGGAAAATATGTAAACATTCTTACAAGCTTTTAAAGTAAGACTCTGGAACTTAAGGATTATTCAATAGAAAAGCACATAAATGAAATCCACCATTGCCGCATCCTCATTTTCATTATGATGCAAAAAAATGAAGTAAAATATTTCTACAAATTGTTTTGATTATAAAAGTGTGCATTGAAATTCTATGATGGACAGTTTTGGTTATGCACTTTTTAATATGCTCTGAAATTGATTTTATAGTTAGATAGCAGGAACTGGTATGAATTCTGAATTGCCCCAAAATTGGGTTGCAAAGGCATTCTAGTGTGAATAGATTAAAGCATTTAGTCATAAGACTGATAAAATATGAAAGAAATTAAAGGAAGAAAGATATATTTTATTACAGTATTTCCCTGTAGCAAACATAGTTAAAGTTGCAAAAGGGCTTTCATTATAATTTCCTAAAGTTTTTTCTGAACTATTTGAGAAATTCTTTCACCTGAAACTTTGTATGCTTAACTCAGTTCAAAGTTAGGATTTTACGGAAAAAAATTGACTTCATTTCTTCACCTGTAAACTCAATAAAGAGGAGGAGCAAGAGGAGTTCAATCTGTTGATGTCTAAAGTTCTCTCTGGTTCTATTCATCTATCATTCTTACTTCAGTCGTATTTTTAAATTGTGAAAATTTTTAATATAAATGGATGTCCTCTATTTTATATGACAGATGAATTCTCAGAAAATCCATGCATAATTTTCATTTATCTAGAATTCAAATAAAAATTTCAAATACCTTGCCAGACCATTCACCCCATTATTCCACATTTGCTTTTTGTGAGATAATGGGTAAAGAAGCTAATATTAAGAATTTGTTTAAAAAAAAACTTTCAGAATGTCATCAAACTATTACAAATTCAGACCAATTCACAATTTTCATGAAAGAGCTTACATTTATATGGTTCTTTTCATTTTCAAAGTACTTTGCTTGCATTATCTTATTTAAAGCTATAAAAAATTATATATACCATAGGTAAAAATGATTTTATGGATTAACTGGGCCAACTTCATAATTTTACAGGTGAGGAAAATGAAGGAACAGAGAGATGAAAAGATTTGTTCAATGCTAAATGGGAAGTTCCTGAAAGAATTAGGGATCATGCAAAGATCTTATTGACTTCCCAACCAGCACCCTTTCCATACTTAAATGAGAAATGGTATAAATAATTTTGCCCTTAAGCAGGTGCTAAAGATCCTGAAGTGTTTTCTAAATCATGTAAGATACAATATTGTTCTAATAATTTCATGTTTAGAACATAGTTTTGACATTGGATATTTATTCTAATTCTTTGAAAATCTTAACAGAATGCATGCCATGTGTGGAGACTCCTAACCTGTGGGCCATGGAGTTATTGCAAGGTGTCATATGTTCCAAAAGATCTTTCTATTAATAGATTATAACAATTTCTATAACATGGAAATCTGTCAAGATTTTGTTGTTAGAACGTTATCCTCAAACTCAAAAAGATTGGCAAATACCGATATCTGGTGTTGGGAGTTGAGGGTTCTTCAGAACTGAGGAGTGGATATGGATGCAGAGCTGCTGCTGTTTTAGGGGAAAACTCATTCCACTGTTTTCACTTCTACTTTTGCACTATTGCAGAGTAGTTGGAGAACAGCATTTCTAAAGTGCTTTAAGATCTGTAAAGTACTTTACAACTATTATCTCATTATTTGTACTCATTAAAACCGTAGGGGGAACGTGAGGAAACTGAGGCAGAGTTTAAGAGACTTCTCAGGATCATATAGCTACTAAATGTCTAATGCTGGATTTAAACTTGGGTCTTCCTAATTTTGGGGTCTGGGCTTAATCCACTGTGCCTTTATGTGGCAAAAATGTGGTACATAGAGATTGTCAGAGCATCATAGTAGTGTAAAGGAATATGGTGATTTGTCTTTTCCTTGAAATAAGTACTTTACTTCCAGTTCCAGCTCTGAAAGGACAGGGTTGGGGATAGAGTGGGCTGGTCTACAGGTGCCTGTGGAAAACAACATTGCAAATTCTATTCAGTTAACCAGAAATCCTGAATCAATGGTGGTTTACTATAAACTAGTAACCCTTATATTAAAGATCTGGAAAGTTAGGTACCAGACTCCCAACACGCGGATATCCAAATCACTTCTTTTTCATACCTGTGGCATCAGTGCAAATTGTACTTAAATGTCACGGCAGAGAATCAAGAATTTAGTGACCACAAGGAAATGGCAGTGGTGGCGATGAACAGCGGAGGCAGGAACAAGATCTCATAGATGTTTGAGGTGATCTGGTACTTGGCTGGTGAGATGTAGGGGAGGAAATTTGGGTTTCTGAGCAAGACAAACATGTGTCCATGTGTCTTTTCTCCCGAGGAGGCATAGAATCGTTCTTAGCTTTGTGTCATTTGCAAATTTAGTAAGTATAGTCTGAAAGTCTTAATTTGTGTCATTGAAAACAAAAAAGTGGCCAAAGACAGATTCCTGAGGTACTGGAGACTTGCCTCCAAATTAACATCAAACCTTTGATTACTGTATTGTTGGTCCAGGCATTCACCAAGGCCTGAACTTAGCTAAGTAGATGAGTATTTAGCAAATATCTCACTCTGACCAGGATTGTTACTATGGAGGAGGTGGAGGAATGTGAATTATAAATTAATACCACAAGACTGATTCACAATTAATTGGCTGGGCCATGGGGTACTATGGAAACAAAGTCTGAATTCAAATAATGAGATTATTTCAGAGGATTCATCGTTGGCACTAACTGGGACCTAACTCTAAGTGTCAATGTTTTGATGACCCCCTGCAAGGAAGTCTCCCATGGAGTACCTCAGCTTCTGGGCTTGACCCTGTGCTGTTTAACATTGCTGTGAGTGACTTGTAAGCTCAGCAAATCTATAAATGATACAAACTGTCAGGGATAGCTACCAAGCAGATGATTGAATCAGGAACCAAAGGATTTTGACAGTAAAAGCATTTGACTGAACCTAAATAGCTGAAATTTGGTAGTGAGAAGTGCAAATTCTTGTACTTTTCTATAAAAATTAGCTTCATGAGCATAAGATTCCTAGCTTAGAAAGCAATTGTTCTAAAAAATCTCTGTGGATCTCAATGGAGTATAATCTCAATATGAGTCAGCAGTGTGAGGCTGCATTCCAAAAAGATTAACGTGGTCTCGAGCTGTACGAAGAGGGGCTGAGCTTCCAGGTGATACTACCACTGTACTCAATCCTCGCCAGGCTTCGTCTGTGCTTTCACGTTCAGTTCTTGGTATCACAATTTAAGAAATGAATAAACTCAAGCGCCTAAATGAGAATAGTCAAGATGGTGAAGGAATTTGTGTATATGTTAAATGAGGACAGGTTGAATTAACTTGATGTCTTCTTAGAGAAGAGAAGACTTGGTGTGTGAGGAGGGCAATGTAAAAAATGGGCCCAATATCTTTCTTCAAGTATTTGAAGAATTCTCGGGTAGAAGAGGGATTATATTTGTTCTGGCCCCAGAAAGAAGAACCAGGAGCGATAGATGGGAGTTTCAAAGAGGGAAATTAAAGGCTTGATGTAAGGAAACAACTTCCTAATAATTAGATCTACTCAAGAGTAGATTGGCCTACCTTAAAAGATGCTCTGATCTACCAGTGGTACTCTACCTTCAGGCCATACTACTTCACTTATTATTCCTTACATACATTATTCCATCTCCATGCCTCTGAGCTCACTGTTACTGTACCTAGAATGCTCCCTTTTTTCATGTATCCTCTTAGAAGACCTGACTTCTTTCAAGACTCAGATCCAATGCCACGTTCTATAAGAAACCTTTTTCTGCTTTCTCTGCTACCAATGGCTTCCATTGCATGATTACTTCATATTTACTTGGTGTGTATTTTTATATCATTCTTTTTGTGCATTTTCTACTATTAAAATGGAAATTCCTTGAGTTCAGGGACCATTTTTAATTTCTCTGTGTCCTCCATGCTTAATATTCTTACAATAAATGCTTGTTAATTAGTAGATTTATTTGCGTAAAGTGACACAACTGATAAATAAAGAGAACTGGAATTTGAAAGCAGATCCTCTGTTACCAACCCAGAAATATGTGTGCATTCAATAATTCAGTAGAATAATAGTCATTCCCTGTTATAAAGATAACTTAAGATATATGCATGGGAAGATGAAAAATATCCCCTGAAAAATCTTTTCCTCCTAGGAATTACCTCTAAACGAGTGGCATTTCTTCCTTGTCATTCCCCAGATTTCACTTCTTTTTTTTCAGAACTAAACTCCATCCTTCTGCTCCATGAACATCCAATGGAGGCATATAACAGGTGTTACGTTTAGGAAATGTTAGGCAATAAAGAGTAAGTTGAGGGAGCTTAAAACATTAACTAATCATGGAGGAATTAAATTTTAAATCTTCATTAGTAATTGGTGATGTTTAGATACCCATTTGGAAGAAAAAGTGCACATTGTAATTTTTATAGTCACTTCTAAAAAGCTTCCCAATTTGTTGATCCTTATACCACAATCTTTCAAAGTCAATTATAACATACGTGCACTCAATTTACAAAATCCCCACTGCAAGATATATTTCATTGGACTGGAAGCTTCTCTTCCTCCTCTCTTTTTGTAACTACTTTATGAAGATCAGGAATTAGCCCTTAGAAAATGTTTCATCCTAAAAATTATTTCCTCTTAATCAATAAAAACATGTTCTTTTGTCTTATGCATGTTTCACAAACTCCAGAGTGGAACTAGAAAGTGACTTAACTCAGCAAAAAATTCTACCACCTAGCAATCAGATGAGTTGTCCTCCAAGATTCCTGCTCTACTGTAATCCAATTGAATTAAAGACCATATGCTCTGGATTTCAAATCTCCCAAAAAGGGCTATAGGTCTCAGGCACTGATATGGGAAGGCTGGAGTAGAGGGGGGAAGATATAGTGAAAGATTAAAAACTTATGCTCCAGTCTCAGGCTTAACACATAACTTTTTGAATTTGAGCAAGAAATGAAACAATGTGCATACTGAGGAGATACAGGAATCTGAAGAATTCATATCAAATTAATTTTAGACATTCTAAAGTAAGAGTGTTCATTAATACAACCCCATGACACTGAATTAGTAGAAAGAAACATGAAATAGAAGACTCTTAAGATGTGAGTCAAAGAGAGAATTCAAAATTTTTCATATATTTGAGATGTGGGGAAGCAGGGAGGGAATATCGGCTTAGGCTTCTCTGTTCCTGTTTCCATCTATCTCTGTAAATTTCCCTCTATCTCTAGATGTCTATCACTGGGTCTCTCTTTCTCTTTCCCTCCCACTTCTTTGCTCTTCCCCTCTCTCCTTTCCCCTCCTCTCATAGGTCTCCAGTGAGTAGATGAAACCTTATTATTCTTTATCAAAAATAAATATTAAATATTCAATTGAGTTATAGTTTTGAGGTCTGAAAATGTTCACACTCGTATAAACATACAAAAGTTAGTGTGATAGGACAGATTCACAGTATTATTTTCCCCTTGTAAAGTTTTCATTTCAAAACATTTTTGCTTTAGTAAGTACAGTGTTTTCTTCTCTAAATTTCCACAGGATGCTTCTCCAGAAATAATTTATACTTTTTTCATCTTTAAGTAGTTTCTGGTTTGCTTAGATGGTCATTTCAGTTTTTCTTTGCCTCCATTTCTGCTGAGAGAAAATTTTGGAGCTAACCCAATTGGATATATCAAAGGCCTCAGATGGGGATGTTCTACATGCAAAGTTCTCATGAAATTTGTTTGGAAAGAATCAGCTGACAGTTCATCTCAGCGTGTGTTCAAGTGGCTGTTTTCTTGCTTGTCAATGGTGAAATCTTTCTTGCTTTGAATGGGGAAAAGGATCTATTGTTGGGTCAAAACAAACTGGAGCAACTGAAGAAAGGAAACTAGATGAGTCAACTACTGAAAATATAAAAGAAAATTAGGAGGATACGTAATTCAAAAGAAAATTGAAAAGTAGAGGTGTTTGTGCTATAAAGGATGAGATTGTAACAGATGGCTTAAGTCCAGGTTTCTAATTATTGCTCATTTGACAGGTTGTACTTGCCAGCTGACTGATAAAAAAAAATTATTTTTAATATTTTGTGTTTTTGTAAGCTGCAGTAAGCCTTGCTTTGCTCAAAAATTTTGTTTTATTGTATTCACATATCAATAATGGAAATATATTTTGAACAGTAAAATGAGAAAGAATAAGATGACATATAAATTGATTCATAAAGTTTGAAGAGAGATTTATTCATTATAAAATTGGAATAAGAAGAAATTTGTGACAGAATCCCTCAAGCACTAGCTTTGTGATCCTTTGAAGATTACTTTCCCACTTTGAGTTTCTGAGACATCTGTAAAATGAGAATAATTATGCTTATAATACTCATTACTTTCATTATTATTGTTAAAATAATTTTTATTTTGTTAAATATTTCCTCATTACATGGAAAATAAATTTTAACAATAATCTTTTAAAATTTTGTGTTCCAAATTATATCCCTCCCCACCTCCCCTACTGCCTCCTTGAGAGGGCAAGCACTTTTACTTTAATTACACATCGGAGATCATGCCAAACATATTTTCAAATTAGCCATGTTGCAAATGAAAAAATTTTAAAAAATTTAAAAAGAAAAATTTAAAAACAGAAAAAAATTTAAAAACAAAAATAAAGTTTTTTTAAAGCATGATTCAATCTACATTCATAATTTATTAATTAAATCTACGGAGGTAGATAGCACTTTCCATCATAGATCTTTTGCAATTGTCTTGGATTATTGTCTTAGAGTATCTAAATCTTTCACAGTTGATCATCATTACACTATTGTTGTTACTGTGTACAATGTTTATCTGGTTCTGCTCACTTTACCGCATCAATTTATTAAAATCTTTTCAGGTTTTTTTTTTTTTCCTGAAAGCATCCTGCTTATCATTTCTTAAAGCAAAATAGAACTCAATTACAATCATATAGTACAACTTGCTCAGCCATCCCCCAATTGTGGAGCATCCTTTTGTTTTCTAGTTCTTTCCCACCATATAATGAGCTGCTATAAATATTTTTGTACAAATAGCTCCTTTTCCCTTTTCTTGGGTTTCTTCAGAATATAGAACAAGTAGTGGTATTTCTGGATCAACTGGAATGCAAAGTTTTATAATGCTTTGAGCATACTTCCAAATTGTTCTCTAGAATGAAGGCTGGGTGAGGGGTTTGTTCATAACTCCACCAACAGTGCACTAATATTCCAAGTTTTCAATATTCTGTCCCCCAAGGATTTGTCATTTTCCTTTTCTCTCCCATGAGTCAGTCTAATAAGTGTGAGGTGATATCTCAGAATTGTTTCAATTTTCATATCTTTAATCATTAGTGATTTAGAGCATTTTATTTGACTATTGTTTATTTATTTATACTTTTGTTTCTTACTCCAAAAACTGCCTATTCATGTCCTTTGATTATTTGTCAACTAAGGAATTATTCTAATTTTTTAAAAATAACTTTGAATCATTTCCCTTACGTATTTGAGAAATGAGGACTTTATCAGAGAAATTTGTTGCAAAGCCCACCTCCAATACACGCACACAGACACAGACACAGACACAGACACACACACAGACACACACACAGACACAGACACACACACACACACATGTTTATGTGGTTTCCTTTTATTCTTGGCTGAATTTTTATCTGTTTGAGTAAAACCTTTTTAATTTCATGGAATCAGAATTAGCCATTTTGCTTCTCTTGATCTTTTCTACCTCTTGTTTGGTCATAAATTCTTGCCTTTTCCACAAATCTGAGAGGTAAGGTATTCCCAGCTCCCATATTCACTTATAATATCACTCTCATTTTTTAAAACGTTTTAAAGTTTATTTTATTTTAATTTTTTTTTGCTTTTAGTTTTATTTTTAGCTTGCAACATTAATTTCCAAAAGATTTTGAGCTGCAAATTTTGTCCCTGTGTTTGCCCTACCTAACCCCCTTAAACAGTAATCACACTGAATATCCCCTCCCCCAATCTGCTCTCTCCTATGTCCTCCCCCATAATCCTCTCCAACTTTCCAGTAGGGCAAGATGGATCTCCATAGCCCAGTGCCTGTATATCTTATTTCCCAGTTGCATGTAAAAATAATAATAATAATGATTTTTTTGAAATATTTGATTTTAAAACTTTGAATTCCATATTCTTTCTCTTCTTCCCTCATCACCCACTCTTACTGGGAAGATAAGCAATTCAATATAGGTTGTACATGTGTAGTTATGCAAAACATTTCCATAGTGGATATATTGTGAAAGACTGGCTATATTTCCCTCTAACCTATTCCAACCTCCACTTGTTCTATTTTCTACTTTGTCCCTGTCCCTTTTCAAAAGTGTGTGCTTCTAACCTCCCTCTTAACCCCTTCCCCCCTACTTTCCTCTAGGGTAAGTTACCTTATATAATGTGTATGTCAATCCCTCCTTAAGCCAAATTCAGTGAGAGTAAGGTTGACCCATTCCCTTTTGCCTTCCTGTTCTTCTCCTCCATTGTAACAGTTTTCTATTGCCTCTTAGATGAAATAATTTACCCTATTCTGTTATCTCCCTATATCCTCTCATTATATTCCTCTCTCACCTCTTAATTTTATTTTTTAGTTATCATCCCTTCCTATTGAACTGATCCTGTGCCTTCTGTCTATGTATACATGTACGCATTTTTACACACACTCACATATGTATTCATATGCACATATACCCTCCTATATAAACATAAATGTGTATGTTTACTTATCTATCTATCCATCCATCTATCAATCTATCTATCTATCTATCTATCTATCTATCTATCTATCTATCTATATTCCTGTTAACTATCTTCATATTGAGTAAAGTTTTGTAAGTTACAATTGTTGTTTTTCCATGTAGAAATGTAAATAGTTCAGATTTATTAAGTTCCTCAAGATTTCTTTTTCCTGTTTACTTTCTCATGCTTCTCTTGCTTCTTGTATTTGAATATCAAATTTTGATTCAGCTCTGGTTTTTTCATCAAGTATTCTTGAAAGGTCTCTATTTCATTGAATGGCCATATTTTCCTCTAAGCCCTCCAATCCCTTAATGTAGAAGGTGTTAGATTTTGTGTTATCCTGATTGTGTTTCCACAATTTTAAAAATGGTTACTACTTGGTTCCTTGTAATATTTTCTCCTTGACCTGGTAACTTGGGAATTTGGCTATAATAGTCCTATGAGTTTCCTTTTGGGGATCTTTTTCAAGAGGTGATCACTGAATTCTTTCAGTTTCTACTTTGCCCTCTGGTTCTAAAATATCAGGGCAATTTTCCTTGAGAATTTATTGAAGGATGATTTCTAGGTTCTTTTTTCTGATCATGGCTTTCAGGTAGTCCAATAATTTTTAAATTCTCTCTCCTGGATCAATTTTCCAGGTCAATGGTTTTTCCAATGAGATATTTCACATTGCCTTTTATTTCTTTTTCAGTTGTTTGGATCTGTTTAATAGTATCTTGATTTTTCATAACGTCATTAGCTTCTATTTGTTCCAATCTATTTCTGAAGGATTGTTCTCTTCAGTGAGCTTTTGAAATTCCTTTTCCATAGGGCAAATTTGGCTTTTTAAGGTATCTTCTCTTCTTTGGCTTTTTGCCATTTGAGTTAGGCTATTTTTTCAGGTGTTATTTTCTTCAGTCAGGTTGTTGACTCTCTTTTCATGGTTTTCTTGCATCATTCTTATTTCTATTCCCAATTTTTCCTATACTTCTCTTACTTGATTTTCAAAATCCTTCTTGAGCTCCTCTATTGCTTGTAATCTATTCATGTTTTTCTTGGAAGCTTTCAATGCAGGAGTTCTGACTTCATTGTGTTTCTCCTCTTCCATGCTTTGATCCTTTTTGTTCCCAAAAAAGGAATCTAAGGTTTGATTTCAGTGCTGACTTTGCTTCCTTTGCTTGCTCATGTTGCCAGTCAATTACTTAACTTTTGAGCTCTTTGTCACAGGAGAACTCTGCTTTCAGAAAGGAGAGCTTTTTCCTGAATTGCTGGGCATTTTGCAGCTGCCAGAGCTATTAGTTGGGTGCCTTCTCTGAAGCCCCTACAAGCTCTGGCCCACTGACCACACACCCCAGGTCTTCCACTTAAGGTAGACATCCAGATCCACGCAGGTTAAAGAAAGAGCAATTACCCTCTGAATGGTCACTTGGTCCCCCTACTCTCTGAAGACTAGGAGCTCTGGAAGCAGCCACATGGCATTGGCTGCACAACCACAATCCCTCCACTTCTTGTCACCCTGTTAGCAGGGGCCAGAACATGCTCTTCCATCTGCCCAGTTCCAACAGAGTTCCACACTGACCTTTTACTTTGTCTTTGGTGTTTATAGGTTGATAAGTCTGGAAACCACCATAGCTGCTGGTGATTCACTCTCTTGAAGTTTGCTCTGCCTGCTGCTTGTAGGGGCCACCCTGAGGCCAAACCCACGTGGCTCATGGAGGACTGTGCTCTGCTCCTAGTACACTGCAATGGACCTTTCCTGTTGGCCTGCCGGGTTGTCCTCAATGGGAGATTTGTTTTTCTCTGTCATTTTGTGGGTTCTTTAGCTCTAAAATTTGTTTAGAGTCATATTTTATAGGTATTCAAGGTAGTTGTGGGGGGAGCTCACAGAAATTTCCTGCTTCTATGCTGCTGTCTTGGCTCCACCTCATTCCCATCATTTATCCATTTTCACTTTCTCTTGGTAATTAGTGGGAGATGTTTGTCTATAACTAGTTTCTGCCAACCTCCTTTCCATCATTTTTTATAAAATAACAAATTGTTGTCCCCAAAGCTTGGATCTTTGTTGTAATCAAACACTACATTACAATGGTCATTTACTACTCTGTATTATGAACCTTGTCTTTTTTACTGATCTAATAATATATTTCTTAGCCATTACCAGATTGTTTTGATGATTTCCACTTTGTAATAGAAATTGGATTGTGATTGAAATCTGGAATAGCTAGGCTGCCTTCCTTGACATTTTAAAAATGGTTCCCTTGATATTCTTGAGCTTTTGTTCTTCAGATGAATTTTGTTACTATTCTTCTAGCTCTGTAAAATAATTCTTTGATAGCTTCATTGGTGTGACATTGAATAAGTAAATTAATAGAGGTAGAACTGTCATATTTGTTATACTGGCTTGGGTCCCCAGGGGTTATTTCTCCACTTCTTGTAGCTATCTTTCTTTGTATGAAAAATGTTTTGCACCTGTCTTCATATAATCCATGGGTTTGTCTTGGAAAGTGAATTTCTGAGTAATTGATATTGTATGGAGTGATTTAAAATAAAATTTCTGTTTCTGCCTTTTCTTGCTAGGCTCCCTTGGTAGTATATAGAAATGCTGATGATTTGCATATCCTGCAATTTTGCTGAGGTTTTTGTTTCAACTAGATTTTTAGTTGATCCTCTTGGGTTTTCTAAGTATACCATCATGTCACCTGCAAAGAATGATAATCTTGTTTCCTTGTTGCCTATATTTATTCCTTCAATTTCTGTTTCTTGTCTTATTGCTATAGCTTATTTCTATAGCCAGAAATTCTAGTACAGTGTTGAATAATAGTGTTGATCCCAAATTTAATAAAAATTTAAAGTTAAGGAATAAACTGGAAAATGAGGAAACAATAAAAACAAAGATCCTGACTGTAGAAAGTTATTATGGTGACAGGGAAGATCTAAACACAAACTCAGAAGAAGATCAGAAAGTCAAAACTGCTATACAGAAAACATCAAAGAAAAATCTGAATTGACCACAGGATATGGAAAAGCTTAAAACAGACGTTAAAACTGAAAAACACAAGGTAGAGGAAAAAATTGGAATATTAAATAAGTGATGCAAGAAAATAATGAAAGAAGAGTCAACAGCTTGGTAAAGGAGGCACACAAAAATGCTGAAGAAAATAATAACTTAAGAAAACAGAATAGCCCAAATGGTTTTTTTTTAAAGGCACAAAAATCTACTGAAAAAATGAATGCTTAAAAAGCAGAATCAGTTAAATGGAAAAAGATTACAAAAATTCACTGAAGAAAACTCCATAAAAATAAGAAAAAAAATTCCTAAAAATTTAGAATTAAACAAGTGGAAACTAATGACTACACAAGATGACAAGAAGTAATAAAATAAAAAGAATGAAAAATAGAAGAAAATGTGAAATATCCTGTTGGAAAAACAACTAACTTGGAAAATAGATCCAAGAGAGATAATTTAAGAATTATTGAACTACATGAAAGTCATGATAAAAAAGACTAGAGATCATCTTTCAAGAAATTATCCAGGAAAACTGCCCTGATATTCTAGAATCAGAGGGTAAAATAGAAAGTGAAAGAATTCATCAATCACCTCTTGAAAGAAATCCCAAAATGAAAACTCTCAGGAATATTATAAACAAATTCCAGAGTTCCCAGGTCAAGGAGAAAATCTTTCAAGAAGCCAAAAAGAAACAATTTAAATATTGTGGAACCAGAGTCAGGATAAAAAGAAAAAAGATTTAGCAGCTTCTACATTTAAGGATCAGAGGGATTAGAATATAATATTATGGAAGGAAAAGGAGTTAGGAGTACAACCAAGAATTACATACTCAGCAAAATGGAGTATAGTCTCTGAGGGGAAAAAAATGGATATTCAATTAAAGAGAGAACTTTCAAGCATTCCTGATGAAAAGAAAGGAGCTGAATACAAATTTTGACTTTCAAATACAAGACTCAAGAAAAGTACAAAATGGTTAAAAAAAAAAGGCAAGAAAAATCATAATGGATTCAATAATGTGAAATTGTCTACATTCCTAAATGGAAAGATACTTCTAATTCCTAAGAATTTTCTTATTATTAGGGCAGTTAGAAGGAATGTGCATAGACAGAGGGGCCAAGTGTGAGTTAATATGATGGGATGATTTAATTAAAAGAAATAATGGGTGAGAAAGAGCAATATACAGGGAGAAGGAGAAAGGGATTATTAAGTGGAGTAAGTTATCTCACATGAAGGAAGTATAGAAGAACTTTTATATTAGGGTAGAAAATAAGGGAGGTGGGGATGGTGAAGCTTAAACCTTACTCTTCTCAGAATTGGCTCAAAAAGTGAATAGCATACATACTCAGTAGGGTAAAGAAATCTGTTTTACCCTACATGAAAGTAGGAGGGGAAGGGGAAAAAAGAAAGAGGACTGATAGAAGGGAGTTTGGGGGAGGAACTAATCAGAAGTAAAGCACCTTTGAGGATCGAGAGGGTCAAAGGAGACAGATTAGAACAAACAGGGGAAAACAGCATGAAGAGAAATACAGTTAGTAACTATAATGATGAAAAAACAAATTTATAGCAAGTATCTTTGGTAAAGATCTCATTTCTCAGATATATAGACAACTGAGTCAAATTTGTTAAAAAAAAAAGAGAACTATTCTCCAATTGATAAGTGGTCAAAGGATATGATTAGGCAGTTTTTGGACAAAGCTGTCAAAGACCTATAGACATATGAAAAAAATGTTCTAAATGATTATTGACTGGAGAAATGAAAATTAAAAGAACTCTGAGGTATACCACACACAAATTGGCTAATATTACAGAAAGGGAAGATGACAAATGTTGGAGGGCATGGGGGAAAATCAAAAAAATAATGCCCTATTGGTGAAGTTGTGAACTGAGTCATCCATTCTGTAGATCAATTTGGAACTATGTCTAAAGGAATATAAAAGCACGCATACCCGTTGAACCATCAATGCCACTACAAAATCTGTATCCCAAAGAGATAAAAAAGAACTTACGTAAACAAAATATTTATAGCAGTTTTTGTGTGTGTGTGTTGGCAAAGAATTGGAAATTGAGGAGAAACACATCAATTGGGGGATGGCTGAACTAGTTGTATACGATTGTGAAGGAATACTACTGTGCTATAAGAAATGAAGAGCAAAGTGCTCTCTGAAAAACCTGGAAAGACTTACATGAACTGATGCAAAGTGAAATGAGGAGAAACAGAATAGTTCACATAAGAACAATGTTGCATGAAGATCAATTGAGAATGACCCAGGTATTCTGATCAATACAATGATACAAGACAATTCTGAATGACATGATGAAAAATGCTATCCATCCTCAAAAAAACCCCAAAACATTGAAGTCTGAATTCAGAGAAAAGCATAATTAAAAAAAATTGTTTTTATTTAGTTTTAAACATTTGCTTTTAGACTATTTTTGAGTTCTAAATTCCCCACCTTCCACTCTTGTTGTGAGAATCTGAAGGTCATCCCTGGCCCTACGCCCTTTGATAGGCTAAAGCAGCTCTGAGAACCTTCCCTGATTTGAAAGTATACTCTGCCCCCTAATAGGCTGAATGTGGTCACATGGAGCCTGTGGCAGGAGGCTTGCTCTTCAGGAATGCCCATGCCTTTTTACTTCGTGATTGGGCAATGGGTCAAGAGGGATGTGATAATCTCTGATCCGGGAGAAGGCTATATATACTGATGATGTGAGGTTTTGCTTTGGGGCTCACTTTGGAAAGAGTTGTTTGATTTGGCCAGATGAGACTCTGGGAAGCCTTTGAGCCCCTGGCTTTGAAAAATCCAGATGTTAAGAGAGTTTGGCTGAATGCTTCTCTACTCCATCTTTTTGGCTTTGCCCCAAGAAATGCTCATCATCATTTTCAATATAATAGTAACCAACATTTTGTATGTTTTAATATTTGCAAAACACATATATTACCCCTTTTGTACTTCCTGACATCCCTGTGAGATTAATGCTATACTCATCCATTTTACAGAAAACTATTAAAATTGGTCCATTTGTAGGACCTAATTGGTAGAAGTGACTTAATATTTGATGAGTAATTGGCTTGCCTATGTACCAAGAAGTTCCAATGCACCCAATAGCTAGTTCAAGCTAGTTTCACTTAAGATCCATAAGGCTCTCCGAATACAATAGGTTTAGGAAACTTCATCTAATCCATGTATTCAAAAGTGTGCAAAGCTGTCCTGATCATAATTACTTTAGCAAACTTTCCTCACCAAAAGACACTTGCTGTCTGTGAGTGTGGAGGGATTGCAGAACTTCAACTTATTGATTGAATGCCCCCAACATTTCTTTTGCATCTGGTCTCTGTGAATCTGACTAGTTAATCCTCATAATTCTTACAAAATAAGAATGGAAATAGAGCATATTTCACATGATTTGTGAAGTACAGATTAGATAATATGGATAAAGAACTTTGCAAACATGACAGTCAAAATGTTAGCTATTATCTCTAAGTCCAACTTGACAATCGGAAATTATTTTCTGTGTATGTTCCTGTGATCTCCTTATGAAGACTGAAGCTAAAATATTTCAAATTAATATTCATTAGTCATTGGTGTATTTTTATTTCTCTGTCTTTCTATGGTTTGAATATCAGGACTATAATTGTCTCATAAAATGAGAATGTGAAAATACTTTTGTCTCTATTTTTGGGAACACTTTCTGTAGACTAGGTATTAATTGCTCTATAAATGTTTGATAGCATTCACTCATTCCCTTGTAACAATACTGGGATTTGAAGATCTTCCATGCCCCTTGAAATTGCTGATGTAGCAGGAAGGGGTGGAGCAAGAGAACGCTGGAACCAAGCTAGTCTCTGAGCGGTGCTGACTGAAAGTGGGGGCAGTGGCAGTGGTTGCAGTGTGAACTCTTTTTTCTTTGAGCCTGCCAGAATCTCTGCTAAGGACTCCCGCTGAGGACTGCCAGGGACAGAAACTGCACAGGGTGGGGGTGGAGGGTTGGGGGATCAGAGCTGCTGGGAGCAAGCTGCTTGAACACTGAGTAGTTGTCGTGAGTGAGGAGAGGAGGATCTTTGCCTGAGGTAGCCTGCCATGTTTTGAAGGCTTGAGAATGTGGGTGTTTACTACTTTAACTACATGTACCAACTTCATAACTACTGGGTTGGCTTTGACTTTCTGGTTGTAGGGCTCACTTTTCTGGTATTTGAATAAATGCTCTAGCTATATTTCCCATGGAGAAAGCCTGTTATATTTTGTGATTAATAACCATATAAGCACACTTATAGTTGCTGTAGGCATTGTGAATACTTCATTGCTGATACAAGACTTCAAGCACTGTTTTTGTCTTTTTGCTTGATAATTTATTGATAGCTTATTTAATTTCTATCCCAGATATTAGGTTATTTAATTCTTATATTTCTTGATTTTTTTTTCAGTTTGGGCATATTTCTTGTAATACAGTGTTCAAGGAGCTTCTATAATTCTGAAAAGATGGCAAAGGAGAAGTAGTAAAGCCTATCTCTCACCCACAATTACTGCAACAAAGAACATGGAAGAATTAATATTCTTAGTGGTGAATGAGAAATCTAAGAAAAAATTACATTGTGTAATTTTAACAGACCAAGTCTACTCAGGGAGACAATTATAAGCCTGTCAAGTATTGTGTAGGACACCATCACAGAAGGCATACACAAAGCTTGTCAGGTTGAGTACTGGTCTGAGGTCTTTGGTTCTGTGCCAGGGTAAGCAGCAGGATTTCTGATGTAGCATAGATGGTACCTGGGGATAGATTCTGAGCAGGCAGCAACAACTAGAGCAAATCTATTGCTATGATCTCAGAACAGAACCTCAAATTCTCCCCATAGACTCTGACTGGTACCTATGCCTGTGTACCAGGGCAGGTGACAAAGGATAATCCTGTAGTACTGCTGCTCTGAACCTGCGGATGCTTTCAGCTAGAAAATAGTTGATAAGTCTGGTAGCCATATACTAGAGTACTAATCAAAGACAAACCTGTAGTTGTATCATCTAGGCTTGAAGTAGGGTTGAGAAACTATAAAGCTCAGACCACAAGGGAAGTAATAAAACACCATCCTAGTTCAAAGTATTTATGGAATACCAAAAGTTTGTATTTCTTGGGCTCAACTGCTTGAAAAACACAGAGAAAGTAGTAATAGGACTTCAGAAAATAGTGATGAAAACCAAACAAGGCCCCAACATTCATTCCAGAAGTGTGCTGAACCTGGTCCTAACATAAAGTGTTGACTCATGAAGAGAACTAGATACATGAGTAAACAAACACAACAATGAAAAAAAGCAATGAGAAAGCCAGCGAAACTCAAGGCGCAAATCCGTAAGTAAACAATTAATACATAACATCTGCAAGCAAAGTGAAAAAGAAAATAAGCAAAACAGAACAAAATACAGCAGATTAGACACAGTCAGATAAAATTCCTGGAAGAAAGAAAGCAAGAGTTGAAGTTAATATTCTAAATAAAATGAGAACTCAACAGAAAAAGATTAGAAAAGAAAAAACATCTGTAGAGGAAAGACAGAAAAGGTAAATAAATAGTTTTGTAGAAGAGTAACCTTGGTCCTCAACTCCTAAGCATTTTTTGTATTTTGCTGGGTTTTTAATGGATTCTTTCTACATTTTTCTGACGAATTTTGTTGGCAATGTGCTGAAATGCTAATGATTTATGTGAATTTCTTTTGTATCCTCAAATTTTGCTCAACTTACTAATGGTTTCACTTAATCTCGGGTTTATTGTCTAGGGTTTTCTATGTTAACCATCATATGACCGCAGAATATGATAACTTTGCATCTGCTTTGTCTATACATTAATTTTTTGTTGTATTTCCATAACTGTCATTACAGAAGCATATTAGATAATAGTTGTGACAATGAACAGCCTAACTTTATCCCTGATGTTATTTCAGTTTTCTTATTTATTAGGGGTTGAACAAACCCTAATATACTAACAAGAATTTTTATGTAAAAGTGAAGGATTTCCTGGGTAAGATACTATATGTAAAGAAGTGAAAGTACTAGAAAGCATTTCTAATTACTTTGTCCAAGTGTTCTAAAAATTCTTTAACCACCAGAAAGTTCCTTGAGAACAGATTTTCTAAAAACAATAAAAGCACAGAAACTTTTTTCAATGGTTAAGCTCTCCCTGAGGAAAGTCAACACTATTTCTAATTTGAACTTTAGCTAAAAGAAAGTCATGAAATCTGTTGTTCATTGATTTATTTTTTGCCTACCTGCTCCCTTTAATCTCTTCCTTCCGGACATTTATAGACTTGACATTAAGCTTCCAGCTGGACAGACAGATAAGCAGTCTCTACAGTAGTTAATAACCTTCTCCTAAACTAATAAGCATCATTCATTTATCTACCTTTCTAGCATCACTGCTTTTGATTTGCTGAACTATGGGCTATCACTTGTATTTGAAATTAGACATTTTTCCACTAATGGACTTTGAATAAACAGTGGGAAAAAATGAATTCAATGAATTGAAAATTGAAAATTCATAAATTTTCATGATAATTATATTTTTTATTAATGAAAGGGAATTTTTATTTCAAATAAAGGTTTAAATCATAATGATTAAGCAAGTGAAACTATTAAAGCCACTGAAAATGAGGATGAATGTTTATGAACAACCATTATTAGTTAAGTCACTTATATCTAGTAGACACTTATTAACCATATGCTGGATGATTGGCTGGCAAAAAAAAAAAATCCTTTTTTAGAGTAAGTCTATTTATACGAGGCCTAGAAAATACCTACAGTTCATAAAGATACACTCTGGTTTTCACTATGGTTTTCTATCATTTGATCTCCTTAGATATTATAATTGAAAGCCTAGGTAATGTACTAATACACAGTAGAACCCTGCTAAAATCATAATTTGAAAGAGTCAATTCTATTGTATCAAGAATGTTTGTTTTCAGGTATGGAGTGATTGGTATGGCCATTGTTGATACGAGCAATTATTCAATTGTAAAATTCTGTGAACTCTGTGAATTGTGAAGCATTTATAAGTCACATGAAAATTACTGACAATAGATTTGCAATATGAGGCTATTTGCTATCTCAATGTATAGGAGGCAACTCTTATATTTAGGAAGAGCACTTCATTTGGGATGGTGTGAATTCAGCTCTTAGTTCTATAACTTACTTCCTCTGTGACCTTATGCAACTTCACCTCTCTGGGATTCAGGTTTTTATTCTGTAAAATGATCGGTTGAATTTAATGCTATGGTCCTTTGATATTCTGTCTGAGAAGCACAGTTTCTTATGTAACAAAATACTTCACTTTAGAAGCCTCCCACCATATGGAACACCAAAGATATAAAATACAGTTATATTCCATTATATTTACAGAATACACATTCTTTAGTATTGTAAGCTATTTTTGTACTTGGACTTGGCTTGTCTTTGAATTTTCCACCAGAAAGCAAAAAAAAAAAAAAAGTATTTCATCTGAAAAATAAAAGGTCTAGATTGGATGGTTTGCAAGGACCCTTCAAGAAATAACATATTCGTAATTCTAGGCTGTTTTACAAACAAATGCAATTTCTTAATGTAATTTGTACAAAACTTCATATACAAAGTACCCCTTCTATATGTGGCTAGAAAATACAGATTTTTTGGAGACTGGATCTCCCTTCTTACCAAGGATGCAAGAACAGTAGCCACTCACAAGCCTGAAGCTAATAATGATTAATACAGAAAAAAAAAAAGTTGGCCTGATCTATTTGGAATATAGGCCAAATCATTCTTTCTTAGCCAGCTTAGTGGCCCTCTTTTCCTGGGGTCTTACTGTACTGGTGCCAGACTTAGTGCAAACACCATATTGATTTTAGGTTTAAGTAAGCTTAGAATCCCAAACTCATGCAATCCATTAGTTTCTGCCTCTCTAGCAGCAGGGTCTACAAGACTATAGATGCCAAATTTAGGGTTAAACTTGTGGACTAAGAACTTTGGATCTTGTTTCTTAATTATTCCCCTAAAATGCTAGTTCATAAAAAGGGACTCATGTTCTGGGTTGATCTTACAGGAAATTTTTGTTGTTTTTCATAAAAGATCAACATCCAATGACTCATTAGAATTGATAATTCCAAAAATCATTAAAATATATCCGAAATGGCAAATGGAAGTTGAAAATTGATTAGCTCTTGAAAAAGTTAAAAATTAATAAACAAATAGAGATAAATACAACAGAGCTCACATGGCTTTTTGACATACATCTCTCCAATACAGTTAAGATTATCTCATCTGTTTTTTCTTTCTGAGAATACAACGGCAAAGCAGAAAGAAGGCTTAACTTGAGAAGTATACTGATGTAGGGCCAGGATAGGGCTGGGGAGATGTAGGGAGTGAAGAGTAATCCATTGGGTGATGCCAGTTTGACTAAAGTACACCATTTGTCCAACATAAAAAACCACAGAAAAATTTAACTCAATGTCATTATTCCTAATGCTCTGGCTGCTTTCCTTATAGGCAGCACACCAATGTTGCACTTTACTGATAGCATTTAAAATGAGAAAATCTTTTTGGAGAAAACGAATCAATTTAAGCTCTATTCTGTGGAAAATTTAAATTAGAGCACATTTCTGTTCAGGGAAATGAGTTTGGCTGTCACGTAATCTTGCCTTACAGACAAGTACATAAAAAAATTGTCAAACTGTAACAATGAGCTCTCAACTCTTACCACACACCTTTCTTCCCTCCACTGTCTTACTGCATATTTTGCTTAGCATAAATATTGAATGATCCACATCTTTATCACAGTCTAGAAGCACCAAAAATTGCTACCTGTTGTGGGCATGTGACAATCTCTACAAGGCTAAGGTACTTAAGTACAGCAATATTGCTATTAACAAAAAGTTTGTGTTCCAATATGGCATTGTGTTAGAAACTTCATTATCAAATGTGTAAATAAGATAGGAACCATGAAGATTCTTTTAGGCATCAATATGTATCAGGAAATCAGAATAAATTGAATACTAGCTACAATAATGTCAAATGTGATGGAAAATACAAAATATGCATGCAAAGTTTCTCCTAGAAGGGAGGTTGTAGTTCCAATATCTTGTATATAATGAGTTGTCAATAAATGATTTGGGATTTGAATTAGAGTTTGACGATAGAAGAAAGGAAAGTTAGAATTAAGATAATTGGGAAAGAGTTCAAACTATATTCGGGTTGGAAAGGGAGTGCAGTGCAGTGAATCTTGGATATAGAACAGTAGGACACAGTTTCAAAACTCATATTTGACACTTTCTATTCATGTGACCTTGGGCAATCAACCTAGCTTCCCTTGACCCCAGTTTCTTTATCTGTAAAAGGGGGCACTTGGATTTGATGATCACTAAGATCCATTTGAGATTTAAATATGTGATCTTAAGGAAGAAGAAAGGTAAAGGTAGAATTACAGAAAGAAAAGGACTTGTTTTGAAAATCCATTTCTACCTGTTAATATTTTTAAAGATCCAACACAAATGCTACATCTTTCGTGAAGTTTTTTATGTTCTCATTTTGAAGTGATTTCTCCTTTATGTGTTCTCAGAAGCCTCTTTTTTTCTCTTTTTGTACCACTGTTTTGATGTATCCATGACTTCATTGTTGTGGACAATTCTTCTAAATCTTTTCAGCTTGTGTAGTTCTTGTCAATATTATTTAAAAAATCCTCCATAGAAGTTCTACAAACATGCCAAGTACATCCTTCTTTTTGGTATGACAGTGGACTGTGCAGGCCATAGAGCAGTCAACCTTCATTCTCATTCATATGCAGCCCAGATTCTTCTCTGTTTCTTTTGTTTTCTGTTTTCACATCTTAATAATACATTTCACGCTAGTCCTGGCACACTCTTCAGTGTACTTATTCTGACCGACACATTATGTCCTTGATACTCACTGTTATCAATTATATTATTCTATTTTTTATTTATATTATATTCTTTTATTATATATTATATATATATATTTATATTATTCTATAATTCAAATTATATTAGCCACACAGAGCTAGCAAAATATGAACGTAGAAGAAATGTATTTTTTATAGCAGTAAGGAGTTTGATGTCATTGAAAGCACAGGGTAATTTCAGAAGTGAATATTTCACTGGACTCAAGTATTTTGTTCATTTGCAGGACAGATATAAAATAAACACGTAAAGTTTAAAACTGCACCAAGACTTTACATGTGTACAAACATGCTTATGTATTTCTACATGAATATATTTGTGTGTAAACATATGTGCATATCCACATCAAGAAATATATAAAATCAAAAAATATATACATATATCAATATATACTCTAAATACATGTGTTGTGATATATGTATATCTGGACAGGTATGTATGTGTATA
>CM053582.1:364929277-364940477 GCA_028627135.1 Pseudochirops cupreus | reverse complement strand
CAAATACTTTCACATTATACAATAGTTTGCTTATATAGAAGGATTGTAACCAATGAGTGATCACTGGGGGAAAAAAAGCAAAACCAGACATGAAAGAGAACGATAGCGTGTTTTGCTTCAGTCTCCATTTAAACTATAGTCTTTCTATATCTTTCTCTGAGTTTAGACATCTCCTTCCATCCTGAGGCTTGTAGAGTTGCCTTTTGTCTGTGCATTGTTGAGGATAGTCCAGTTTATCAAGGTTGGTCATCACATGTACGATGTGTCTGTGATTGTGTACAAGTTTTTCCTGATTCTGCTCTTCTCACTTAGCATCAATTTGTATAAGCCTCTCCAGGTAATTATGAAGTCCATTTCCTTCCCATTTCTTATATCACAGAACTCTTTCTTATCAAAATTTATTTTCTTTGTGTTTTCAGAATTTGATCCTTCAGAGCTTTCCTCCTCTCCTGTACTTTCTGGCTCTTTTGAAATCTATTTTCCTATAATCTGTGCTGGACTTTCTTCTCCTCTGTCATAAATTTTAAATTGGAGTGCTCCCTTCCTCCTCAAGGCTCCCATCCTCCTCCTCCTCCTCCTCCTCTTCATCATCATCATCATTTCCTCTTAGCCAGAGATTGCAAAGAATCTATCCCTTCTTCACAGAGGAGAAATAATCAGTTATCCTAAAATTTTGGAATTTATATGTTTTGGAGTATTAGACCCTGTGTAGTTACCTTCACACTAAACTGCTACCCAGAGTTCCAATACATAGAGTCATAGAGCTCTGTTTTACCCCCTTCTCTTTTTGAGTGGGTCCACTTCTTTCATATGGTTTTACAACTTCTATATTTCTTTCACTTTATATTTTGCTATTGTTTTTATTTTTCCATTTTTTCACATTTAAAATCTAGTTCCATATAATTTTGTTTTGTTTTTTGCTTTTTGGAGGGCAGTTGGTGTTAAGTGACTTGCCCAAGGTCACACAGCTAGTTTTTGTGTTAAGTGTCTGAGGCTGTATTTGAACTCAGGTCTTTCTGACTCCAGGGATGGTTCTCTATTCACTGTACCACCTAGCTGCCCCTAATTCCATATAGTTTTAAAAATTAATACTTTATATTATAATTGATATCTGAAAGTTCAAGTTCTTATTCATCCTTTTTTTCTTTTTTATTATCCCCTTGTTAATTATTGACCTTTGTTCTAGTTTTCAATATTTTGTTTAATTCTATGAAGTATGCCATTAGTGTAGTGTTAAATAAGTTAATTCATGAAGCATTTTCATCTTTACTACATTTGCTCAGACTAACCAGGAATATTTACTAAGTCTCCAATTATACCGTCCTTCCCTTATTCTTATAAAAAACATTTTGAAGTTGATTTTTCTGTCACATATATATTTGTAGAAAATCACACATATTTAAGAATGAATGAATAAATTAATGAAAAGCACTTATGAAGTGCTCTCTATGTTCCAGGCAAATATAATCGAGCAAGATATTCTCTACCCTTAAAGAATTTATACTCTAATAGGCAAGACAACATATCTATGGAACTAATAACCCGAGAGAGCTACTTTGGACAGAGAAGTCACAGGGATGGTAAATAGAGTCATAATACATCTTGTCACTATTTTGTTTTAGATTCCTTTTCTTTTATATTTAAAAATGTGTGTAGTATTGGTGATATAGGAAACACATATAATTTTATGGGTTTGGCAGATATTCAGACATTTTACTGAAATTTCCTCTTCTAAGATTTTTTAAAAATTTCTAAGTATAAAATAGTTTAAAGTAGTTCTTTGTGCTTATACTTTAATTTTAAGGTCCTTTGAGAATTCTCAAATTTTCTCCCATATTTCTATGACCTAGTTCTGTTATCTTCACTTGTAAAGATTTCAAATCTTTTTCTAGTTGTCATCCTTTGATCTCCTATTCTGCTGACTTTTTTTCCAACTTGAGTTTTCTTCTAGTTGATTTTATTCCATTATGTAATTTTCCCACCACCGTCTCCATGATGTTGAAATAAAATTTTAAAAAATTATTAAAACACCTACAAAATTTAATGGTGGTAGATGCTGAGACATAAAGATAAAAAAACAAAACAAAACAAAACAGAACAAAACACCAGCCCCTGAAATCAAATATCTTGTGTTCTGCTAGTGAGAGAAAAGGAGATGACACTTTCACCAACAAGTAATTCAGAATATATAAAAAGTAAATACAAAACAATTTCAGGGAAGGAAGAGAACAATAACTGAAAAAAAGAAAGGGAGGTGAAGACATGATATATTTCTGAGAGTCATCTTCAAAGTGATAGTAAATTGCTGAGCTGATCAGATCACTAAGAGAGAAACTGTAAAGACAAGAGAAGCAAACGGGCTAGGACAGAGACCTGGAGCATAGTTACAAAAGAGATGGTATATGAATGATGTCCAACAAAAGAGATCAAGAAAGAGCAGCCAGACAAGAAGAACTAGAATGGAGAGAAAAAAGTGCCACTAAAAACCTAAGGAAGAAAATGTATCTTGGAGGTCCAAATGATGCAGGAAAGTCAAGAAAAATGCAAACTTACAAAAAGTCATCTTAAGAGATCTTTGGTAACATGAAAGAAAGCCATTTCATTATAATAATGGAATCAGAAGTAAATTGAAGAGGATTGAGAAGTGAATGAAAAGAAAGGTGAAAAACAAGGGAGGCAATAGGTTTATATCATTTTTTCAAGGAGCTTGGTGACAAAAATACTAAATATATAGGACAATATTTTGAAGGAATGGTAGGGTTATGCAAACTTTATTTCTGTCTTTCTTTTTTTTAAGGATAGTTGAAACCTAGTAGTATTTGTAGGCATCAGGATGGAGTCACTGGATTAAGAGGGATTAATGATTAAAGAAAAAGGATGATCAAAAGGGCAAAATATTGGACAAAATAGGGGATGGCATCGATGGCATAAATACAGGGGTTTTCCTCAACAAAAATAGCCGTCTCATTTCTTATTCTGAAATCTGAGCAAATGGCCATAATAAGAGCTTGTTGGTAATCCTAAAGAAAACAATCTTACTCCAGTAATAGAGTCAGCAACTAGATTGAGGAGCTAAGAAGCAAATTGGAGGTAAGGAAATGTGGTCAGTGGGTATGGACTGCTTTCTCTAGGGCTATGGTTGTGAAAGTGAGGTAAGAAATATAGGATAACTGAGGCATAATTCTCCGTACCATTTTATCCTGTGGAATTTTTGTCCACATTTCACCATCCTCCAACAGGAGTAATCTAACATATCAGAAGATTTCATCTCATTCTCCTATCCGAGAGTTATGAATACACTTCTTTGGATTACAAACTGCAAAATTAATTACCATTTATCTTCATTATTCCATGAACCTATTTCCCTTAATGGCAACATGTGTGTATGTATGTATGTGTATATATCTATGTATCTATATGTCTCTCTCTCTCTCTCTCTCTCTCTCTCTCTCTCTATATATATATATATATATATATATACATACATATATATATATAATTCCTTTGCATATATATGTGTATACATAAATACATATGTATATATGTATACACACACACATACACGGACATATACATATAATTAAAGTAAAATTGTTGACCCCTTTAAAGTTGCTTTCTTTTAGAAAAGCAGGTCAAAGAACCTGTGCTAGCAGCCACCCTGGGTATGCCAGTGTGGTTGCCACTACACTGTTGTAGTGGAAATTTTTGTATTCATGCTGGTCTTCTTAGTTCTCAATGGAAGTTAACAGAAAAGCTGTAAGTGCCAGTGATTCAGAACTCAGATATAGTTAATTAAAGGACAAGCTAAGTCCAATCCTCCTCTTAAAGCAGTTTTCTTAGGCCTGTCCTGCCAGCATTCTTTGTTTTCTTGTACCCTCCTTTCTGCTGGCCGCAGAAAGATATTATGGTTGTCTGTATAATGTCTCAATTTTTTTCAGCCAAATTTTGTAAGAAAGCTTTTTTAAAAAACGTGTAAGCTATCTCTAAAGGAACGTACATTTACCATGAGATTTCCTTCTTTAGTCACAATAGTATACTACCCTTAAAACAATTTTAAAATAGTTTTTAAAAATGAGGTTGGAGACTTTGGGACACAAACTCTTATACCACATATAGAATATTCTGGATCACTGTCTTTCCTGATAAATTTCATTCTTTGCCTTCTTTACCCAAAATGCTATTTGTCTCATTTCACTTTTCAGTTTTCAGGACCTTCAGCCAATAAACAGAAGCAGTTACCACATCTTTTTCCATCTCCTTCACAGGATTCAACCCCTGACTATTGGGTCTGTTGCAACTCCAAGTCAGCTCTGCAGAATTCTTTCAAAACCAAAGCATATATAACTTATACAACTTTCATTGAAAGGGAAAAGCTACAAAACATCCATGGTATAATTCTGCAACTGTTGGACTCAAGCATTACCAGGTCAGAAGTTATAATTTAGTAATGGAAAAGATCTAAACTGAAATCTTCGCTATTGTGATGGGAAAGAAATAGACCTGCAAAATTTTAGCCAAAGGAAGACTAGAGTTTATATTCATTCTCGGAAGTTCTTTACACAAAGGACAACTGTAATCTGTATTTTAATATATAGAAAGAATCTAAGTGCCCTAGGAACTAACGTGATCTCAGAAGGCCTAAAAAACAGACAATCTACTAATGAATTTCATGGCTGACTCTCATTTAGGAAATGTTGAATTATCAATAAGTCCTTGAGAATTAAGTCAATAGCTATGTTTGACCTTAGGGTGGAAGGGACCTACTTTGGGGTCATTCAGACCTGGAAAGGACCTACTAAAGTAGTTACAGACCAGGGATATTCTATTAGGATCCATGCCATAGAAGATGAGTAGCACTGAATTAATCCTAGAGGTTTTTGAATGCTCCAGGATCTTCACTAGCCTAGCTGGCACCTAACTAGCATGCCAAATGTTCTTCCACATTTTGTTGTGACTATTATGCTGAGGAAAGACAGCAGGCTGCTTTGGCATGTATCAGGGACACCAAATTGTCAGCACATATTATTTCTATATGCAACTCCCTGCAAACATGTGCTGGTAAGAAAGAACAAAGCAGTCCACAGAAACAATTTGTTCTGTTGACAAATAGCACGTGAGTTTTCTATTTCTGGTACTTTTCTCCTGACTCTTTCTTTTACATTATAGAATATGCAAATAAACTCAAAAATCTAAGTATTCTTTAATATCTCTCCATTATTAGAAACTTAGCATTGTGAAGAAAATTGAGGGGCTTTCTTCTTATGGACTAGTCTTTTGAAATGGAGGATGACAGGTAGATAGAAGGAGTCATGATTTATACAAACATTGTGACCAACAGATACATCTCATAACTTGGGTTCTTTCTATCCCCTATTCTCATCAGCCCTCATCTTCAATCAAGCCTTCACCCAACCTTTTTGATTCTTCTGCTCAACTGCCAATCTTGGTGGACATGCCCACTTCCAAAAGCTTTATGGATTGGCTTATCCAGAAGAAAGCAGAAATGAAAGTTAGTTATACACAACCCTCTTATAACTCTATTGTACAAAGTTTTATTCTATTTCAACTGGTTCTTATAATTTCATTTCTAAATACCTACACCAATGCTAAAGAAAATTCACTTTATTAATGCAAATCAGCACCTGTTCTGAAACTTAAGAGTTTTAGCAAATTGCCTAGGGCACTGAGGAGGTCACAAAACCAGGTAAGGATTGGAAGTGGAAGCTGAACCCAGGTTTTCCTGACTCTAAGTCTGGCTTGCTATCCAATATTTCACATCGCTTGATCCTTGTTCTGTGTATAAACTGAAAATCAGATACAAATTGCCTCATTCTCTAAGGAGCTGGTTACTTGTTGGAAAACCTGAGCTGACTGAAAAAAAAATAACGATTGAATGTTTAAGGCCTTCTTCTAGGAAACCTTGCCCCAGTAAAGCAAAACTTAAAAGTTAAATTGTAACACAATAATTCTATTTACTGCCTTTTCTAGTACATGAAACATCAGCTTAACACCTTGATAGTGAACGATTCTCTTCCTGGAGGTGGGCTCACTCTCTAGTCTAGAGACTGAGAATGTTGTATTCACAAATTCTAATCCTACTTTGGAACCTAAGAGTTCTGTTGCCTGGACACAAGTCCTTTATAAGGAGGATACAGTCTTGAAGAAAACAGCTTTGAGGCAGCTGGGAGGAATTTGTGTGGCTCACATAGTCTTCCCCCTCTCTCCTCCTACCTATTCTTAAAGCACACAGGGTTTGTGTGGAGCCTATGATATGCAGAAATTCTGGGATGCAGTTTTGTGCTGAGCATATGCCAAAAAAAAGTTTCTACATTATACTTCACCAGTCAAGAAACATCCACTTATCTCCTCTTACCAGTTCCTAGAACAGAAAATGCTACCTAAAATTCTCTTTAGCATTGACTAGAAGGAATAGGGAGTGAGGGTAGGAGAGGAGAATGAATTTCAGCTTCTTGCCTCCATCAGAACTCTATTTAAAATTCAGAAGTTCAGTCCTCAAAAGAATGGGATTAATCAGACTATCATGGCACTGTGCTCTGCAGGCCTCAGGCAAACCAGCAAACTAACAGCTCACAGCTGTCATTGGAACATCATTAGGACTAAGAGACAAACCTCTGGGATATCTATTAAGAGTTGCCATAATGCAAAAGAAGAAAACTAAGAAGCATATTCTGTTGTGATAAAGGCCACTTTCACAAGTAAAGTCAATGTCTTTGACTAACAACAGCATGGGAAATGAAGACTTACTGCTGTGTGACCCTAGATATGTCATTTAACCTTGATTTCTCTCAGTTTCCTCAATTATACCATGAGAATACCTATTTCTCAGAGTTAGAGAAGCTAGGTGGCTCAGTGGATAAAGATCTGGGCCTAGAATCAGGAAGATCTAAGTTCAAATCAAGCCTCAGACACTAGCTGTGTGACCCTGGGCAAGCCTCTTAACCACGTTTGCCTCAGTTTCTTCATCTGCAAAATGAGATCAAAAGGAAATGACAAACCACTATACTTTCCTTGCCAAGGAAAACCAAAATGGGGTCACAAGTAGTCAGACACAACTGAACAACAACAATACTGGGTTGTCATGAGGATGAAATGAGATATTTGTACTTAGCACAGTGTCTGTCATATAATAGGCGTTCTATAAGTGTGAATTCCCTTCCCCTAAACAACAGCAGTATGTAATAATCTTCACGCCAAAAAGCAGGTGTTTGTGGGAACTGTCTGACCATGTGCAGTGTTTCAGGGCCTCAGCCTCATGTAGAAAGAAAGAACATTGGACTTAAGAATCAGAAGATCTGAATTCAGATCTTAGCACTGACATCTACTGAGAATGGTACAGAGATGTGGCCTCATCTGCATCAAAGAGGGAAATAACACTTGCACTGCCTCAAGATTCCTGTGGAACACGCCTTTGTAAATCATAAAGGGTTACAAAAATGGGAGCTTACCTGTAAAGGGGCTGGTCAGGTGATTTTCAACAAGTCTAGGTAAGGTGGATATGAAGGACAAATCAGGTGAAAGTGGGCTATTAGTCACCAAAGTCAAGTGACTATGTATTAGCGTGAAATGAGCATCATAAAGAAAATGATGGACACATTAGAACAGGGGTTCTTAACCTTCTTTGTCGTGTCACCCTAAATAAGCTTATGAACCCCTTCTCAAAATAATACTTTTAAATGCGAAAAATGAAATACATAGGATTATAAAGAAAACTAGTTATATTGAAGTATAAGTATCAAAATATAATTTAGAAAGATTCCATGGCTGTACATTAATAACCCCTGTTCAAAGGTGCTTATAAAAGACCAGATCTTTGGGAAATTTTCTTCAATGACTGGGAAAGGCAGAGAAATAAGTTACCAGTTTGTTTGACTTTTGTTTATTAGGCTTATTTTAAGTCAGAACAGAATCAGTACAGGGCATGTCCATGCCCCAGGCAAGGTTTACATATTAAGCAGCCTTCCTGCTGTTCGAGATTGGAAGCTTTGAGCCTATGCTATAACATGTGCAATTAACATTTTTAAAGAATTCTGGATTTTCATGCATTGGAGATTTGTAGATTAAAATGAAGTAATTATTATTAGAGAAATATCAAACAAAATATAATTATAATAATGAATAATAATAAACAAAATTAAAAGAAATCTCTCATAAACAATTACATTAGTTATAAATCTTTTCTTATACTCTTTTCAGCTTACTCATGCCCATATGTTGGCTTTCAATGGCTCTCTTGTTTACTACTAGTCTCAGCTCTGGGACAGACTTAAAGTTCATTCTTTTTTGTGTCTGGTTTCAAAAGTCATGCTTGTTTATGGGGACTTGTTTTTCAATCTTAGAAAGACGAAGTCTAAAGGACTAGTGGGGATCCACATAAACTAACTTAATAAAATACTCTCTAGGCATGCTCCCTTCCAGTAGAAGTGAAGTCATTTCATTAACAAGTATTTTTAAGGGCTTACCATTTGCCAGTTATAGCATCTATTCTCCCTGACAAGTGGATCAAACTACAGGAATTTTCATCTCACTTAAATTGCTCCTTGATCACCACATTGAACACAAAAGATAGATTTAGATAATGAACCCCTTTTGTTAACCTGTCTGGTTGAATGATCTGCTGGGGCTGCATATTATTCTATTTGTCACTATCCAATCTCTCATAATGCACTTGTGGAATTTCTTCTTTGAAAGGCAGAGAAATTTATAGATTTGCATGACTTTCAAATAGGTATAATACTCATTCCAGATTAAATTCCTATTTCTGCTTGAGCAAGCTGCCAACCATGAAACGTCTCAGCGAAAAGAGGATGCAGAGAGGTCACTTAAGAGCAGGAGGATAAACAGATGCTTCATTAGCCAAAAGAAAAGCTACATCAACTCACCTGTGGAAGAGCCAAAAAAATTTTAAGAGTAAGAAAACCAGTTGTTGTTACTGTTGTTGTTTTGCCCTTGCAACCAATTATGTTGTTCTTTGCTATAAACTTCGTATTTTTTTACTTCAATTATTAAAAGTGCATACAATGCCTATATGTAAAATCCATACTGAAAAAATCTTTTAAAATTTTTGATGTAATAAAAATGGAATTTATTGGTGGAAAGCAACCGAAAGATGACTGAAAAATGTCTTATTAGACAGGAAAGGTAAATATAATAGATAGACTAGAATAAAAAGACAAGGGCTTGTTAATAGGTCAATTGATATGAATAACTATCTTAATTTATATATTAAAATTGCTATCAGACAAGTGAAGAGAAAAATTTATTGAATAGAGTGATTTGAAAGTAGAATGAGCTCTCTCAGAAGGTAGTGAGTTCCTCATCTCTAGTAGCTGTCAAAAAGAGAGTGAATACATGAAATAAAAATATAAATTAAAAAAAAGAGAGTGAATGATAATTTCTAATTGGTCTCCCTGCTTCAGGTCTCTGCAATCCATCCTCTTCTCCGCTATCATAGTGATGTTCCCAAAGTGTAGCCTTAACTATGTCACTCTTTACTCCATAAGCTACAATTGATTCCTTTTACTTCTAGGATTGAATTTTAAAATCAAATAAAGAGGACATAAATCAAAATATATATAGAATGATTTTACACACACACACATTTGTGTCTTATGGTAGCCATCTCTAGTGTGAGACGGTGGGGTAGAGAAAAAAAAAAGAAAGTTACATAACTTTGTTACATATTTAAAAGGAATAGCAAGTTGTAAATAATAGATTCTGTAATTTCATGTGCAAGCTTATTTTATCCTACTATGTTATGGAAATGCTCATTTTATTGCATAAATTAAAAATAAAATAAATATGTGTTTTTTTAACTTTTAAAGCCCTTTAAAACCTTGGCCCCTTCTACCTTTCAAGACATCTTGTGTCTTACTGCCCTCCATGTACTCTGCAGTCCAGTGACACTTACTATTTGAATTTTCACTGACTATGCTCCAGTCCTGTAATATTTTCATATGTGTGTGTGTGTGTGTGTGCGCGTGTATATATATACACATATATATGTGTGTGTGTATATACATACACACATACTAATGTGCATATGCATGAATATGTATATGTTTGTATACAAAGGTAAATAATTATTAGCACACTTTCTCCCTATTAGAATACGAACTCTTTGAGGGCAAGGACTCTTTCTTGCCTTTCTTTGTAGCCCTAGCACTTAGAGCAGAACTTGAAACTTAGAAGGTGCTTATTAAATGCATTTTGACTTGATTTGTTAACTTTTCAGGGATGTTGCTGAAATGTATGATCTCCCTACTGCTCTTGCTAAAAAGTTTGTGGTCACTGGTCCTGGATCTAGTTTGGGTGGCTTAATTGTTCAGCATGACTTGAAACTGTCAGGATCCCCATGGCAAAAACACCCTCTCTTTTTACTCCTCTCTTTTCACTGTTAGGAAACACACTGTTTTCCAGAGCTAAAGCTCAGCAAGCAAGCTGTGCCCTGAGGTTGGCATGACAACAGTCCTTTGCTCTCATCCTCTGGATGATCTCACTCCCAGAAAAATCCCAGAATTATTTCACACTAGCATCAGGAGGTCCCTGAGCTTGGACAAGCACCTGCAGTACTCACGTTCCAGTAATGAAGTCCTGTTATGAATCAAACTTGTCTCATTGTTTCCATTAAACTTCATCGTCAGGGCTACAACTCACTACATAGCCACTGATATAAATATAGAGATTGGCCTCCCGCTGCCTCAGGTCTCGTTGGTATTAGAGGATGCTAAGGCATCCTGCCACAAGCGTCTAGTTTCCCTCTTCCAATGAAATAAAGAGAGTGTTTTGCTTATAACCACTGTTAGCTCTTTGGTTTTTATTTTGTTTTATTTTTAGAATTGATTATGGTTTTAACCCAATCCCAGTTGTTTTCTTAATAGATGAATTAAATAGAAGCTCTATTACACATGAAATCCATTAGTATGCCTGTTTTCTCACAGTCCTTTCAACACAGTTGTTGTGACTTTATAGGGCATCTAGTGCCACTCATATCTGGTATCCATGAAATAGATAGATAGATAGATAGATAGATAGATACACAGATATATATATATATATATATATATATGTATATATATATACATATCTATATCTATATCTATATCTATAGAGAGAGAGAGAGAGGGAGAGAGATACATATGCATATGCATACACACACACAGACACATACACACATGCACAC
>CM053582.1:364907099-364928777 GCA_028627135.1 Pseudochirops cupreus | reverse complement strand
CTTTAGTGGGAAGTATCTTTGTGTGTGTTTTGGAGTTCCAGGATTGGTTTAGAGTCCTATTTTATGGGTATTTTGGGGTGGCTATGTGAGAGCTGCGATATGTTGCTGCTTCTACGCCGCCATCTTGGCTCCGCCCCCCAAATTTTATTTTTCTATAATGTGTCTGCCAGGTGCCAGCCTTTGGTAAACAAGAAAAACAACAAGTGATCTATAAATTGCCTACTTTTTGCAACAAATAATATGTCTGCAGGTATTTCTGTAAATTGTCTGCTTTTTGGTAAACAAGAAAAAAAATATGTAATCTGTGATAAGCTTACTTCTGATAAATAACTTTGTATTGGGTAAAAGGATTGTAAGGACACAACTTTCCACCAATGGGAATGAAGGTCCGGTTTCTCTGGAGGGGATTTGGGGTTTTTTTGGGTGGTCCTAAAATTGTTTGTGCAAAGGTATAAAACTGCTTGCTTCATTTTGTCCTCCACCTCCCTACACTGGTGTACGTTGTGGGTAGGTGACGCCCAACTCTCATGAGACTTGTATAGGAATAAATAGCTTCTGTTTCTACCTGGAGAAACCTCTGCACTTTATTTGGGTAAGGATCTTTGTGATCTTTATTCTACACATATCTTATTAAGGCAACAAAGCATAATCTCACTCTAATTCTCAAAGGCAGAGATCAGGAGAGTCACCTTTCTAACATTAGATAATGGTTCATGCAAATGCATAGGAGTGGGATTCGGACTGTTGTAGTTCTGGAAACTGTTTTGGTTGCTCTGAGGTTTATAAAGCAGAATATTCTTGGAGCTTTCAAGCTATTAAGGGTATCCAAATTAGAGAAGCAATATTTTTTCTTAATTCAAATTTGATGGCGAAGTCAAATTGCATTTGAATATGAGTTTATGACAGCATAAAGCATGTGTTAGTCTTAGATCTTTCTTTGTTCTGTGCTATGCAGAACAAAACTTGGGTTTGCAACTGATCTGAGCCTTCATCTGTCTATTTTTTCTCTCTCTTCCTAACATCTCTCTTTTCACAGACATGTACCACTGTGATGGGCATGAAGAGAGATGTAGGAAGAGGGGATAATGCCCTTCTGAATAAATAGAACTGCCCTAAACAGAATGTGCTGCCATGGAAGGTAGTAGATTCCCTTTCATTGGAGAATCTCAAGCAGAGACTTTGTGGCCATTAATCTGCAGTGTCGATAAAAGTATATCTGTTTAAGTAGAAGCTGGCCAAGGTGGCCTCTAAAGTCTCTTCCAGCTCTGAGCTTCTGTAATTCATTAAGAAATGTTGAGAATTTAAGAAGGGGAAGGTGTTGGGACTGCCTGCATTAGTGCTGCTAAATATGGATGTTCATAGATACTTCTGATGGTTCTCCGATTTTATGCCCTCCTTCCTTTCAGTGCCCTCTAAATCAGAGACACTTCCCAAGAGATGAAAAAAGCCCATTGAAAATGAAAGCTTTCAGTGACCTGTTTTCTTCAGGAAGTCTTAACATCCAGAAATTAAGAATGTGTTCAGGAACCCCAGGACCTTGTGTGTGGATGGTCGGTCAGATACAGTGAGGCATTTTAGAAGGTATCTACACCTGTGTCATCTCATTCTCTAGCTTAGAAAGAAGAAGATTAAAGGCCTTGTGGATCTGACAAGAAAAAAATCTTCCTTTCCAGTAAATAATTCTTAAATTTGAGTGCTATGTTTGTGTCAAACTATTTAAGCACTTCTCTCATCTAGTCTTTGAAGAGCACATGCAGAAATACAGCATTTTCTTTTAAAAAAAATTCTAAAAGGAAACCTTGGACACTCTGTCTTAATTCAGAGTTGGTTCTTGGCATAATGATGATGTAAACTTCACTAAAGTGAGACATTTGTCTTTTGTACTACCATGTTATTGATGGAGTGCTGGGATGCCTTTGAACATCTGGGGTGCTTTTGTAACATTGTTGTAACTTCAGTTTGTGAAATCTCACTTGTGTTCGGGTACCTATGTCTGTAACATCAGTTTGTAATAAGCCAGAATTGTAAAGTCACACTTCCCCCAGCCATAAAAGCATTAACTCTGCCTCTCCCCTATCCCCAGCCTAAAAGTCTTTTCCCTGAGCCAGCAGTCTGCCTAGCTACAGTAGCCATACCTATGAATACATCACTCGACCATTTCATAAACAAACCCTTTGTTCTAAGTGGCCAGCTGCACCCAAAAATCTTGAATATGCTATCAGAGAGACAAACTCCCTCCCAATTTGGTACCTCCTGAAGCCCCAATCAGTCTAGCTTCCAAACTTGGCATCTCCTGAAACAATCATGCCTATTCTCCCAGACCTTGAGGAGTAACAGACTGGATGTATCTCAGTCATCCTTGACCAAAAATATCCTAGTGACGTGTCAAGGCAAAAACCCCATCTCCTGGTAGCCCCCCATGGGCTTTCTCCCAATGAATTATGGGCAATATGCCTGCGCAATTGCTACAAAAAGTGCATGTCCCTTTAAGCACTGATCACTCCTAAACTCCTCCCTAACCCCTCCCTTACTCACCTAGTTAGCATAATTAATCTCTGATTGACAGCTTTATGGCTTTAAAAATTGTATCTCTAATTCCTGCACTTTGCAGGTCCCCTTACTCTCCTCTCCTGCCCACTGCAAAGTCAGCATAACAATAAACTTTTATAACTCTGCCATGATTGCTTGAGTCCAGTAATTCATTTCAGACTAAAAAAGAATCCTCAAAGAATTTTCTAGAAATCCACCCCCCTCTCACCCTCATCATTTTTTGGCAACCTTGTAGGCATTCCCCCTCATCACTATCTCTCAACTTTTCAAGATATACCTTTCTCCCTCTCCCTCATGAAATTTTCCTAATTCTATTCATGCAAGCTCCAACCATACTTCCTCCCCAGAATTCCTTCATTCAGTTTTCCATGCTCAAGACCTTTCCTTGTAATCAAATAATATCTGATCTATATGCTCAGTATGATGATATATGTAGAATCTCCTCTCTGGATCCACTTTCCCAAGTCCCACTGACATTAATGGACTAGATTATCATAGGTTAGTTGACTATTCCTCTCCTCAGAGTTCTAGGCATAAGCTTAAGGGCTGGGAAAATTTCTAGGACCATTCTCACAAGTCTCCATGATATGTTTCCCACTGATTTTCATCCATTTATTTCAGGTAGCTTTTAGCAATATATATTTAGCAAAGGTATTTACTAAGGTAATGGAATAAGAAGATTTGGTATAAAATATGCCCTCCAAAACATCTAGGGAACATTCTCCTACAGATATATACACGTACGTAGGAAGATACATGTTCGAAGGGAAATACTGTAAATCCTTTTCTCCCATTGAGGATTCTTCATGCAGTTCCCCTTAAGTAGAGCTATATGATAGATTCTCAGGGTGAGTGCCCTTCGAGAGTTCTGAAGGTGTCTTTCCATGTATCCTTCAGATTGAAATGTCAGCGCTACTTCTCTAGGGAAACTACTGTCAGTTCTCGTTGTCAGGCTTCTCTGAAAGCTCTGACGGAATTTCACAATCCTGATTTCCTGTGATGAGGACGAGAGAAATAAACAGAAATTCCTATTAGGAATTTAGGTTCAACAATCAATAACAAGTACAGAATGGTAAAAATACAACTAGGTGTAAATTCACGTAAATATAGGTAGGGATTTTGACATGATAAAACTGACATTTATGTAGTTCCTTTTAAGTTCTCATATACTATCTCATTTGAACCCCATATTCATCTTGTGAATAAGGTACTAGCATTATTATTATGTTCACTCTTTTACCCATTAGGAAACATTGAGTCAGAGAGGAGCAAAGTGACTTGGTTGAGGTCACATAGATAGTAAGTGTCAGAAATAGGATTTGCACTCAGGCTATCTCCATTCTATATTTACCCTTGTAGATATGGGATACTATACTACTCTCTGGGTCATCAGGAAACATCAGATTAGACAAGAGGCAAAAGTGTGATATGTCTACCAATAAAGAGAGCAATTTTAGGCTATTTTAGCAAGAATATGGCAAAAAACAAAACACCTTTTATACAAAGTTGGTTCTAAATAATTGAAGTAATTTTTATTGTTCATAGGTAGGTAAATCAATATTTAAAAAAACAACTGACAATTTTATCTAACTGATTTATTTAGTTATATACCACCCCAGTTATGAAAAAAATCATCTTACTGAGTCAGAAAAAAATAATAACAACATGGTTCATTTAGAAGAGCAAAGTGTCAGGGATTTCAAGGAAACCAGGGGGAAAGATTTGAAGCAACTAGCTTCAGTAGTATCAGACCTTAAACCATGTTATAAGGTGAGAGCAGTGTTGAAGTTTAAAATGGATAATTTTAATTATTTTATTTTAAATTAAAATTTTCCTTAATAGATAAAAACCTATATAGCCAAGAATAGAGAGAATGCAGAAAAGTTGGGGAAAGAACCCTTGTAGACAATCTCCCAGATGTAATTGGGTCAGAATATTTTTGTGTTGTGGGAAATGATAAGCTGGTAAATTTAGAAAAATACAGAAAGACTTGGACTTATGAAGGAAGATACTGTCCACCTACAGAGAAACTGATAACAAGTAGAAATAAATATAACATGATCTTACTTATATGTGTTTGAGGATGTATGTGTATGTATGTGTATGGTTATGGATGTCTAATTGTATGTATATACACATATATGCATGTGTGCATGTGTGTATGCATACATACATATATGTATGCATGTATGTATATCTCCAATCTTAATTGTAGCCTTCTGGGAAGGGTGAAAGGAAGGGGAAAAAGGACAACAGAGGACAAAAGAAAACCTACAAGGAAGCAAAGATGAACAGCTTTGAGAATGATGTGTAGTATTCATTATATAGGTTTTCTTGAAATGGAAATTTATTGCTATATATTGAATCCTCTCTTGTGTTCTACTGTGTGCATAGCAATGTTTGTTTTTTCTTTTCTTGTTTTGTATTTGAGTTTAAAATGAAATCTAATATAATGAAAATAAAGAATGAAGGAGATGATGGTCCTCCTCTCCTCTTTGCTTTTCATACTATATATAAACATTGTGTCATTTTGGGGGAACCTAACTTTGGAAGAGACATTGGAAAAAAAAAACACAGTGAAGGAAGCCAACCAATGTGATGAATATACTCAAAACCATGTAATATGAAAATCCACTAAAGTAGCTATTTAGACCAGAGATGATCTGAGGTCAAATAGTAACTGTCCTCAAATATTAAGAAGTTTGCAATGAGCAGAAGTCTACAAAGATTTATTCTTTGTAGTTCCAAGGAAGTGAACCAGGACCAGTAGGTAGATGTTATAAAGACAGAGATTTTGGCTGAATTTGATGACTTCCTAACAATTAAAGGAGTGTGAAAATGGGATGACCTGTCTTCTAAAGTAGTAAGGTCTTTGTCATTGTTAACAAAAAAAAAAAAAAAGGACCTGGAAAGACTATTTTGTGAGACTATACAAAAGTGGGGGGATGGAGACTCACTCATTGGTAAAGGGAGATTAACTAGATGACCTGTAAATTCCCTTTCAGCTTTGGTGTTCCATGATTCTATGGTTTTGGGATTGCAGGATTTAACCTTGTTGTATTTTGTGGTAGAAAAAGACTATAACTGAGCAGATAATCAGAATAACCAAATGTCAATTCAACCAATAGTTTCAGCCTCCATTGTCACTAATGTCTGGGGAGAGTGACAACTTCTCTGGCAGTTTTCATTTGTTAACTTCCCTCCCCTGCCCCATTCCTGCTGTCAATCAGCAGCAAGCCCTCCTCCTGGCCAGTGGGAGTCAGGGACAGCCCAGGCTCACTCCTCCTTCCTTCCTTTGGGGCCTTTCCCCCTTTCCCTTGCTGTCAATCAGAATCCTTGTTCTTTGTAAGCCTGTTTCCCAGCCACTGAGAGATGGTGGCAGGCTTCCCTGTGACTTACCATTGGGGAAGATTTTCGCTCTGAGACTTGAGTCCACCTCTCAGCCAATGGGAGATGGGACAGTTGGGAAGGAGCTTGACTGTGTTAGGGTTTAAAACCCTGTCCACTACACCTTGCATTTCCTCTTTCTCATGATCAGTCATGGGGAAGATTGCCCTCTTCTCTCAGGGAAGAGAATAAATTCCTGTTTTATCCTAAGAGATCTCCATGTTTTTGATTAAATTTTGGATGAGTTCTTTTTTTCGTCCCAAACACTACTCTTCAAATTTCCCATATTAACCTTCCTACTCTTTTTTAAACTATTAATAATACATAATTAAATTGACTTTTTCCCTCTCTGTTCTCAAGCTCCATGGAGGAAGTGTGGTTAGAAATAGACATAATATTGGGCTTGAACTCAGGATGATTGGGGTTTGAATCCTTTGTTTGATGCTATCTGGGTGACTTTGGTCAGGTCACTTAATCTCTCTGTGTCACAGGCAACCAATATATTAAATCATACACCAGTTTTAAAGTGATTTATTGGAGAGAGGGCTCATTCCAGCAACTCCCTATATGACAAAATTACCACTCCTTTTCCTATACTCCAGTGGTTCTCAACCTTCCTAATGCTGCGACCCTTTAATACTCGTATCTGCACATGGGTGGACCTGCTAGGAGACAGATAGAGGAGCAGTGTCTCGGTTTCTAAGACCATCGGAAATATGTGTTTTCTGATGGTCTTAGGAAACCCCTGTGAAAGGCTCGTTTGACCCCCCCCAAAGGGGTCATGACCCACAGGTTGAGAACCACTGTTATAAGACCTATCCCTTAATGGAGAAGTGAAATGAATAAAAGGGCATTAGCAAGATACAAAAATATGAACAGAAAGGCCTGGTTAATCAACTGATAAATGAGTACCTGATTGGCCATATATTATATCACAATGCGTGGAGTGCTGGAGCTATTACAATTAGAAAGACCTGCATTCAAATCTGGCCTCAGGCACCTACTAGCTTCATGCATCTGGAAAGTTATTTACCTCAGTTTCCTCATCTATAAAATGGAGCTAATAATAGTACTTATCCCTCAGAGTTGTTATGAGGATAAAATGCAATAATGTTTATAAAATCTTTGCAAACTTTAAAACTGCATGTGAATGCTATCTTAATGGTACTATTGTCATTATGGTTATTCTGATTAACCCCATTCTAGTAGATTTGTCAGAATAACGAGTATAAAAATACCGTTTGATCTCCTTTCTTGGGTAAGTAGTTAAAAGGTAAACTATCCAATTTTTTTTCTGTCTAATGGCATTATACTGCGCCTTGATTAGCACTTCAGTTCCAAACGGTTCAAAATGCTTTACAAGTAGCCTCATTTATCCATACAAAATCCCAGTATCTCATTCTAGAGTAAAAATGGTTGAGGCAGACCTTATAAACACAAGATGTGTGCGACATCCATGGATCTGTATGCACCCCAGGCACTTTGAGGTGATGGAAAATTTAGGGCTTTATTTATAGAAAAGCCAGCATGTTGCTTTTCTAAAAATAAGCCTTCCATTGAAAAGTAGCCTCTGCAGTGGTAAGGGCAGCCTTTTGAATAGAAACGCTTCAGCTGTGCCATGATAACTCCTTAAAGCTGAGCCTACACAGTTTATGGATTGTTCCTGTCTCCCATGAGGTAGTAAATGGGACAGGTCATGCAAAAGAAATTCTAGTTTATTAATAGAAAAGGGAAGAAGTACCCATAATCTTGCCTGACTTGGAGGTCCTTATTTGTGACTTGAAAGAGAAAGAAAAAACCTATTTTTAAAGTTGTAACTCACAATTCTAACACCTGGAGAAAATTCTTTTGGAGAGTGGAGGTATATGTCAGGTATGATTATACCCATATACAGTCAAAATAGATAAGAATAAAAAATGCATAGGAGGTGACATGAGCAAGACATTTAGAAGGGGTAATATTTGAGGGGGAAAAGACGGAAGTTGTCATCCACAGATGACAACTACAAAGACAGAGTGAACATTAAAGGAAGGGAGGTAATTATTAAGGAATAGGAACTGAAGAATAATCTGAAAGTGGTAGTAGGGAAACTCTTTGTGGCCCTCTATGCCAGATTGTGTGAGAGATGAAGCAATGAGATTCAGAAACAGAAAGAGATGTAGTGTCTTCCTGATTGAGATAGATTTCAGTGAAGAACAGAAAATGGGAGAAATGTTAGAAGAGATTTAACTTTTAGAGTTAGGTCATCAAGTATAACTCCTCATTGATCAGAGAAGAAACAATAACCCAGAAAAAGTAAAATAAATTGCTTAAGGCCACACAAGAAGTGACTTAACTATTAGTCTCTGACACTGAATCCAGAAATTTTCTCACTGCACACACACACACACACACACACACACACACACACAGATAGATAGAGAGTGAGACAGATAGAATGACAGAAAGAGAGAAAAAGAGAGAGAAAGAGAGAGAGAGAAAGAGAGAGATTCCTCACAGAACAAATGAAATGGAGACCACCTAAAGATATGACAATGGTGAATTTATTATGGGGAAGGGATATAAGAGAAAAGCAACTGGATTCAGGGCAAACAGTGCTCTAATCCCACCTCAGTTATCATCTGAAGTGATCCCACACTGCACAGGTCTCCAGATCAAGTAGGTGATGGGAAGGGGGACCAGCAGAAGAGACTGAAATACAAAGACTCTGAGGAGTGGCATTTTGAAGGTAAGGTGAGAAAACTATATGGAGAGCTGGTTGATTGAGTGTCTTCCACTGCAATAAAACAGAATAACAATTGTGCTTTGTTAGGAAATGGGGGGGGGGGAACTAAAGCCTGGAGATTTGTCAGAATCTGGGGCAGAGTATCTGCTGCTCTGTGCTACTTTCAGCTTTGACTGTGACTGATACTAGGGTAGATTTCCTCTTATTTTAAGAAATGCTACAGCTTTGGAAGGAAACTTATCAATCAAATCAATCCTTAGAAAAAATTCTACAAACAGATGAAACACCTTCAATACTTTTCCTATTTTCCCCTTTGTGAATCTTTTGCCAACCCAGAGATTATCTAAAGGCATTAGGTCAGTCATTTGCCCCATAAACTGCTCAAGATGGACTACTTTGATATACTGCTGAAGTCTGTCCCATATGGCAGTGTCCCAAATTCCAGGTTTTTCTCAATATTTTCTCTCCAGGAAAACTTATATGTCATCATATTCTGCATCCCTTTGGGGTCCTAAGATTAATTGATATGAAAAATTACTTTTGGCTACAATGAATGTGTTGTCCATTCCAGGTAACATATTTACCTATTAGCAGGGATCTTCCTTTTAGGGACCTGAATAATGAGCATTTGAGCATAATGAGACTGGTGACAGGAATATTTTTAGACAAAAGTCTTTTGGTCACTCCTGAAATCTCAATATATCAGCAACCAACAAATCTACCTACATAAAGAGTCAGTTCTGATTACAAGACCCTTTTAAATTTCTTTATTGCAGTAATCTTCTGAGACTCTTAAATACTCCCACATATTTTAATTAATCAAGCATCTTGATACGAAATATATAATTCATTGCTTTATTTAAAGTGCTCTCAAGGCCACAAAGTGGTAGGAAATGACCTTATTGGTGGAGTGTAGAGGCTTTTTTTGTGTTCTAGTCCATCCAGAGAAGAGGAGAAAATATTTCAAAACTAGGAAATTTACCTATATTATTAAGGTAGCCAGGTGAAGAACATTATTTTCTCTTTTCTCCTCTTCTTTAGTTAAAGAAGAAAGTGCTGTCATTTATTCCCGTAGGTATGTCTTTTTGATTTGTTTCAAAGTAGACACATGTAAATTCTACAAAGTAATTTTAACCCACTCTAGCAAAATACAAAGGATTTCTTATCTCTTTGTTTCTGGAAATTATGGCTTTCAATGCAGGCCAAGGTCACATCAATTTTTTTTAGCTATTGATCATATCGTAATGTTGATTTGTAGTCCACTAATAATTCCAGATTGTGTTTTTTTTTGTTTTGTTTTTTTTACAAACTATCTAATCATGGATTTCCTGTCTGAGACAGATTGGCTTTTTTGAACCCTAATGGAAGGTATTAAATAGGTTTACATTGAATTTGTTCTGCTTGGATTCAGTTCAATACTCTATCATGTTGTAATGGTAATGGGAATTTGAAGATCTTCCCAGTCCCATAATAGGCCAAATGTAATCATGTGGAACCCACGTGGGAGGAGCTTACTGAAAAGGTGGAAAGGAAGGGTGGAGCAGGAAGGAGCAGAGAGAAAGAGCACTTGCAGAGCTGGAAGCAAGCAGTATGGAGTCAGAGAACCTAGAGTGAATGAGAGAGGGACATTTTTGCTTAAGGGAACCTGTGTTGTTTTGAAGGCCTAATGGAGGGAAGGCTTGGAAATATCAGTGTTCCATGCTTTGGTTATGTGTACCAAATTCTTGGTTTCTAGGATGGATTTGATTTTCTAGTGTTGGGATTTGGCTTTCTGGTGTTTGAATAAATGTTTTGGTTCTGTCTTCAGTGTGGAGAGTCTGTTACATTTTGTGATTCACAACTATACCAGCCTATTCATAGCCAACTTGAGTGCTGTGAATATTACATTGGCATTATATTTGGATAAGGATGGAATCACAAAATATCAGACCACTATTTGGAAGTAGGAGGACTTTAGAGAGAGAGAAATGGATATCCCAGGATGGGAGGATTTACCTTATTCCTCCCTAGCAAGAGAATGGGCTAAAAGCACAGGGTTCTATGAAAACTGGGAACCAAGGCTACAGAAGGGAGAACCCAGAGATTTGGAAAGATGTTTGCAAGAAATACCAATAGAACCAGGTAAAGAACTGTCAGGGGCGTGTAGGAGAGGCTGAGCCTTGCTAACAAGTTATGGTCTTATGTGTAAAAGTAGGGATAACTGCTGGAGGAGAAAACTCAGATGAAAGGGAGTTGGCTGGTTTACAAGAGAATTTTTTTGTGCCACTGCATTTGGCCTCTCCTTTAGAAAACCAAGCTGGAAGGTCTAAGGTGGTAGAAGAACAAGCAACTGTTCATATAGTTAAAAAGAAGCAAAAAACTAACAAAAGGAATGTGCATGCAGCTTTTGTACAGGCTGGGGATAGTTGCCCCAACAACTGCAAGGAGAATACATGGGAGGAGAATGGAACAAAGGTAGATGAGGAGTCTTTTAATGCAGAAGTTTGCCCCATACTAAGAAGAGAGCAGGAGAACCGCTGGGACCAAACAGAGTTCAGGGAGATAATTGAGGACTTCACTCAACAAGAGGTTAGTGATATATTAAGTTGATTCACCTAAAGAATGGGAGAATCATTAGTGTTTTGAATGGTGAGAATCAGTGAGGAAGGGGCTGGAGGAATATGGGTGTGGATTGCTTGAAATTCATAGGTATTAGTCAGAATTCTTTTGTACACCAACATTTTAGGGATTACCATATGCAAGGAGGTAACAACACAACTGTATCTGTTGGCTTTTACTGCAGATGGAGGCAATAAGCAATACCCTACCGACTCAATGTGGCCTGGAGGAGATGAACAGAAGCCAATACTCACTTAGAGATTGTATGAGAAAGCTAAAAGAGGTGGTAATGAAAACTGATATCGTGGTTAGAGATGCAAATGCATATCACAATGTCCCCTTAACAGTTCTTCCTGGAAACATCATAGTGAAGACAGCTCCTCCTGCTTATAACCACCTAAGTCTGATTCTACTAATTGAGGAAATAGGACACCCTCTTTTGGAGGTGCTAGATAAGATTTCGTAATTAAGTGATGTGGGGGAATGGGAAAAAGATAAATTCCCTCAAGAGAGAAGAGTAAATGGCCAGCAGATTCAAAGTCAGAATAGACTGACAAGAAAAGAATTGTTTATGCTCTATTGAGAGCAGGGATAGGTTTTTTAGAAGAATAGAGGGTATTAAAACTAAAGTGCTGCACAAGATGCACCAAGAAAGGTACTTAATGTTAGACTGAATAGGGAAGTAGGAACCACTGCTACTGATACTTCTGAGTCATTGTATCCAAATTTGCCATGCCTTCAGGGAGAACAGAAAATAGACCAAGCTTCAGCCCTGATTAAAGAAATAGATGATATTACAGATCCCATATTGGTTTAACCATATATTGGAAAAATGAATCAACTACTATAACAAGGGCATTGATTGTTACTGTGGGGAGGCTTCCCTTATCTGTGGAAACCCTGATAAGTTTAAACATGGAACTCCTATTACCATCATAGGACTGATAGGGGCTGAAATATCAACTATACAAGTTAAACTAACAATGAAAATTAAACATTTACCTAAGAAAGAAAATATGATGGTAATTGTGCCAATTCCTGAATACATCACTAGAATAGATATATTGAGAGGTATAACTCTAAATTTACCTGAGGGGAGATACCAATTTGAAGTAAGGAAGATAGGAATTAGTACAGTTTTAGTGGGAAAAATAAAAATGGACCCAATCACTTTACCTGAACCTTCTGAAGTAATTACTGTAAAGCAGTAGTGTGTGCCAGATGGACAAGATAAAATTACCAATACCGTAAAGGAATATTTTGAGTCAGAAGTGTTAGTTCCTACAACCATTTAATGGAATAATCTTCTCTGGCCAGTACAAAAGTCAGATGGAATGCAGAGAATGACAGTGGATTATAGACAATTGAATAAAGTGACTCCTCCCTTGTATGCTGCTGTTCCAGATACTCTCACCTTAATAGGAAGGACCCAGAAATATGATGGGACTTGGTATTCAGTTGTTGATTTAGTCAATATTTTCTTTACTATCCCAATAGATTCTAATCAATGGGACCAGTTTGCTTTTACTTGGCAGGGCAGGCAGTATACTTTTACCTGCTTGCCACAAGGATATCTGCATAGGCCCACTATTTATCATAAGATTGTGGGTGAACATTTGGATGAATTACAGCTACCTGGTGTGCAGTTTACCTACTACATAGATGATATTATGATACAGGGAAAAGATGTAAATGAAGTAGAGAAGAGATTGACCCTTTTAATTGAGCATATGAAAAGCAAAGGGTAAGAAATTAACCCTGTAAAGATTCAAGGACCAACTTAAAATGTAAAAATTTTGGAAATACAATGGAATAAGGGACTGCAAGACATTCTTCTACAAGCCCAACAAAAGATTCAGGATTTTCCTACCTCTACCAATAAGAAAGAGGCTCAAAAGTTTATAAGATTATTTGGATATTGGAGGCACTACATTCCATATCTGGGACAGATTTTGAAACCCATGTATAAAGTTACTCATAGAAACATGAATTTGATTGGGGACTTTATCAGAGTAAAGCTTTTGGGGAAGACAATGCTGCTATACAATTGGTACTAGATTTATGGCCTATGCAAAATGGTCCAGTGCAATTACAAGTGACTGTACAGGATGATCATGCAAACTGGAGTTTATGGCAAAGACAACAAAGTCAAAACGTACCCTTGGGATTTTGGTGTAGGAAACTCCCTTCATCTGGAATTCAATATACACTCATTTGAAAAGCAGTTTTTAGCAACTGTTCAGGCCTTACTCTATGAGCATCAGGGTAATCCAGGGGAAAGACTAAGAGTCCTGGCTTTGGCCTCAGTCTAGGCACCCAGAGGCTACAGCACACAAAGTCAACAACCAGGCCCCTAGCGCCCAGCTTGAGAAGTGTGGATCAGAGCCCTCTGTCACCTAGGGGCACAATTTCACTTTAAAAACCAGTAAATAGGTAATCACAATGGGCTGGAAACAACGTGGAAAGGGTGCTAAGAATGCTAAGAATCACTTTCAAGAGACACCATTGACTCTAGATTCACACCTTAGACCATAAATGAAAATATGAATTGATCTCAAGTCCTAAAAGCATTCTTGGGAGAGCTCAAGAAAGATGTTAAAAGCCAAATTAGATAGGTAGAAAATAAATCAACCAATTCCTTTAAAATTACATTGCAAAAATGTAAAAAAAAAATCTTACTGAAGAAAACAAATCCTTAAAAAGTAAAATTTGTGAACTGGGATGGGAGGTTCAAAATCTAACTGGAGAAAATACCCCCCTAAAAATGAAATTTGAACATACGGCAAAGGAGCTTCAAAAACTAAGGAAAATAATTAACTAAAAATTAGAATCAGTCAAACCAATGGTAATGACTTTATGGCACATGAAGAATCAGTCAAACAAAACATAAAGATTGAAAAATTAGAAGAAAACATAAAATATCTCATTGGAAAAACAAATGACCTGGAGAACAGATCCAGGAGAAATAATCTAAGAATTATTGGTCTACTGGAAAGCCATGATGAAAAAAAAAAACAGGCTGGACGACATGCTCCAAGAAATTATCAAATAAAACTATCCTGAGGTCCAGTTAGAGGGTAAAATAGTTACTGGAAGAATTCACCAGGCTCCTACTGAAAGAGATCCCAAATTGAGAACTCCAAGAAATATAGTAGCCAAATTCAAGAATTATAAGGTCAAGGAGAAAATACTGCAACCAGCCAGAAAGAAACAATTCAAATATAGTGGATCTACAGTCAGGATCACGTAGGACCTATCAACTTCTACATTAAAAGATCAGAGGAATTGGAACATGATATTTCATGAGGCAAAAGAGCTAGGACTGCAACCAAAGATCAACTACCCAGCAAAACTGAGCATAATCTTTCAGGCAAGGAGATGGTCATTCAATGAAGTAAGGAACTTCCAGACTTTCCTGATGAAAAAGTCAGAGCTCAATGGAAAACTTGGTCTCCAAATACAAGACACAAGGGAGATATAAAAAGGTAAACAAGGAAAACACACACACACACACACGACTTGTGATTCAATAAGAGCAAACTGTTTACATCCCTATATGGGAAGCTGATACCTTTCAATATTGAGATTTATATAGTTATTGTGACATTTAAAAAGGATACACATAGAGAGAGAGTGGGGTATAAATGAACTAATCTATTGATAAAAAAAAAATAACCTTGTTTCTTTTGACTTCTTGCAAGGACGAAGCAACGCGCTTTGCATGCTGTCTACAACCTGAGTCCCTTGTGGTTTCTTCTTGCTCTTTTGGCAATGTTCCCTCTGTTTAGGAGGGCCTTGAGCCGCTTTTCGGTTCGCAGCTTTCAGCAAACTGTTGAAAGGCAGAACCACCATGACAGGCTGCCCAATTTTCATGATAAGTATGGCACCCCAATATTGCTAAGTGGAGCCACTTTCTGTCTTGCCATTTGGGCATATGCGGCAACACAGATTGGAATTGAATGGAACCTGTCCCCTGTTGGCAGAGTGGTCCCAAAAGATTGGAGGAGCCAGTAAAGGAGAAATTCCTTTTCATCAAAGCTGGCACCATTCTGGATTGTTCAGGAATTAACATAACCAGTAAAGGTAGTCCGTTATCAACTGTAACGTGGCATTATTAATGTAATAAAATGCATTTGAAATCTTAAAAAAAAATAACCTTATTGAGAGGTACAAAGAGATCGCAATGGGAGAAAAGGAAAGGAGGAGGCAGAAAAGGGTAAAATATGTCACATGAAGAAGCATAAAAACATACTATAGTAGAGGTAAATAAGGGAGGGAGATAAACATGATATGAACTTTATGGTCGTTGGTTTTGGTTCAAGGGGGGAATTAACATATTAGTTAAGTTTAGGATTCTAATGTGAAAAGACACAAAATGTCATTATAGTAGAGGGAAAGGAGGGAGGGAGAAGAGCACTGTATGAAATTTACTCTCATCAGTTTGAGTTCAAGGAGGGAATAACATACTCTATTAAGTATAAAAATCTATTGTGCCCTACAGGCAGTAGGAGCGGTAAGGCAGGGAAAAAGGCAGGGTGATTAGAAGGGAGGGAAATAGTAATAAGGGGGAAGGGTAGGGAAAGGGAGGGAGATGAGTAGGGAGGGAATACTGAGGAGGTGGTGGTCAAAAGGAAAACTCTTAAGGAGGGGAAGGGAGAAGGGAGAAATGAAAGCATAAACAGGTAAGGGAATTGGATGAAGGGAAAGAAACAGTGAGTAATCATAACTGTGAATGTGAATGGGATGAACTCTCCCATAAAACAGAGGTGGATAGCAGAATGGATTAAAAACCATAATCCTACAATATGCTGTTTACAAGAAATTCCTTTGAAACAAGGGGATACACAATGGGTAAAGGTAAAAGGCTGGAGTAGAATATATTATGCTTCAGCTAAAGTAAAAAAAGCAGGAATAGCAATCCTTGTTTTAGATAAAGTAAAAGCAAAAATAGATCTAATTAAAAGAGATAAGGAAGGAAACTAAATCCTGCTAAAAAGCACCATTGAGAAGGAAGCAATATCATTACTAAACACATATGCACCAAGCGGTATAGCATCCAAATTCCTAGAGGAGATGTTAAGGGAATTAGAGGAAGAAATAGATAACAAAACTATACTAGAGAGGGACCTCAATCTTCTGCCTCTCTGAACTTGATAAATCCAACCTCCAAATAAACAAGAAAAAAGTTAAGGAAGCAAATAGAATTTTAGAGAGGGTAGATTTGATAGACCTCTGGAGAAAACTGAATGGGGATAAAAAAGAATATACCTTCTCAGCGGTACATGGCACATACACAAAAATCAGCCATATACTAGGGCACAAAAACCTCATGATTCAGTGCAGAAAGGCAGAAATATTAAATGAATCCTTCTCAGATCATGATGTAATAAAAATTATATGTAATTAAGGGACATGGAAAGGTAGAGTAAAAACTAATTGGAAACTAAATAATTAAATCCTAAAAAAATGAGTATGTCAAAAAGAAAATTATAGAAACAATCAGTAACTTCATTTAAGAGAATGACAATAATGAGACAGCATACCAAAACTTGTGGGATGCAGCAAGAGCAGTTCTTAGGGGAAATTTTATATTGCTGAATTCATACATGAATAAAATAGAGAAAATAGAGGTCAATAAATTTGGCAAGCAACTGTAAAAGCTAGAAAAAGAACAATGAAAATCCCCAAGGAAATACTAGATGAGAATTAATGAAAACCAAAGGAGAGATTAATAAAATTGAAATTAAAAAAAAACTATTGAATTAATAAATAAAACTAAGAGCTGATTTTATGAAAAACCAACAAAATTGATAGATCTTTAGTCTATAGGATAAAAAAAAAGAAGAAAACCAAGTTAGGAGTATAGAAAATAAAATGGGTGGATATACCTCCAATGAAGAGAAAATTAAAACAATAATTAGGAATTATTTTGACCAATTGTATGCACATAAATTTGACAATCTTAGTGAAATGGATGAATATTTACAAAAATATAAGTTGCCTACATTAACTGAAGAGGAAGTAAATTACTTAAATAACCCCATCGCAAAATAAAAAAAAAAAAGAAATTGAACAGCCATCAATGAACTCCCTAGGAAAAAAATCTCCAGGGCCAGATGGATTTACTAGTAAATTTTATCAAACATTTAAAGAACAATTGATTCCAATACTTTATAAACTATTTAGGAAAATTGGAGAAGAAGGAGTCCTACCAAATTCTTTTTATGAGACAAATATGGTGCTGATACCTAAATCGTGAAGAGACAAAATGGAGAAATAAAATTGTAGACCAATTTCCCTCATGCTTATAGATTCAAAAGTTTTAAATAAAATGTTAGCAAAAAGACTACAGCAACTTATCAGCAGAATAATACACTATGATCAGGTAGGATTTATTCCAGGAATGCAAGGATAGTTCAATATTAGGAAAACTATCAGTATAATTGATCACATCAACAACAAAACTAGCAGAAACCATACGATTATCTCAATAGATACAGAAAGTGCTTTTAACAAAAACAACAACCATTTTTATTAAAAAAAACACCAGACAGTATAGGAATAAATGGAGTCTTCCTTAAATAATAAGTAGTATCTGTCTAAAACCATCAGCAAGTATTATATGACATGGGGATAAGCTAGAAGCATTTCCAAAAAGATTAGGGGTGAAACATGGATGTTCATTATCACCCCTCTTATTCAATTTGGTACTAGAAATGCTAGCAGTAGCAATAAGAGAAGAAAAAGAAATTGAAGTAATGAAATTACTTAGAGAATACTAGAGAATCAAGCAAAACACTACTTGAGACAATAAATAAATTTGGCAAAGTTGCAGGATATGAAATAAACCCACATAAATCCTCGGCATTTCTATATATTTTTAATGAAATCCAACAGCAAGAGATAGAAAGAGAAATCCCATTTTAAATTACTGTAGACATTAGAAAATATTTGGGAATCTATCTACCAAAACAAACCCAGGACCTATATGAACATAATTACAAAACTCTTTTCACACAAATAAATTCAGATCTAACTAATTGGAAAAACATCAGCTGCTCATGGCTAGGTAGAACTAATATAATAAAAATGACAATTTTACCTAAATTAAATTAGATATTTAATACCATACCAATCAATTTACCAAAAAAAAAATCATTTCATAGAGCTAGAAAAAATAGTAACAAAATTCATTTGGAAGAGCAAAATGTCCAGAATATTGAGGCAATTAATGAAAAGAAATGCTAGGGAAGGTGGCCTAGCCATACCAGATTTTAATCTATATTATAAAGCAGCAGTCATCAAAACTATTTGGTACTGGTTGAGGAATAGAGTTGTGGATCAATGGAATAGATTGAGTACACAAGACTCAGCAGTCAATGATGATAGCAAGCTACTGTTTGGTAAACCCCAAAATGCCAGTTTTTGGTATAAGAACTCACTATTTGACAAAAACTGTTGGGAAAACTGGAATATAATATGGCAGAAACTGGACATAGACCAATATCTTACCCCGTGTACCAAAATCAAGTCTAAATGGGTGCATGTTCTAGGTACAAAGGCTGATACTGTAAGCAATCTGAGAGAGCAAGGGATATTTTGCCTGTCAGATTTATGGAGAAGGGAAGATTTTATGACCAAATAAGAGTTAGAGAGCATTGTGAAATGCAAAATGGATAATTTGATTGCATTAAATTGAAAAATTTCTGTACTAAAGCCAAGGTAACCAAGATTAAGAGGGAAGTGCAAAATTGGGAATTTTTAGAACCAATGTCTCTGACAAAGGCCTAATTTTAAAACATCCAGAGAAATGAGTTAAATCTATAAGAATACAAATCATTCCCAAATTGATAAATGGTCAAAGGATATGAACAGGAAGTTTTCAGATGAAAAAATTAAAGTTATCTATAAGCATATGAAAAAAAATTCTCTAAATCACTATTGATTTGAGAAATGCAAGTCAAAACAACTCTGAGGCACCACATCTTACCAATCAGATTGGCTAAGATGACAAAATAGGAAAATGATAAATGCTGGAGAGGATGTGGGAAAATTGAAACACTAATAGGTGGAATTGTGAGCTGATTCAACCATTCTGGAGAGCTATCTGGAACTATGCCCAAAGAGCTATAAATAAGTACATACCCTTTGGCCCAGCAATACCACTTCTAGGACTGTATGCCAAAGACATCATAGAAGTGGGAAAAGGACCCATATGTACAAAAATATTTATAGCAGCTCTTTATATGGTGACAAAGAATTGGAAATCAAGAGGATGCCCATCAATTGGGGAATGGCTAAACATGTTCTGTTATATGAATGTAATAGAAAACTATTGTGCTATAAGAAATGAGGAGCAGACAGACTTCATAATAACTTGGAGAGACTTATATAAACTGATGTTGAATAAGAAGAGCAAAACCAGGAGAAATTTGTACACAATCACAGACACAACATATGTGTGATGACTAACTTTGATAGACGGGGCTTCTCTCAGCAATGCAAGGTTACAAGACGATTCCAAAAGACATATGATGGAAAGAGATATCCATATCCTGAGAATGAACTACCGAGTCTGAATGTAGAATGAAGCAAGCTACTTGCTCTCTCTCTCCCTCTTTTTGTTTTGTTTTCTTTCCTCTTTCTCATTGTTCACTCCATTGGTTATAATCATCCTTTACAACCTGACGTGTTTAATGTGAGGGTATTTGTAGATCCTATATTTGATTGCATGCCACCATAGGTTAGGGGGAAGGGGGGAGGAGAGAGAGGAGGTGAAAATGTGAAACTCAAGGAATTGTGGAACTGAATGGTATAAACTAAAAGTAAGAAAATAAATTTTAAAAAATAAAACTGTCCCTCCTCATATGAGACATTCTCCACTTAACAAAAACGAAAGGCTATGAATAGGCAATTTTCAGAGAAACCCAAGTTAGCAATAACTGCTTAGAAAATTGTCAAAGTCACTAATAATCAGAGAAATTCAAATCTAATAAACTCACATACACCATAGTGGTTAAATTGGCAAAAAAGAACAATGACAAATTCTGCAGGGGCCAAGAGAAAACACTTGGTGCAACTGCGAACTTGGTGCAACAGCCATTCTGCCAAGCAAGTTGAAACTATGTCCTCAACACTATTAAACTATGTTTACCCTTTGATCCAGTGATACCACTGCTAGGTCTATGCCCTAATGAAATCAAAGAAATGGGGAAAGAACTTACAATTTAAAATTATTTATAGCAGTTTCTTTTGTGACAACAAAAAATTGAAAACTGAGAACGCTCATCTTTGGGGGAACGAATGAATAAGGCATAACATACAATATACAAATGTAATGATATATAATATACAAGTGTAATGAAATACTGGTGTGCTAAAAGAAGTAATGAAGGGGCTGATCCACCTGATAAGCCTAGGAAGATTTGTCCAACAATCAAAGTAGAATGAGCAAAATCAGAAGAACACTTTCTTTGATAACAACGATATTGTAAGCACAATTTCCAATGTCTCAGAAATTCTGATCAACACGATGATCAACCACAATTCCAGAGGACTCAAAATAATATGTTCTATCCACATCCTAATAGAAAATTGATGGACGGGGGCAGAGCCAAGATGGCGGCGTAGCAGCAGCAACATATCGCAGCTCTCACTTAGCCACCCCAAAATACCCATAAAATAGGACTCTAAACCAATCCTGGAACTCCAAAACGCAAACAAAGATACTTCCCACTAAAGTCAGCTCGTCTACGAGGAAGCATATCAGCAATGAAAACTGAAACCAGCCTGGCCTGAAGCCGCGGCTGTGCCTCGGGGGCGGCTGGATGGGAGGAGTGGAGGAGCCTCTCAGGTGAGCGGATTAGCAGCAGCTGCGAGTAGGAATTGTGAAAGGGGAAGATAAACAGTCCGGCCAGAAGGCCTCCAGAGCAGAAAAGCTAAAGGCAGAGGTTTTGCAACGACCTCGGCTTTGCAGCTTCCCGCCCGCGGCCTGCAGGCAGCAGGGGGACTGAGCGATTGTTCTCAGGCCAGAGCTCTCGCGTTGAGTGGCCTGGATCCGGATGGCCGTCTTGGGCCTCAGTCTTGGAGTCCTCGCTATCCAGTCAGCCAGAAGTATATAGGAAGAGTTCCCAGCCTCTTCCTAAGAGCTACGGCAGCAGGGAGGACCCCAGCGATTTGGGACAGAGCTTTCCCTTCTGGAAGCAGAGCCCCACAGAGATTTAAAAAAAAATATCACAGTCTGAAGAACCATGAGTAAGAATAAGCATAAGAAGCAAAGTAAGAACAGCTCCCAAACCCTTGATTCCTTCTTTGGGGAAAAGAAAGATCATGGGAGAGAGAGGGAGGAGGAGAGCGCAGCCAGAGCACACCCACCAGGGGCCTCCAATAAACATGAAGAATGCCTTAAAGCTAGAGAT
>CM053582.1:364843913-364906599 GCA_028627135.1 Pseudochirops cupreus | reverse complement strand
TATTGACTACATCCAACTGGAACTTGAGATACACAGGCACTGCAGTTGGGAGATCCATTCTGCCCTACCAAAAAGTGACATAGGAGAGAATAGATTGGGGGAGGGGGGAAACACTGGGATGGCTGTTTTGGGGTGTTGGGCGGGGGAAAGATGAGGAAAAAATATGTAACTCAAAAAAAATTTAATAAATTAATTAAAAAAAATAAAAAAATAAAAAAAGGGAAAAAAATTGATGGAGTCAAAATGCATGCTGAGATGGTTTTTAAATATGGGCAGGGTAAGAATTTATTTTATTTGACTATATATGTTTATAATGAGCATTATTTTATTGCTTTCTCAGTGACTGACAAATAAAGAAGAGTGAATGCAGAGCTGAAAATAAAATAAAATTTACTTTAATTTTTAAAAATAGCCCTCTTCCTTTCCTTTCCAGTAAGTCTTACCTTATAACAAAGATTTTAAGGTAAAACAAAAAAAAATTCATTAAAATCAATATTTCAAACGTGTCTGACAGCATACACAAAAGTGCACATCTTCCCTCCTCCCCACTATAGCCTCTGAAAACCTAGCGAGGTAGATTTTTCCTTCTCTCATGAGAGGCTGAATGTTATCATTATTATTATGGAACTCTTTTTTTTTTCTAGAAGTTTACTTGTGTTTTCATTCTATACATCGTTATCTGGGTTTTGGTTGCTTCCATTTGCTTTAGGTCATGAGTCTTCCAGTGCTTCAATATCATCTTCATATTAATCATTTCTTACAGCATAGTAATATTCCATTATATTCATCTATCACAATCTGCTTATCCCGTCCTCAATCAATAGGCTTCTACTTTGTTTCCAATTCCTCTGCTACTATAGTAAGTATGGCATTAAATATTTTGATGCTTATGGTACCTTTCTTTCTACCCTGGATCTCCTTGGCAGTATGGAAATCAATGTGTGATATCTTAGCAAAGATATCTTAGTTCCATTTTATACGTTATAGTTATGCATGATTCTAGGTTTCTTTCCATAATGATTGAACCAAATACAGAGCTCCATCCACAGTCTATTAATGTGTCTTTCAATAGCCCCCCCAACACTGATTATTTCTATCTTTTGTCCTCTTTACCCATTTTCTGGGTATAAGGTTATTTTCAGTTTGGTTTCTCTTATTATTAGTTATTTAGAGTAATCATTTACGTAATTCTCGATATTTTCTAGTTCTATATTTGTAGACTTGTTTTCATTTGTCCAACTGAGAAATGGCTCTTGATTGTATTCATTTATTTTTGGAACACACCTGTCATGTCATTGATGTAGGAAACTGCTGTCGAGGTGATTCAATGGATAAAACATTGGGCCTAGAATCAGGAAGATTTGAGTTCAAATCCAGTTTCAGACACTTACTAACTGTGGGATTGTGGACAAGTCACTTAGCCCTGTTAGTCTTAATTTCCTCATCTGTGAAATAAGGATAACAGTAGCATATACTTTGCATGAATATTGTGAGGATCAAATGAGATATAACAGCAAAGTGCTTAACACAGTACCTAGAGCATATTAAGTATTATATATACTGGTTATTATTTTTTTTGTTACCACCAGCGCAGGTCAGCACTTTTCTGCAACTTATAGTCTTACTTCAGTTCCCAAGGGCCAATGAAAAGATTTGTTGACTCTCCCAGGATTACAGCTGGGTTATGTCAAAGGCAGGGCTTGAGCCCCAGTTTACCTAACTCTGAAGTCAGCCATCTATCTCCTATGACTCACTCTCTAATAAGTTTATGTAAATTCCCTATATACCTTAGATATCAGCCCCTACTGAAGACATTTAAGGCAAACAACAACCACAATAATAATTTTCCTAAGTAGCAATTCCCTTTGTTATTCCCAAGAATTTAATGCAATTGAAATTGTCCATTTTTCTACGACAATCTCTTTTACGTTTTGTTTGGGCACGAGTTCTCCCTTAGCTGTAGTTTAAAAAGATACTTTCATTTGTTCCCTCCTCTCCATTTTTTTAATATTGCTTGTGATTTTTTATATACAAGCTGAATGTCCGTCTGAGCCATTTTGTGGTATATGGTAAAAAAAATGTTTAAAATCTATTTTTGTTCCAATTGCTTTCCTGCCTTCCCAGCAGCTCTTGTCAAATAGTAAGCTCTTCCCTATATAGTTTATTTGGTGGAGTTATTGAAATCCAGGTTATTGAGTTGGTTTATTCATGATTCTTATTTATCTAGTCTCATCTATTGATCTACTTTTCTGTCTTTTAACTGTTGTTTTTTTATGATTACTGCTTTATATTGTAGATTGAAGTCTAGAAGCATTATTTCCCATTCATTCTTGCCTCTTCCCTCCACTCTTAATTGCCCTTGAGATTATAAGCCTTTTTTGATTTTTTTTCCCTCAAAATAAAATTTTTTTTTCTGGTTTTATAAAGGAGCCCCTTGGTATTTTGACCGACATAACTCATAAAGTAATTTTTAGAAGTTAGCAATTTTATTATTTTATTGTTAATTTTTAGAAGTCACTGTGGAAATCCTGAGAGTGGCTTCTTACACCACTCTCCCTTTATGGAAAGGATGAGAGTGGAAATTCTCACAAACCATTTCTATCTCCCCATACAAGATCAGCCAGGGAGCAGGATTTTCTCTCCAGTCCTCTTTCTCTCAGCACCCTCACCCCCTTCTGCTTGGGTCAGAGAGGAAGAGAAGACTGATCTACAGTCTCAGGTGAAGACTTTCCTTTTTAGCTGCACCCGGAGTTACAACCCTAATGGAAATACACGCTTCTATTCACATGGAATCCTCTCTCTCTTTGCAGATTAGAGGGCCTGAAGGGTAATACAAGTTATACACTTAGCTCATGATACCACTAGGTGGCCTCTTTGACCATCATCGCACCAAGATGTAGAGTCCTAGCTAATATATTACTTTAAACAAAAACCCTTCAAAGCTGCCTCCTCCCCTGCTCTTTACATTCTGATCAGCGGCAGAGGCATATTTGTGCAACAGTAGGGAAAAATTATCTAAAGAAATCATTTTCCCACATTGAGGAAGCAGCATAAACGAGGAAATAGGACCCTGTTAGTATAAAGCTCCATCTGAAGGAATTTGGGGGTTAGGGGGGCAAAAGTGGAAAAAGTAGAAAGGGAAGAGAGTACTCATTTTATACACCTGCATCTCACAACCAGGGGTCATTTCTTGGTCCAGCCACTGCTGCTACTGCTGCTTTTCCCTGGGAGGGATGGGAGTTAATGACACTAACTGCTCATACCATGTCATCATTCTATCCCTGCCCCAGCTCCCTCTCAGTCACTTCTGCTTCGCTCAGTAGCTCCTGTTTTGTTTTGTGAGCCTAAGTCCCAGATGTCCATTGATTGAGGACTAGATAAGCAGATTATGAAAGACGAATATAATGGAATGTTACGATGCTGTGAGAAATGATGAATATGAAGATGATACTGAAGTACTGGAAGACATATGACCTAAAGCAAAAGGAAGCAACCAAAACCCAGATTGCAGGAAGGTTTGCTAACAGCCAGGAGCCAGGACTGCCCAATGCCTTTGCAGAAGTAGCAAACTCCCTTTCTTCTGGAGTCACTGGAAGCTTGCCCAAGAAAGGTACTTTCTATTGGTGTGGCTCAGAAACGATGAATGGATATTTCTTTTAATTATTTAATTCATTCAATATTTCTCATCAATGCTTGGTAATGGTATTTATATGTTATAAGTATGTTTTGCATATTAAGCCCCAGACGTCTTATGTGTTTCATAGCTTTTTTGAATTTGATTTTCCTTTATTATTTCTCTTCTAGATTTCATTATTGCTATATAGAAATATTGATAGCAATGCTGTAAATTTTATAAAGGACTTTACATGTATTATCTCAATTGCTCTGTGTGACAATTGCTGGAGGTAGAAAATGAAAACATTATTCTTCATTTTACAGATAAAGAAATGATGGTTTAAAGAGTTTAAGTGACTTGTCCAAAGACTCATTGCTAGTAAATTCCTCATCCAGAAAACACACCAGATCCAATTTTAATGGATTTAAGTCCATCACCCTTTCTGGATAAACATTTCTTCTACTATAGTCACACAAATGAATTTTGAATCTTTGCCACTGTTAAGCCAGTAACCTCAGGCCAGAACTTAGCACAGTTCCTGGCAGAGAGTAGATGTTAAGTACTTGTTGACTTACTGACAATTAGATAGAATTGGGGGCGGGGATAGGATAAGGTTATTTTGTCTGTTTAGTGTGAAAGCTGGAGTCATATCAAGGGAGAATGATCAGGAGTCAGAAGGAAAGAATGGACAAGTAAGACAACTTAACTGTCTTGGTTTATGTATACTGGCCACCCACATCATCATATTGTGTGAAAGAAAATTAAAAGGAAGTGGGGAAGATTAATAAAATGTATTTTTTCTCACTATAATTTTTCATCTGACTATTCAGATAATGTGAAAAAAAATTTCAGCTGTAATGTAATTTCTATACTGTGAACTATCTACTTACTGAAAAACCCACCACGGGGTTAAAATATCCAAACAAACTTTCTAAGCACATATTTTGAACAGGCAGTTGTGTTAGCAATGAAAATGCAAAATTAGAAAATTGCATAGTTACAAAAAATTTCAGAGTAGGAAGGGCCATTTAATATAGCTCATACTTAAAAAAGAATGTGTGTATGAGTGTGTGTGTGTGTGTGTGTGTGTGTGTGTGTATGACAGGGTTCAGAGAGTCCAGAAACCCCAATAATGAGAGTCCCTGGAAAGCAATCTGGAATAAATTCACCAACTCCAGCATTCTTTAAGTAAAACAGTAAAGTAAAACATTAAAACATGTGCCAAGTATGTCAAGTAGGTCATTCAGGGCAGGATTAGGGAGGAATTAAGGAGTGGCCAGTTCTTAAAGGAACATTCACTTTTAATATGTACTGTGCAGGTATTTTACCCAGAGTTCACTGGGAAATAGCCCAAGGCGGGGCTACATGGAGGTGTGGTTTTAGGCTTGAAACATCACTAAGTCAACTAGCAGTCAAGGTTAACCATGAAATGCCCAATCTGTCACCCATCAATGTCATATTTGACAAGATGGATGTTGGGAACTTACATATATTTCTAGCCTAAGGTAGAGAATTTCTTCTAAGGGGAGAAATGGGCAGAGATAATGCTCTGAGGCTAGGGAGATTTCAGGCTAAGGAGAAATGTCATTTTGGAACTGGATGTGATTTTGCAACTGGGGTTCAAGCACAGACACCCAAGCACCCCATCATATTGATAGACAGATAGATAAATAGATAGATAGATAGATAGATGATAGATAAATAGATAGATAGATAGATAGATAGATAGATAGATAGATGGATGGATAGATAGAGAGAGGAAGAGAAAGAGAAGCAGAGAGACAGAGAGAGAGAGAGAGAGAGAGAGAGAGAGAGAGAGAGAGAGAGAGATAAATCGATATAGATATATCTTATGGGAAAAACTCTCATTGAAGAAGAACTAATTATTTAAGACAGTGCATTACATTTTTGAACAATTCTAATTTTATGAAGTTTTATAGCTCTAATTTTTGCCTGACATCAAGTCTAAATTTGCTTTTTAGGCAACTACTGCCCATTGCTCCTGCTTTTACCATGTGAGATCAAACAAAAGAAGTTGAATCCCTTTACCGTGTTATGTAGCCCTCTTATTCAAATATTCAGACATAGCACATTCTCCTTTGACCCTTCTATTCTCCAAGCTAAGCATACCTTGTACATTCAGTTAATCCACATATGTTGAAAATTCAAAGTCCTTACTCATCACTCACCCTGAACGTCCTCCTCTGGACATTTGCCAGCTTATCAACGTCCTGAAATGAAAGTAATTCTCCTGATGTGATCTGGGCATAATGCATAGGGAGAGAGGGCAAAATACATAGATTTTATTGCCTTTTTGTTTCTGGGATTTATGTGTCTTATAATTAAGTTTAAAGTTGTAATAGCTTTTTTTTCCTGCTACCAACATTACTCTGTCAACCTATGTTTAATAATGTAACAGAGAACAAAACCCACAACCAAAATAATTTAACAAGAAGTTTATTAAGTCAGTCAGCAGAAGGCAGAGAGCCAACAAAGGGGTAGCCCACTTCCTTCAATTTCTGTAAATTTCACCTTATAAAGGATTCAAACAAACAGCATTTGATTGGCCAGGATGAAGGCAGTTTCCAGATAAGATACATGTATTGATTAATTTCAAAAGGTTTGGTCAGTTATGAAGTAAGCATTAAACAAATCTGATCTCTAAGCAGCTGGTCTGATTTCTCACTCATTCAGGGCTAGATTCAAGCAACGCAAGGAAGTTTAAAAACCTACATCTTAAAAAAAACAAAAGAAAAAAACAAAAAACTACTATATAACCATGTATTTCTAAATTGACTAGAGTCATTTTTCAGCCTATATGTAAGACTTATTATTAACCCTTATTTAATATCAGCTTATTAGCTCTGGCCCAATGTTCCAAGCAATTGAGATCTTTTTTTTTTATATTCTGAGTTTGTCATCTAAAGTGTTTTGTATGTCTGAGTTTGTCTTCTAAACTGTCGCCTTTATGTCATCTCCGACTTTAGTAAGGATGGCATCTATGTGACTTTCTGCTAAGAGAGGTAACTGAATTCAAAGCAGACCACTCAGTTGTTATGTACCTTCTCCTGAATGTACCAGCCTCAAGACTCAGCAGACCATTAGACTTGGGAGTTAGAGAGATCTGAGTTCCAATTCAGTCTGAGAGTCTTATTACCTTAGTGTAATTTTGGCTAAGTCCCTCAATCTCTATCAATTTTTGCTTCTGTAAAATAAGAATAATAACTTCTATGTGACAGATTTATTGTGAGAATCAAATGAAATATCTGTAAAAGCTCTTTGTCAACTTTTAAGAGCTCTATGAAAGCTTTCATCATCATCACTATCATTGGTATGTCCAATGGAAAGCTATAGTAAAGGATGCCATCCACCTCACAAATGCATAAAAAGGCATCCAGAAGCACCTGGTCATATGGAATCATTTTTGTCCTGTTCTGTATATGTGTGTATATACACATATGTACGTATGTGTGTGTACAAATGTTCTTTTTTTGGTGTTAAATTCAGAATTTTAAAGTGTCTTTAAAAAAATGATTTTACCTATATACCTATATCCAAGGTATTGATTTTAAAAATATGTTTATAACTGTCCCAGAAACCTGGTCGTATTGAATTGGAGGCCTTCTTTGCAAAGTGACATTGGATTTTTTATTTCCACCACTCAATCAGTTTAGATAACATCTGTTGCTTTCTAACACACATCTCTCCATCTTTTACATAAGAATAATTCACTTTACTAAATCTAGCAAAATATATCTACATAATTCCCATAATCCATCAATTTAGTAAGCCTAACAAAAAGGAAATAATGTCTACTCAAACACTGACTATTACTTCTGAAGATATGCTGGTTCCTCATGATCATTGCTTCCTTTTCTAAATATTTACTAACCATCTTTTTAATAATGTGTTCTATTACTTTTCTTGGAATTTAAGTCAAGCTTACTGGTGTTGGTTTACAGACGCTATTATAATCAATTTTTTTAAATCAGTATGGCATTTGCTCTTTTTCAACACTGCATTACTTGTCCTATGTTCCAGATTTTTTTTTCAAATTACTGGCAGTGGTTCAACAATCACATGGACCATCCCAGAAATCAGTTCATATGGACCAGGTGAATGGGATCCATCAAATGTAGCTAATATCTTCTTAAAATCCCTTTACTTATATTAGGTACCAATTGCCTACTAAGTACTCTTGTTCTGTCTTTAGTGGGAAAAAAAATTAAGGGCAAAGTAAGACACAAATAGCTCTGACTTCTCTTTGCTATCATAAGAACATGATCCTTTAAAATTCTTGTCTTTGAAGGATATTGCAATCCAATATGGCAGCAAGGACAAAGAAGGTTCAAAGTAACTGTGACACAAGGCAGAATGTGATAACGAAGAAGAGAATGGTATGAGAAACCTGAGAAAAGATGACTTTGAGAAAAGACAAGGAGAATCTAGGATACGGAGAGCATGGATACGGATTGCTTTCAAATGAAATACCATTCCCTCCAAATACTGAACCACCTCGAATTCAATACTTGTTCATAGAATTATTTTCACATGTTTGGCCTTCACTATGTCATTCTTAGATTATTGCAAAGAGCTTCCCACCTGAGAAGCAGCATATTATAGTGGAAAGAATCATGAGCTTAGTTAGATGACCTACATTGAAATCCCAGCTCCGTCACTTACAACCTGTGGAATCCTTGGCATGTATCAGCTTCTTTGTATTTCATATTCCTCATCTGTAAAATGAGGAGGCCAAATTGAATGACCTCTCTTTCCTTTCCAATTCTATTTCTATGATCTTATGGTCATTTTCTATCTCTAGTTTCTTTCTCCTGCCCTAATCAAGCTTCACAACTGCTGCCAGATTAATCTTCCAAAAGCATGATCAGTTTATCTTATAAAAACTTGTTAGTAGGGGTAGGTAGGTGGCACGGTGAATAGAGCACTGGCCCTGGAGTCAGAAGGACCTGAGTTCAAATCTGGCCTCAGACTCTTAACAATTGCTAGCCGTGTGACCTTGGGCAAGCCACTTAACCCCAACTGCCCTTCCTTCCCCCCTCCAAAAAGCTAAAACAACAACAACAACAAGAACAACCAACCTTATTACTCCTCTGCTCAAAAACTTTTAGTGGCTCCCCATTTTCAACAAAATAAGTCCAAATTTCTCAGCTTGGTATTTAAGACTTCACATTTTGATCCCAATCTCTCTTTTTAACTTTCTTTCCCACAGCTTTCCTAAATTCACTCGCATCTCAAATCAAAATGAGCTATTCACTGAACTTACTCCCAGGCTTTTTTGACTTTGCGCCTTTATTTCTCATCCCCATATTTGAAAAGATTAAAAAAATAAAAAGACTTGCTGGAAAGGATGTCAGAAGATAGACATTACCGATGGAGCTATGCATTGGTCCCAAATTCTGGAAAAATAATTTGTTTTTATACTCCAAAGGCCACTAAATTATACATCTTCTTTGACTCAGTGATATCATTGCAAAATACATTCTTGAATGCATAAATGTTCAAATTTACTGGTATTTTCCAAGTTCAAAATAACAAAAAATACTAAAATTAAAAAGTCTCAGACTATTAGTTCTGTAACAAAAAAATTGTCCTCTCTGCATCTCAATTGCCTTAACTATAAAATTAGAGTAGTAATGTATTTACTACTGACTTTATTCAGTAGTCAAGAGGAAAATATTTTAATGTGAACCTCCATGGCAATATAGTTGTAGTTTTTTGATCATTCAACACAGTCTGCTTTGTAGTTGATTGTCCATCATTGTTAGAGCTTTATGGCCCCCCAAGTAGGTTGAAAAGTCCTTAAGGGCTAACTTTGTATCCCCCTAAGAGCATAGAATAACGCAACGCAAAATAGTGCTTCAAAGAATATTTATTGCCATAGGAAGTCCAGAAAATTGTGCAATAAAGGAAGGCCCCTCAAGCTTCTCTTATTCCTTTTGTTCCTTCTACTTGGTTTAAGAATGGCAATCAGTGAGCCTAATAGGAGCTGAGGGGAATCTTATTGCCCCAATCATTGGCTTTTGGGAAAGAGGGGCAAGTGAAGAGGAATGAAAAAGTCTTGAAATGGTTTTTGAGAACAGGGACTCATAATTAGGATTTAGATGTAATTTTTCAACTCCAGGTCAAACAGTTATCTATGAGTCAGAATCAGCAAAGATTAGACTTTTACTTTTAGAACAAGTGTGAAGTGATAGACAATGGTCTAAACTCTTTTTATATCATCTTCCCAACAGAAAGGGAGTATAAATGGGGGTGTAAAAATCCTCCCAGACCACTGTTATTTTCATATACTGGGCCAGCTCAGAGGCAGGACTTTCTCCTGCCATCCTTCCTCTCTTCTCCTTCCCTTTATTTCCTTGCTCTTCTTGGTTAGGGTAGGAAAGGAATTTTTATCCTCAAGAACCTAATCGTGGTATCATCATCATCACCAACATTTATATAGCACTTATTTCAAGACAGGAACTTTAGTAAGTGCTTTATAGTTTTTATCTCATTTGATCCTTACAACAACTCTGGGTGGTAGGTATTATTATTACCCCCCACTTTACAGATGAGAAAACTGAAGTGTAATAAAAATGAGGTTACTTGCCCAGGGTCACACAGCTAGTAAGTATCTGAGACTGGATTTGAACCCAGGTCTTCTTGACTCCAGGTCCAACATCTTATTGTAATGATTACAGGTTTTGAATATCTTCCATGCTTCTTGGACTTGCTGATGTAGCAGGAAGGGGTGGGGCAAGAGGAAGTCGGGGCCAAGCTGGAGTCTGCACAGTGACTGGAAGCAGCCCCTACAGCACAAACTTTTTTTTTTGAGCCAGCCAGAATTTCTGCTAAGGACTCCTCCTGAAAACTGCCAGGAATGGGAACTGCGGGAGGCCGGAGCTGCTGGGAGCAAGCTGCCTGAACACTGAACAGTTGCCATGAGTGAGGAGAGGAGAATCTTTGCCTGAGGTAGCCTGTCCTGCTTTGAAGGCATGAGAATGTAGGTATTGTTTACTACATTAACTACATGTGCCAACTTCTTTACTACTGTGATGGCTTTGACTGTCTGGTTTGGGGACTCAGGTTTCTGGTATTTGAATAAATGTTCTAGCTATATTTCCTGTGTAGAGAGCCTGTCACATTTTGTGATTAATAACCATATCAGCATATTTATAGTTACTGTAGGCATTGTGAATACTGCATTGTTGATACACTTATCTACTGTACCTCCTACTTGCCTCTATCTCAATGACATCACGATGGACGTTAAAGACTATCCAGAGGGAAACTACGTAACTGGATTATCTTTTTGTTTTGTTTGCCTGTTAAGATATTTATTATATTATAGCTGATAATAGAATAAAATAACTACTTACTTGATCTTTCTCCCAATCACCCATGCTTAAATCGCCAGTATTAGAACAGGATAGTTGCAGCTGGTTGTGTCCTATGAAGTTGAATCCTTTGCCTGTACTGCTACATACTCTCCATACTTTTGAATTACAAACCATAAAATGCACATCTTAGGTCAATCACATATGTTTTATGTGAAGTGAAACAATCTGGTAAAAAAAATACTGGTAGAATATAAGAAAAAAAGCAAATCTTAAAGAGCATGCAGTATATTGATCAATCATCAAAACAAAAAAGTGGGGTAGAAGAAGAGGAGTTGGTGAAATAATCTTTGTGGAGCTTCTTCACTACATCAGCAAACACGCAACATTCCTTTTCGTAGAGAGCAGGAGGGTGAGGCCAGCAACATTCTCAACTATTAGACTGTAGTCCCAATCACCACTTGCTATACCTTTAGCTTTTTTTGGGGGGGGGGGAGGTGAAAGGCAAGGCAATTGGGGGTAAGTGACCTGCCCAAGGTCACAGAGCTCATAAGTGTGTCAAGTGCCTGCTGGACTTGAACTTAGGTCCTCCTGACTCCAGGGCCAGTGCTCTATTCACTGTGACACCTGCTGCCCCCAAACCCTTAGCTTTTGAACCATCACTTTATTCTCCGACTCTCTATCTCAGCTGCTTTTGCTATCATTTTCCTAACACTTACTCCCTCTGCTGCTGCTTTTGCATGGTCCCTGTGCCAGTAGCCTTAAACAGTACAGGACTCCTCCACATCTTGCTCTGCTGTGTTTTTTGTTTGTTTTGCTTTTACTGTGCATGTTCTGTCAGCATATAGCTATCGAGAGTTCCAACAATTAGTCCTATGAGATCTCCAGGCTCCCACTCCAGCAGCCCATGGAATAGGATGCTGTATTAGGCCAAAGACTCCCATGAGATTTTTCCGGTTGCCTGAATTACAGCAACAATACATAGCTCTAGTCTATACAACTAGAGAACACTAACTTATAAAGGAGAGGTAGCTCAATTATGAATAGTGGAGAAGCTCACCAATGATCACTCAATATTGAATGAAAGGCAACAGCTAGTAGAGAGCAGTGTGATGAACTCATCAGAGGACGTTATCAGTGCATGTACACCTGTACCATAGCTATGTGTATGTCGAGTTTGTGACTGATACATTGTATACAGGCCACACAGATTTCTCTATTTGTGCATGTAGAACATGCATGTTCCTTGTGGGTTTTATCTGTGTGCAACCTACCCTTTGTGGTATGATAATTTGTGGGAGAGGTAATCTGTGTATTTATGGGGGAAGCTTTTTCACATCACTCAATTTTCTATACTGTCAGAGTGCATTAAGTTTTTGCTTTAAACTAATGTGCCATTTGGTTATCTAGTAAAAGTAAATGCATTCAAAGGAGTTGTTCAGCTATGGTTTTAAGCAGGTGCCTCAAACCTGTGGCAATGTTCTGGGACTCTCTATGTGTGAGAAGGAGTATGGGAAAAGGGTAAAGAGGGACTGCTTTTTTGAACCAAATTGAAATGAATTCTAAAATTCTGTATTTGACAGCTCCAAAAATTCTTGTTAGAAATTCTCCATTATAGATAATATATTCCATGAATGTGTGTGTACTGTCATCCTGCATGAATGCAAATGATTCCAGTAATTGCAATAGCTCTATGTGGGTGCTCACATGTGTATGTGTGTACAAGAGCTAGGCATGTAAAAAAGTATGTGCAAAAAGACAGATGTTCTTCTGTTCCAACACTACAACAGTGGTTCTCAACCTTCCTAATGCCGTGACCCTTTAATACTTGTATGTGGGCATATCTGCATGTGGGCGGACCTGCCTGGAGATGGATAGAGGAGCGGTGACTTGGTTCCTAAGACCATTGGAAATATGTGTTTTCCGATGGTCTTAGATGACTCCTGTGAAAGGGGTAGCGACCTACAGGTTGAGAATTGCTTGCTTACAAGGTCAAATTGCTAAGAGTTCCTTAGATGTGAGGATCATTTGAGGTTATATTACACTACCAGTTGTAATTTCGAGCTCTGATTCTCAGTCTTGTGGTTTGGCTCACTGTGAGTGTGCTGTTCTTGAATACTGTATGTCAATTAGTCTGAGTGCTTAAAACTCATGTCTGTTTCTAAGTGTCAGCTGCATATCCAGGCAGGTTCACCTTTTCTACTGTCATTGCTCCAGCTCTAATAAGATATGGCTTGACCCACCTGCATGAAATAGAAGCCATGATTATTTCTGTTCTTTGGTGGTAGCTTCAATTATTTTCTTAAAGTTGATCATGTCACAGTTAGGCATAATTCCTTTCACTGGGTACTTTAAAAAGAAGAGCCTCAATACATCAGTCATCTGCTTCTCAGCGCAGCAGCAAAAAGAGGCCAGAGAAGCGATTTAATTTCCATTAACTGCTGTATATTTCTCACTGACTGACCCATAGCCACCTCTCAGGAGCATCTCTCACTGCTTATATACTGCAAAAGTGTTTGTGTGTCACCCTAACTGATTAACATTTGTGAGGATTTTCATATCTCCAAAGACCAAATACTGAATTAAAAATGAATGGAATGGTTTCACTAAGACTTCTGGACACACAAATACACACGCTTTGTAAAGAGAGCATTTGTCAAGTCCCCAGAGGCTGAATGAATTGAGGACGAGGAGTGGTTGAGGACAAAACCCTCATAACTAGGATGCTGGCATTCAAATTCCAAGAGAACTCTGGTCAGACCAGAATTTTTCCAGTCTCCTAAGGCAAACTATAAAGCTCTAGGGAGGATGAAGACAATTTCTCTGCCAGGTCCCTATGAACTATTCCTGACCAAATAAGAGAAGACCCCTTTCTAGTGAGTTGGAGGAAGGTGAAGCCCGCTAAATGAGCATGGGACCCTGAGGAATTAAAACAAACAAAAAGAACAAAAATCCCTCTTAGAAAATCACAGAATGGATTGAAAGAAATCCTAGTGATTACTTAGTCCAGGGGTGAGGAACTTGTGGAACCTGTCTCGAAGGCACATGTGGCCCTCTAGTTCCTCAAGTGCAGCCCTTTGACTGAATCCAAACTTCACAAAGTTCACATGCGGCCTTGAGGCTACAGGTTCCCCATCCTAGTCTTAATCCAATGCCATTATTTTAATAGATGTGATCTAAGAGAAATTTCTTTCTTTTAAACACAGATAGTGGAAAATAGAATACAGAACAGACTCTTGAAGACAAAGAAATGGAAACTGGGGGATCAAATCTGCCTAGAGGCAGAAGGAGAAGGAAGAATCATCTTGGCTTTAGATCTGCCTGCTACAAGAAAAATCTCCTGGAATGAAGCTTCTGGTTGGGAGTCAGGTGGTACAAGCCTTATGTCTGTAATTCTGCTTTAGCTTCATGACAACTGTTCTCCTTGATGTCTCTGCCTTTGTTTGGTGGGAAAGGAGTTATGGGCACAGTGGGCAGTGGTAATCACTATTACAGGCAGAGACATTGTGATTTATTCTCCTCTTGGGAGGAATATTTGGAAATTTCTGTAGATCTGCAGGCATAGGTCTTAATCCATGAAGGCAAGCTAGGTGATGTACAGGTAGAGGACAGGGCTTGCCATAAGGAACAATTCAGTCTGAATCCTGCCTCAGACATTGACTAGCTTTTGGGGACCTGAACAACTCCTTCATGGCTCTCTGCCTCAGTTTCCCCAGCCATAAAAGGTGGATAATGATAGCACCTACATCACAGAGCTATTGTGAGTTAACATATGTCTCAAACTGGAAAGCATTATATAAAGGCTAGCTTTTATTTTTATTATTCTTCACTAATCCTATCATAGGTTAAGAAACCTAAAGTCTAGAGAGTTGTGCAAGATCACAGTAAGAGTTAGTGACAAAGATTGGATAAAGACATAGGTTCCCTCATTCCTCGTTCAATGGTCTTTCCATTACAAGAGGCTATCTCAGTGATTCAAGATGTTGAAAAAGTATTCTCTGACTAATCAGACCAGTGTTTTGTGTCTCAGAGCCTGACTCTTTTCTTTGCCTGCTTTCTGTTTTCTATTCTTTGAATACTTTGATACCAATCATGTGTCTTGTTTAATCTCAGCTAACTTTTAAGGCAGGTATCTATTCATATTGGCATCTGGCCTGTCCTTGAATAACCCCAGTGCCAACTACCTGCCTCAGTCTACACATTAGTGGCTGGTTTCACTTATGCATTTTAAAATGGATGTTGATGTATCACATTGTACACCTTATACTTGTCATGAACCTTGATCCTGCCCCAGACAGGAACACTATCCACCAGGTAATCACAGTTTGTTTTGATCAACTTATATAAAGGAAGAGTTCATAGAGGATGCTCAAGTATTTCAAGCCCAATTCATCCAATATGCCAAAATAGAAAATATCCTTCACATTGTAAGCAACAAACAATTTTGAAGACTTAAAGAACTCTGTTCAACACATACTGGAATATGATTCCCAGAGGAAGACCTTCAAGGTCTCCTGGTGGATCCAGGATGATCTCCAGTCATCCTGAGCTATATCTTGTTTCTGAAAGAGAATGTGAGGCTGGTGACTCTGCACCGCCCTACCTCACTTAAATCCAGTTCACTTGCAAGTCATGATGTCACCTTCCCCAGGGTGTCTTCCAGAACAAAGAAGAGACAAGCAACCACAACTGAAGAAGGCTACCTATTTCCTAACAGAGAGGTGATAAGCCAAATATGAAGAATTTCACACATATATGTATACGTATATCTGTGTGTATGAATGATATGGCTAATATAGGAAGTAATTTTATTTGGCTATTCCCATTTGGTACAAGGCCTTTCTTTTTCTTCCCTCTCCCCAACCTAGTGGGAGAGTAGGGGAGGGGAGGAGAAAAAAAATGCTTGGTAACTGAAAAAAAGAAAGAGTAAAAGTCAAATTAATGGATCAAAAAAAAAAAAAAGGAAAGAAAATTCCTTACAGTAGTGACTCTCCTCAGCTAGCCAAATGTTATCACACTAAGGCAGCAAAGCAGCCCTGGGGCCTAGTACTGTGTGGAGCATTATCTTATCTTCCACAGTGGCTCTGTCTGCCTTAAATATATAAAATCTAGGAGAAAGAGAACTCTGTGTGTGTGTGTGTGTGTGTGTATGTGTGTGTGTGTGCGTGTGTCTTTAAGTGTGTATTGAAAGACTGACTCATCTCTTTTTTTTTTTTTACAGAGCTTACTGTACTTGAAAAAGAAAGAACCAGATGAGAGTCTTTCATGGCAAAATAGTGTACTCATGAGTAGCTGATGTTTCTCGGTACCTTCCCTTATGTGTTTGTCTATTTGTGTTCCCTTGTAATCTATTCTGTGTGTTTCTTGAGAAATATTTTGAGTCAGTATTTGCTGAACTTCATGAGGTGTTGGACATAGAATAATTAAAAAATTATAGGTGTTGACTTGGTTGCATAAAGTTATTGATCACTACACTCTGGATAGTGATTCTGAACTTTTCCTTACTGGTGGTGGTGGGGGGAGATAGGGGAAGATGGGAAGGGGTAGAGCATCAGGTCAGAGGTTGTAATACGAATGGTCCTTAAAACTTTGCTTTAAGGGTCAGTTGGATGCATGGGCCCAGAGAAGAGGGACTCAAGAAGAAAGGCATCAATCATCAATCCTCATCACCAGTGAAATTCAACTTAACCCATGAAAAGGAAAGTGGGAGGGTGGTAGTAAGGTAGATTCTAATGAGCACTGGGGACAAAAAGCTCCCATACCCTCTCACTTCATGAGGGTCTGGGCCCCTTATGATGCATTTGGGCATCAGAGAGGTAGGGCTGGAAACAGGGAAATACAACGTATTACGTTCTTTAATATTCTGCCCATACAATATGAGGCAGAGAGCACTCGGACACATATCCTTTTGGCCTGCGTCTCATAACTGAGTAAGACCCTGCTTCTACCACCTTCATTCCTCAGAGAAGAATGCTGGGTTTCTGCCATCCCTCTTTTGAGGCTGGGCCTCCCCCGCTGTTAACCCAGTGAAAGAGAGATGAGTATGCTGGGTCAGAGTTGCATGTACACAACATGGTAATTAAAGAGCGAGAAAGGGGTGGCTAGGTGGCACTGTGAATAGAGCACAGGCCGTGGAGTCAGGAGGACCTGAGCTCAAATCCACCCTCAGACACTTAACACTTACTAGCCGTGTGACCTTAGGCAAGTCACTTAACCCCAATTGCCCTGCCCTCCCCTCCAAAAAGGAAAAAAAACCAATAAAAGAAGTTTATTAAAAAAGAGAGAGAGAGAAAGATGGATCTCCCTGTCTCTTCAGCCAACATGGGTGGGGCCACGGGGCCTAACTAGCACCCAGTTAGCAAAAATAGGGATAGGAACTGGATCTGAGTTTTCAACAATATGGGAAACTGCTAAATGAGGAAATGCCCACTACCAATGCAGGTTGGCACTTTTCTGTAAATTACAGAATTGGAGATTTTCTTAGAGAACTAATTTGCCTAGGCTCACATAACCAGTAAGTGTGCCAGGTGGGACTTTAACTGACGCCTTCCTGCCTTGAAGGCAAGTGTTTTTACGCGCTAGCTGCTTCTTGGAAAGAGTATTTAAAATACTATAGGCTCTCTTCCTTTTCACAGACAAACTCCCCCCCCCCAAAAAACAACAACAACCCTACATTCCTTGCTTCTATTTTTCTCCGCCCATTAACTTTTCAATCCCCTGTAGTCAGATTTCTAAACTGACACTCAAACTGAAGTAACTCTGAGGCTACCATGGATGTTTTAAATGTCAATTCAGGTACCTTCTTCTCAATTCTCACCACTCTTAACATCTTTGTTGTGTGACTACCACCTTCCACTCCACCCTTTCTTATCTCAACTGTTCCAGCATCACTGTCTCTTTGAAACACTGGTAGAATGGACAGAGTGTTAGATTTGAAATCATATAACCTGGATTCAACCCCCTGCCATTCTTTGTGATGCTGGGAAAATCACTTAACCTATCACTTTATTGGGATCCATTTTCTTCATAAGTAAAATAAAGGATTAATATTAAATTGCTAAAGTTCACCAAAAAGGTTTAGTAGATTACTATTATCCCTAAGAATTTGCCCTGACGATGGAGTTCTTTCTGGGTGTTAGGCAGCTCAGGTGAGGAGCCCAAGAGGGAAACTCATGGAATGACCTTTCTCATCTTCCCCTGAAAGCAGGCCAGGTGAGGCCAGAAGACTTGTGAGAGACAGAATGGTGTCTCTCTCTCCCTCCTCAGAAGACAGGAAGAGGCCAAGGAAGGAGACCAATACTACTCAGTGGAATGTCCTGATACCTGGTCTCATATCTCTAGCTACCTAATGGACATCTTGAACAAAATTCCCCATAAACTCAATATGTCCCAAACTGAACTCATTATGTTTTCCCCAAAACCATCCTCTCTACCTTATCACTATTTAAATTGCCATCATCCTTCTAGTCGCCCAGTTTCATAACCTCAGGGTCATCCTTGACCCCTTACTCTCACTTATTCTTCACATCCAACCCATTGTCAAATTTCATTGTTCCTACCTTCAAGATTCCACGTGGTCCTTCCTCTCCTCTGACATAACTGCCACTCTGGGGCAGGTCTTTAACTCCTCATGCTTTCACTATTGCTATAGACTTCTGGTTGACCTCTCTACTTCAAGTTTCTCTCTCTCCAGTCCATCCATTCAGCAGTGAAATAGATCTTACTTAAGCACAAGTCTGACCCCTTCACCTACCCTCCCCACCCAAAATTATTTTCCAATGGTTTCCTGTTACCTCCAGGGTTAAACACAAAATCCTGTGACTTTTAAAACCCATTCTCAACCTGACTCCTTCCCGTCTTTCCAGTCTTTATCCATTTTACCTCTCTTTTTTGATCTAGCAACACTGGCCTTCTTGCAGTTCCTAGTACTCAAGAGTCTGTCTCCCAACCCTGGGCCTTTCCACTGGCTATCTCCCATGTCTGGAGTGCTCTCTGTCCTCAATTCAGTCTCCTTGCTTTCTTCAGGACTCAGCTCACATCCCATCTTCTAAAAAAGTCCTTTCCTCACACTTATTTTTTATGTCTTCCTTTTAAGATTACCTGCCATTTATATTGTATATACCTTGCATATACATCATTGTATGCACGTTGTCTCTCCTATTAGACTTCAGTTTCTCTTCCAGAATCATTAAAGTTTAGTGGCAAGACAAAAATCAGAATGGTTGGCAATGGCCCTTGATAGAGTGGATGACCTTGGTTTCTTTGAGGTCTAACCAGGCTCTAAGCATTCCACAATACCTACTTTAGCCCTTGAAATGAATTGCTATCCTCCACACATCCTGCTGGGGAAGTCTTCACATTCTTGGAGTGGACATTCCTCCAACTCACTGATACATTTGAGGCTTGTTGGTTACCCTCAACCTAGTTTAACCTGTCTGCCTAGACAGTTTTACTGGGGTGTGCTTGATGCATATACTACAGCTTCTTGGGGCCACATGTGAGAACTGGCTGAAAGGTGAACACCAAGTATGGATGAACAGCCCTAAAAAGGGCTAGGCAAGCCCTCATGCCAATGGTGCTAGTCCTCCATTAACACTGAAAGTAACCAATACTTCATATCATTGTAATATCCAAAGTGGGTTTCAGAGAAAGATGAGTAAATATTCGTTCTTCTTTCTAGAAATGCAGGACGACTATAGATACAAAACAGTGCATACGCTCCTAGAGGTAATCACTGTGTTGGCTGCTTTTCCTTGTTTTTCTTTTTTTAATGGAGGGTTCAGTAACATATGTGTGGGCAGGGGAAGCAGAGAGATGCAAAGAAGAGATATGCTAAAGTCTGTGATATAAAAGTAAAAAGCAACAACAAAACTTTTTTAATATTTTTATTAAGAAGATACAGTAATGACATAAGGCATTGTTTTGATAAGTTTTTCATTCTAACCAGATACCTTGCTGTGAAACAAACATCTGAATTCAGCAGCATGTTGGTTATTGCTTTACTGAGCTTCCATTTCCTTGCCAAATAGTGCACTCCATAGGTCGTTGATTTCTTATTAAAGGACGCATCATCTGAGAGCGGAGGTATATAGCCCTGCTCTTACAGAAATAGCACTGATTAGGTGCTGCTGTTTGCCTTAATGATCTTTCCAAATTAAGTGTTGTAATGTCTGGTACACTGGAGTGTAATTCATTGCTTTTTAAATACCAAGGGAACCCACAAGCTGGAGTCCAATGATTGACTACAGTAATAATGTGCACTTTCCTAATCCTCTGCCAATTGTAACATGTAGGGTTTTGTGTTTAACAGCTCTCCTTATGATCTTGCAAAGGAAGTCTTCTAACTTAAGCACTTTGGAAGAGTACATTTCAATTCTGCTCTGTAATAGCTTCGAGGATTTGAGTTTTCTTGCTTCCCCATGAGAATGGAAAGCATTTGTGAAGGATACTATATTTCTTAATATACTTCCTTCATCAAGTCATGTTTATGAAAACAATCTAATAGATGGGGAACCATTCTATTTCCCTTCATTTTCAATTTTGTCAACTTTATTAGATACTGATGGAGAGTAGACCAATCCTTATAAATGGGGAAGCAGTGTTTGGGAAGCAAGACTGAATATTGGCAGGACTTCCAGGAGCAGGAACTTCAAATGACTTTTTAAATATGACCATTCTAGCTTGTCCAAGGCAGAACTGACATTTACCAACAGAAACAGAACAAACACTTAGAGTATTGGCGTGGGGAAAGAGAAGGGCAATTCTCATCTGTGATAGGGGAGTCAGGTTTTATGTTGGTTGGAAGAGCAAGAGAATATCGGAAATCTAGTTCGAATTCACAACAGCATGTCTATGGAACTCCAAGATCCATGGGCTAAGATTAGAATATAAACTTCTTGAGAGACAGGATTATCCCATTCTTTGTATCTGTATACCCAGTATGTAAAAGAAACTGTCGCATAGTAGGTATTTGATAAATGCTAATTTATCGATTGAAAAAAGAATAGATACTGGGCAAAGATTCAGCATGAAGGATGTCAAGTTTAGAAAAGCAACATTTGAGGAATTTCAGAAGGATGGCCATTTGTATGTCTCATTGACCTCAAACTCTGGATGCTCTTCCCCTTGGATTTCTGTAGCTTACTTTCTCTGCTACCAATATTCAGAGGTAAAGTCTGTCTAACTGACTTCTGTTCAACTATAGCCACCGGGCTATATATACATTATGAAATCCTTTCCCCAGAAACAGCTCCCTGGTCCTTCAGGGTGTAATTTGGCAGGATGGCAGTAACTCAAGTCCTCTACCTGTTCTTGGATATAAACATTTTGTATTGGTTACCATTTTCTTTTCTTGCATCGTCCAGGTACTATCTGAGTCCAACATATGTAAAATGAGATTATGTTAAAGAACATATTCTCCATGTCTATCCACAGTTTACAGTGGGTAGTGAGGACTCAAAGGTTATAGTTTGAGGATGAGATAAGCTCGTGGTTTCAAAGACCTGTGGAACATGGGAATCATGAGGAAGGAGAAGGGTGGTCTAAGCTAGCATGAATGACCATGAGATACCTTCTCCTCTGGTGATAACATCATGCCTGAAATGTAGTTTTGATGAATGTGGCTTTGACATCTCCTCCATGGATGCAGTGATTTTCTGCTTTGATCAGCTTGTACGAAAGATAAATAAGGGGCAAAAGGACATATGGAGGATTGTAGTGTAACCTGTCAGAGGACATCCCTCACCATAGTGTTTTACGCATTAGGCTACATAGTAAACTGAATATATCATGACCTAAATATATCAAGATAGGACAAAGAAGAATTGGTTCTTCAATTCACTACATAATAGTGACTATTATAATAATCAGTGGAGTGGGAAAAGGGGCAAAGAGAGAGAGAGACAGAGAGATTGAGAGACAGTGAAAGACAGAGGCAGAGAGAGACAGACAGAGAGAGAGCCATGCTGGTGCCATCAGCCTATTCTCTCACCCAGGCTGACTGTGGCCCATGAATGCATGACCCTGTTATTGCTTCTGTTGTTGAATCTATGATTTCCTGCCTTTGGAAAAGGAATTTTGGAGATGGAACCAACTAGCCTGGAACCTTGTAATCTTCAAAAAGTCAGGATAGTTACCAGAGGTCTGTGAGTTAAAGTTCATGCTAGAGTTAACAGTAGAACCTATTGCACCAGCACAGTCCCCAGGATCAAGCAGGACCCAAGTCCAGTAGTAGACTGACCTATAGGCAAGATACAAGGTTCTACAAGAGAGAAAGGTTTTTCTATAGGTTATTCTACCTTCAGTAGTAAACTTGTTGGAGGGAATGTTTCTAGAAACTGCTTGAATTTTGAGCTGGCTTTTCTAGGAACCAACATGGATATGAGTGTGGGAAGAAGGAAGGGGGAGAGTGCCACTTAGTTTTGAATAGGAAATATTGATATTTCTTCCTATATTTTCATGGTAAATATCCCTTTGTAAAAGCTAATTGGTGCCAATCAATTAAATGAAACTAGAGAAATAATCACTAGGCCATTCAGTGATAAAAAAGAGATATCAACTGTAAACTGAAGTTACTATTGGGGAGAAAACACAAGAACTTAGGATAAAACTAATAGGAATAGAAAAATATATGCCATAGCCTGTTAGAAGTACTCTAGAAACTTGATGGAGAAGGATATAATTTCATTTCTAAACTCATCTTCTCTGTGTGGGTAGAAGTAAAGACAAGGACCCCTAGAATTTATAAAGGGCCACATATGTAGTTATCCACACCTATAGGCTCCTGTTTCATAGTGAAAAGAGGAAGGCACATTCCCTCGTTCATTTTACATAGCTATTTCTGATCTTTATAATAAAACAGCATTCAGATTTGTACTATTTTTCCTTTGACTTATATTGTTACAGTCATTATGTGTACTTCTTTGCTGTGTCTGGTTACTTGAATATACATACATATGCATGTACATACGCATAGACATATACATGTGCATACACACAAACATATACATATACCACAACATATATACACATATAAATACATACGTGTGTATACACACACACACACACACACACACATATATATATATATATACACATACATATATATATATATATATATATATATATATATATACATATATATATATATTCCTATTTTTGCTGTGCATAGGATCTTTATGTGATTGGTCTCCTTGGGTTATACACATAGCAGGGGTTCTCTGAGGCGATTTTTAATTTCTTTACTGCCATTTGTGAAGCACACTAAATTGTGCAGTACAGTCATCAAGCCATGTTTATCAAAGTGACTTAATGTTACTATTTCTATATAATTCTTAATTGCTTATGTTTTTAGAATGGTTACAACAGTTTGTAGATCAATTTATTTTCATAAAACCCTTAAATTACTGAAGTTTTAGTTATCTTTGCCCATTTGCTGGTTATGAAGTAAAACCTTAAAGTTGTTTAAATTTTAATTTATTCTGTTATTAATGATGTAGATAAACATTACCTATGGTTGTTAATAGTTTGCAGTCCTTCTTTCGAGACTGTATCCCTTTTTACTGTAAGAGTTTAGCAAGGACATTGATACACTGGGAAACATTCAGAGGAGGCAAGCCAGAATGGCAAAAGATCTTGAGTTCATGTCTTAAGAACCTGTGGAAGGAAATGGAGCTGTTAGCCTGGAAAAAAGAAGATCTGGGGGGAAAATGGTAACTGACTCCAAGACAACGTTCGGCTGTCATTTCTAAGAGGTTCTGCTCGTTTCTATTGGCCTCAGAGAGAAGTCTGAAGAAGGAACCATGGCTACAAGTTGGAAAGTTGATTCATTGACTATAGACTATGTCTAGAAAATTTTCCCTATGAATGAGAAATCTACAGAAGGGAAATAAGTCGCTATAAGATGTGGTGGATTTCCTCTTATTAGTGGAAGCGCAGGCTGGATGACCAATTTGGGGTGATGTCATTTGTTTATTTGTTCATTCGTTTATTCAGTTAATTTTCACATTCACTTCTAAATTTTGGGTTCCAAATTTTCTCCCTTCCTCCAGGTCATCTCCCAACTACTGAGAAGGCAAGCAATTTGATACCAATTATACATATGAAGTCATTTAAAACATATTTCAATATCTGCCATGTTTTAAAACGGGAAAGCAAGAAAACTAACGTGACAAGGGTTTGTCTCTTTTCCATATCCCCTTCAGCACTTGTCATTTCCCTTTTCTGAAATATTAAACAATTGGTGCCACAAAATGTTTTTAATTTGCATGTCCCCAATCATTAATGATGTAGAGTATTTTTTTCTTTTAGCTTTGAGCTCTTCTTCTGAAAATTGCCTGTTCATATCCTTTGACCACTCATCAGTTGGGGAATTTGCTACCCAGTTGGCGCAACAGAACCAGGAGAATACTATACACAGTAACAGCAACATTGTGTAATGACTGACTTTGTTCGACTTAGCTCTTCTCAGAAATGCAATAATCTAAGACAATTCCAGAAGAATTATGATGGCAAATGCCATACACATCAGAAAAAGAACTATGGAGTCTGAATGCAGATCAAAGCACACCATTTTTCTCTTTCTTTGGCTGTTTTTTTTGTTTTTTGGTTTTTCTTTCTCATGGTTTTTCCCTTCTGTTCTGATTTTTCCTTCACCACATGACTAATAAGGAAATCGTGTTTAATATGATCATGCATGTATATGCATGTTGTCTTGGGGAGAGGGGAGTAAAGGGAGGGAGGATTTTTAGAACTCAAAATCTCCTTAAAGCAAATGTTGAAAACCAAAAATAAATCAGTTAATTAAAAAATAAACTTGAATCTGTTCCCTATATGTTCAATTAATGAGTCTTTTATCTGAAAAAACTTGCTATAAATTTTGCCCCAGTTTCCTGATTTCCTTGTAATTTTGGCTGCATTATTTTTGTTTGTGCAAAATGTTTTTAATTTACAGATCTGACAGGCAAAATTTTCCTTGCTCCCTTAATTTGCTTATGTTATGATCCTTTATATCTAAATCATGAATCCATTTTGACATTACCTTGGTTGACAATGTGAGAGCTTGGTTATGTCCAGTTTCTGCCAAATAGCTATCCAGTTTTCTAGGTAGTTTTTGTAAAATAGCGAGTTCCTTCCCCCAAAGCTTGAATCTTTGGCTTTATCAAACACTAGATTACTATGGACATTTACTACTGTATATTGTAATCCAGCCCATAACTAAAGTTTCAAAAAATATTTCTTTAAATTTTCTTATACTTTAAAAATATGGACTTTTTATCACTAATAACATGGATTCAAAATTTTACATAAAATATTAGCAAAGAGGCTATGACAATATATTCTCCCTAATTTAATATTTATCTTACATCTATTGATTTTAAAATTTAAATCATTTCATTATCCAAATATATCCCTGCTATGTCTTTTCCCAATGAGCTATTACATACAAGTGTTGAATGCAATAGTGAACAGTAGCTTCTGATATTTCTTTTTGTCACCATTTTATTTGGTTCATTTATATTTTGTTGATTTTGTTTTCTGCCCTCTTCTCTGTTTTATCAAATTAGCTAAAAGCCTATCAAATTTATCATAAATTTTTATTTCCTCATCATTTTTCACATAATTATTTATTGTTACTATAATTTGTTCTTTGACTCACTTATTACTTAGGATTTCTTTTATTATCTCCATTAGGGTCATTAGTTACTGTTAGTGTTTCCTGAACTGATTATTGTTTTTATGGTTTTATGGTCTGAAAGGGATGTGTTTACTCTTTGTAGTTATTTATATTAATTTGTAAATATCTCTGTGCCTCAACAGGGGATCAGTTTTTAAAACATACTCCTGAAAAATTAATATATTCTTTGGCAATTTCATTAAGATAATGCCACAAGTCATTGAGCTCTAGGATTTTCCCCCAAAATTTACTCAGCTCTGTATTTTCTCATTGGTTTATCTTTACATCTGAATGAAAGTGAGAAAAGACAGTAAAGTCTCCTACTATTATTGTATTACTGTTTGTCATTTTTGGATTTTATCTTTCCGGTATGAATTTAGATGCTAAAGCATTTGGGGTACACAACTTCACTATTAATATTGCTTTCTTAACTTTGATTCCTACCAACATAATTTCCTTATCCCTTTTTACGTTGTATTTTATTGTTGCTTTTGCTTTGTCTGATAGTATAGTTTCCAATTCTGCCTGTTTTTTATTCAGAAGGTTCATAATAATTTTTCCAAGCCTGTTATTTTTATTCTTTCTATGCCTTTGCTTTTTAAGCAAGTCTCTTTTAGGCAATAGATTGTGGAATTTTGTTTTCTTATCCTATCTATCACTCTTTTGTTTTATTGTATTGTTTAATCCACTGATGTTTAAAATGATGAGAGATAGGTTTATACTTTCCTCCATTTGTCCATAATATTGGGTTTTTTCTGAATTAGAATACCCCCCTTCTTTGTAAAGATAATGCTTTGTTTCTCCTCTTATTCTAGCTTAATATTATTGCCACAAGCTCTCTTTCTCTCCTACTTAAGCCTCACTGCACTATGTGTTACTCTTTTCTCTAGATTTGTTTAACTGACTAAATCTATTATCTTTGTTTGTGAAGTTATCCAATTTCTCCTTTTTTCCCTCTCAGCTAACTGATTAAGTAGACTCTCCACCTTCTTTACTTTAATTTGTTTTGTCTGTTATATTTTTACTTGGTTTTCTGTTTTTTCCCCCTGTTATTTACACATTTTTTTCTTCTGTTTCTTTATATTCTGCACTTCCATTTTTTTGATGCATCATCTTGGTATTCATTTATTCCTTCTTTAGTATTTACATTTCTCATGAAATTAAAGCACCTGATGTATCTGGTTGAATCTTACCCCCTACATACTTTCTATTGTAGATCTATTCCCTGTGTCCTTACTTCTTTCAGGTCTCATGCTTTTTTCTTTTTTTGGAAAATTAAATTTTATATTTATTTTAGTTTACAACATTCATTTCCACAAGATTTTGAGTTACAAATTTTCTCCCCATCTTTCCCCTAGCCACCTCTCCCAATCTACTCTCTCCTATATCCTGCACCATCCCTCCTCTGACTTTCAGGTAGGGCAAGATGGATCTCTATAACTTAGTGCCTGTATATCTTATTTCCTAATTTCATGTAGTAATAATAATAATAATAATAATAATAATAATAATAATAATAATAAATTTTAAAACATTTGAATTTAAAACTTTTAATTCCAGATTCTTTCCCTTCTTCCCTCCTCACCTACCCTTACTGGGAAGATAAGCAATTCAATATAGGTTGTACATATGTAGTTACACAAAACATTTCCACAGTGGATATATTGTGAAAGACTGACTATATTTCCCTTCACCTATCCCACCCCCCACATGTTCTATTTTCTACTTTTACCCTGTCCCTTTTCAAAAATGTGTGCTTCTAACTACCCTCCCCCCCAATCTGCCCTCTTTTCTATCAGCCTCCCTCTTTTCCCTTTCCCCCTACTTTTCTGTAGTGTAAGATACCCAATTTAGTGTGTACATTATTCCCTCCTTAAGCCAAATTCAATGAGAGTAAGGTTGACCCATACCTTTTTGCCTTCCTTTTCTTCCCCTCCATTGGAACAGTTTTCCCTTATCTCTTTTACATGAATTAATTTACCCTATTCCGCCTCTCCCTATCTCCTCTTGTTATATTCCTCTCTCACCTCTTAATTTTATTTTTTTTAAGTATCATCCCTTCCTATTCAATTGAGGCATGTAAATAGTTCAGCTTTGGTAAGTTCCTTATTATTTCTTTTCCCTGTTTGCCTTCTTATGCTTCTCTTGCTTCTTGAATTTGAATGTCAAATTTTCTATTTAACTCTGATTTTTTCAACAAGAATGATTGAAAGTCCTCTATTTCATTGAATGACCATATTTTCCCCCTGAAACATTATACTTGGTTTTTCTGAGTAAGTGATTCTTGGTTTTAATCCTAGCTCCTTTGACCTCCAGAATATCATGTTCCAAGCCCTTTGATCTCTTAAGGTAGAAGCTGCTAGATCTTGTGTTGTCCTGATTGTGTTTCTACAATATTCAAATTGTTTCTTCTTGGCTGCTTGTTATATTTTCTCTTTGATCTGGAGCTTGGCTATACTATTCCTAAAAGTTTTCTTTTGGGGATCTTTTCCAAGAGGTGATAGGTGAATTCTTTCAACTTCTATTTTTCACTCTGGTTCTAAAATATTGGGGCAATTTTCCTTGAGAATTTTTGAAGGATGATTTCTAGGTTATTTTTTTGATCATGGCTTTCAGGTAGTCCAATAATTTTTAAATTATCTTCCCTGGATCTATTTTCCAGGTCAGTGTTTTTTTTCCATGAGATATTTCACATTGCTTCCTATTTTTTCATTTTTTTATATCTGTTTAATGGTATCTTGATTTCTCATAAAGTAATTTGCTTCAATTTGCTCCAATCTAATTCTGAAGGAATTATTCTCTTCAGTGAGCTTTTAAAACTCTTTTTCCCTCTGGCAAATTCAACTTTTTAAGGCATTCTTCTCCTCATTGTCTTTCTGGGCCTCTTTTGCCATTTGAGTGAATCTATTTTTTAGGTGTTATTTTTTTTCAATCAGGTTGTTGACTATGATTTTTTTTGCATCATTCTCATTTCTCTTACCAATTTTCCCTCCACTTCTCTTTCTTTATTTTCAAAATCCTTCTTGAGCTCCTCCATGGCCTGTAACCAGTTCATATTTTTCTTGGAAGCTTTTGGTGCAGGATTTCTGACTTTGTTGTTTTCCTCCCATTCAATGCTTTGATTCTTTTTCTCCCCAAAAAAGAAATCTAAGGTTTGATTTCAATGCTTGCTTTGTTCCCTTTGCTTGCTCATTTTGTCACCCAGTTGCTTGACTTTTTAGCTCTTTGCCACAGTAGAACTCTGCTTCCAGAGAGGAGAATTTTGTTCCTAATTGCTGGGGTTTTTGCAGCTGCCAGAGCTATTAGTTTGGTGCCCTCTCTGCTGCCCTTACAAGCTCTGGCTCACTGGTCACACACCTCAGGACCACCACCCAACACCATTATCCATATCCAGGCAGATTAAAGCAAGAGTGATTAACCTCTGAATGGTCACTTGGTAGCTCTACAACCTGCAGGCCAGGAGCCCTGAAGCAGTCATGTGGAGGTGGCTGCACAGCTGCAGAACCTCTGTGGTTTCTTGCTCTGGCGACAGAGGCTGGACCACACTCTGGTTCCAGCAAAGTTCCAATGACCTTTTACTTTGTCTTTGGCGTTTGTGAGTTGATATTTATGGAAACCACCACAGCTGCTGGTGATCCACGCTCCAGAAGTGTGCTATAGGTGCTGCTGGTTGGGGCCACCCTGAGACTAAAACCGAGGGCTCATGTAGGGTTGGGCTTGGCTCCCAGCATGCTGTGATGGACCCTTCCTGTCCGCCTGCTGGGCTTTCTTCAGTGGGAGATTCGTTTCTCTCTGTCACTTTGTAGGTTCTGTAGCTCTAAAATTTGTTTAGAGTCATATTTTATAGGTATTTGAGGTGGTTATGGGGGGAGCTGCAGAGTTTTACTGCTTCTACACCTCCATCTTGGCATCACCCTCCTTTCATATCTCATTCTTAAAATTGTCATTCTTGCAGGCAATATAGAGGATAGAAGTATTGCCCAATGGTGGGAATTTTCCCCTGTCCTAACTCTGTAGTTCATTACTTTCCCTTATCTTCTCATGATAATTTTTTCTACCCATTTGACACAAAAATGTCCCTTTTGAGTCCATACCTTCCCACTCCCCAAACATTCTTCTTAGTCTTAATTGTCCCTTGGAGCTCCTATTCCCCTTCTCCTGAGAAAAGTTGCTGTTCATAGAGGCACAACCCACTCTCAAAGGTAATGTTCTTCCTAATCACTAAATCCCTTTAGATCATACCCATGGTGAGGTCTCAGCCTCCCATTTTAGAATTCCTCTCTCACCTCAAAGGGAGCATCTTTCAGTGGGTTCACTACCCATCACTGAATCGAGATTTCCCCCTTTGCTGCCTGAGATAATCTCTCATTGACCCACTTCTTACGAAAATTCTACATTTTACTTTCCCTTCATTGTTAACCTTTCACTTGGTTAATTTTAAGTATATGTATGTATGTATGTATTAACACATATATGTATACACACAGACACACACACATATATGCACATATATACATATTCTCCTCTACCTAAATTTTTTTCTAAAAAATATTTTTAATTAAAAATATCTTTCCACAATTACATTAAAAAAATTAACATTCTCTCCTATCCTCTCATCCTTTCCTCATCCCTTGGGAAGGCAAGCAATATGATGTGTATTATACGTGTGAAGTCATGTAAAACATAACTCATCAAGAGTGGGAGGGAGTGCAAGAGGCAGAGGATGCAATGAGTCCAGCAATTTTCAAAGCCTAGTCAGGTGGTGAGCCTGGCAGAACAGGAACCTAAGGCAGAGCAGCTGGCTCAGATTGCAGCTGAAAATGAGGAGAATGTACACTCTGTCAAATATGATATCCCAGAATAGAAAAACATCCAGGACAGCCAGGAGCTGGACAAGGATGATGACAGGCTTTGGAAGTATAAAGAGGCCCTGTTGGGCAGTGTGATTGTCTCTGCTGTTCCCAATACTTTTAAAGTTGTTGTGACATGCTCGGCCCTGGTGTGCAACACTGAGACTGGTCCCTTGGAGTTAGATCTGACTGGTGACCTAGAGAGCTTCAAGAAGCAGCCATTTGAGCTGAAGGAGGGTGGGTAGTACCAGATAAAACATCTCCTTCCAGATGAATAGTGAGATCGTATCAGGCATGAAGTATATCTAGCACACTTATAGAAAAGGCATCAAGACTGACAAAACTGACTACAGGGTGGGTAGTTATGGACCTCGAGCAGAAGAATATGAGTTCCTGACTCCTATGAAGGAGGCTCCCAAGGGCATGATGACAGTTACAACATCAAGTTTCGCTTCACAGATGATGACAAGATGGATCATCTCTCCTGGGAGTGGAACTTCACCATTCAAGAAAAGTAGAAGGACTGAACCTATGGCTATAGAAATGGAGGGAGGCATTCCCAGACACTGGCCATAGGAGAACCCTACCCTGACTCTGACCCTGACCTCCCCACCCCCATCCTACTTTCCTTCTCAACCCCTAATCCCATATCACAGTGCTGAAAGAGGAGTCTCCACCCCCACTTGACTGTCTTTTCACACCCCTGATCTTTCTCTTCTGGATGGGGGAATCCCATTTTTGTCTTCTTGTACTGCTTTTCCACCTCCCAGGTGGTGATGGTTATTTTCCCTGTTACTTGCTTGAAGGTGGGGGGAGGGCTTCAAGCAAGGCCTAAACTTACTGCAAATCCCAATTTTTTTCCCCTTGGGCTAAAAGGAGAAGATCTGTTCTAGGATTCAACAGGAATTTAAATTCTCTTCCATCAGCTGCTGCAACCCCACCAATCATGTTTTGTCTCCTCTCGGATGTGGAGGGGCTGCACTGAAGAATGAGGGTAGTGAAGAGAACTTTGGCCATTCTACTGAGCTCTCTGTGTGACCATCTAGGGCCCATCAGTTCATTCATTGCTGTCTGTAACTGTGTAACCATGATGCCTTAATATGTGGAAAGTATGCTTTGTGGGGAGAAGAGTTCTCCCAATCACTAATCTCTGACTCCCCTGTGTCTGCACGAGCATGTGGTTTCCTAGCCTTACTTTCCCTCTGCCTTTGCTAATTGCAGGGACTCACATGCTCTGTCTGTCGTGCCGCCCCTTCTCCCTAGCTTGCCCAGGGTGGGTCTTAGCCCTACTCTCTCTCCCAGACCAGGGCTCCAGAAACTGCTCCCAACTGATGAGAGCCAAACTGCCAAATCTCTAACCTGTTGTTTCTTTCCATGGCCCCACCCCCACACTCCAGAAAGCTGTTTTTTTTTTCACTCTCTGCAGGCCTGGGGAGGCTCTGGTTTCCTCATCCTGATAACTTCCCTGTGGTCAAGGTTGCCCTCCTACCTGGGGAGTCTCTAGGCCTAGTTGAACAAAGGCCTCCAAAGAACTAAACCAATGGTTGAGCCTTACTTGTCCCTGGCTTGAGCTCTCAGCTCCTCCCTTGGAATCTTGTGCTTGGCCTGTCAGTTATGTATTGTCTTGATTTGAGCCCTGCTCAGCTGACCCCTCTTTCTCTCTTGGAACCCAGGGCTGCCATCCCCAGGCAGGGCCCAACTTCACCCTATAAGGCCTAGCCAAGACAGATATGGGACCGAGCACACAGAGATTGGAAGCTGTGTCTCCTGTGCCTCTCTTCCTTTCAATCCCTCCCCCACTTTGATGCCATCAGTCTTTTGGTTTGGTGTCACAAACTCTGGAGGACCTCAGAAACAGGTTTAGAATCACTTGTCGACAGTCCCTTTTCAGATTGGGGAAATAAACTCTCAATGTAGGAAAAAAAAATGTAATTCATATTTCTGCTCTTCTTCCTCCTATTTGTCCTTTTTATGTGGCCTCCAACTCTGCAATTTACCACCCTTGAAAAATACAACAAAAATGTTTCAATCATAGGATATTGTGAGATTTAATTTATCATATTTATATGATATATAAATATATATATATATGTTATATATATAAATATATATATGTTATATACATAAGTATAAATACTTATCATGTCATATATCATATGTTCCTCCACCATTTCTTCTATTTGATTTCAGCTTTCACCCTTGTCTACTCTTAGGTAGAAATCTCTTAAGGGCCCCTCTTTTGTTTTACTGTTGTGTTGATGTAGTGGTTATGGTTGTTATTTCATAGGTATCTTTCTTTTTCAGTTTTTTTCCTTTTTTTCTGGGTCAATTTATTTCATTATTTGTACCATCTTTGGCTGCTGTATTTGTTTACCTTTCCTGTACTTCAATTGTCTATGATGCTCACCAAGTAAATAATTTGTTCAGGTCTTGACTTCTTTGTAGGAATGCTTTAAATGTCTCTCTTTATTGAACATTCATCTTTTTCATTGATCATTAGATTCAGTTTTGCAGAGCACATAACCTTGGGTTGCAATTTAAGTTCCTCTGCTCTTCAAAACACATTATGCATTTCATTCTCTCCTGTGGTTTCTGGCTGATACAGAATAACCTTATGTTGTGTGAATTTTCTTTCTTTTTTTATCTGCAGGTCTTTTTCCTAGTCATTTGCAGAGCTTATCATTGGAATTATTTTTTTTAACTACTATATTTCTTGAAGATTGTGACATTTTTTTTTCTGGAGGTAAATTGTGCTTTTTTCAATTGGCACTTTGTTTACTATGTTCAGAATATGTAGGGAGTTTTCTTGTTTTGCATTATGGCTTTCAAGATTTTTTAAATTTATATTCCTCTGCTAGGCCTATATTCTTTAAGTTGTCTCTGTGAAGTTGTCATTAAGATGAATATTTTTTTGCTTGTATAGAGATCATATTTTCCCTTTGTTTTCTATTCTTTCAAAATAATCTTCATTTCCAAATATTTGCATTCCCAATCAGTTATTCTTCCTTTTATGTCTTATAGTGGGATTTGTGACTATTAATACAATTTTAAAAAATCTTTCCAGTTATTTCTGACTCAAAGGCTTTAAATTCTGATTTCATAATTCTTATTTCTCTCTAGATCCATTCAGTAACATCTTTCTGTGGCTACATACTCACTTGGGAATCCATAGACTGTTCTGCCACATAAGGTGTTAATTCACTTTCCTTTGACTTGCAATATTTCTTTATAGATGTTTGGACTCATTTAGATTATTTGGAGGTCGCGTTTCCTTTTGTTATTAATAGCTTCTCTTTAGAATTATCTGCTTATTTCCAAGATCTTTAGATGAGTTTTCTTCCTTCTAAGATCTTTGGTAATTTCAGTCTGTTTTTCCTTGTTTTCCCTTTTTGCTCATTTTCTGACTCCTTCCCCTTTGAGTATAGTTTCCGTGAGAGCTAGACTTCAAAAGCTCTCTTATCCTTATTCCATGGCAGCAGGTATTCCACAATTCTTAGTCTCAGTGACTTCTGAGGGGGGTAGAACTGGCAACTCCCCTTTTCTTTAAAAAGATATCTCTCTCTCTCTCTCTCCATATATATATATATATACATATATTTCTAGGAATGGTTTAAATGTCTCTCTTTATTGAACATTCATCTTTTTCATTGATCATTAGATTCAGATTTGGAGAGCACATAACCTTGGGTTGCAATTTAAGTTCCTCTACTCTTCAAAACACATTATGACTTCTGAGATGTATGTGTATACATATACATACATACATACATATATATATATATATATATGTGTGTGTGTGTGTGTGTGTATGTATGTACATATGCATGGATGTATATATCTTACCCCTGTTTCTTCTGTACCTCAGTTATTTGGCTGAGTACTGCTGCAACACTACTGGTTCAAGGAGGGTAATCTTCTGGCATTAGGCTTTACCTGGTGTGAAGGCTGGGAGAGTGGGAAGAGTAGAAATGGGCTAAGAAATAATTGAATTATCTTGCAAGCTCATGAGTCAGTTGTTTAAGCCAGAGAATAGAGGGGATATTACTGCTGTTAGTTCATAAGGTTGTCTACTATACCACCTAAATGCCTCCTAGGAATTAGGGATTATATCATATATTGTTAGTTCATTTAATTGTTATCTGATCAGGTTTCTTGATACTTAGACCATTGGGAGAACTAAAATTTCTTTTTCTCTTGAGCAGAATTCCAATTTTGAAGGCATTTGAGAGATTGTGAGGATTGGAGAAAATATCTCATCCTTCATCTTGGTCACATAACCTAGAAATCATAGCAATATGACATATTGCTTATATATCTGTTCTTACAATCTTAGGAATTAAGCAGAAAAACCTATTGTCACCAATAGAAAAATTGGGCTATCCATAAAAGCCTATCAGACTCACATGTTTGTTCGTAGTCAACAAAAGAGTCAACCAAAGAACAAGAGATTTTATTTCTTGTCTTTTTGTCATAACATCCTTCACATTTCTTTGTTATTGTCACCCATTTCCTTCAGAATATCACATATTCTTTGTAAATATGAAAAATAATAATGGAAATCTTTCTAAATTTGATGCTCCCACCTTAGACACTCCTCTCCTGATAAATTAGATTGGATGACATTTCCCTAAGCTTCCCTAATGTTTCTTCCTCTATGAATCAGGGAGAAAGACAATGAATTATATTTACAGACCATTTAGATTGCTACAAGGGGCTAGATAGGTAGAAATTAAATGTAATTACCTGAGATGGAATTTTGCCAGACCACTGAGGTTGACATTGTGTATCCTTATTTCAAGGGATTTAAATGAATCTTCAGTGTCATTGGAAGGAAGTGCTGCAAACTAATTCAAGTATCTCTAAGACAGACAGTTTTGTTCCTAATGCATTCAGTCAAACCATCTGCACAGAAGCAAGAACTAGAGTTACATTAAATGCAAAAATCGTCTCTGGAAAAGCTTGAACAAGTTTTATTTCAACTACACAGTGGTTATACTTGTCTAATACTAAGCTTCTAAAAGGTATCAACAGAAGAAAGAGATTTTGGAGATCTAAGAGCAATAGTTTCATTCCATTTCAATATAACCTCCAACAAATCACTATTTGAAACATGATTGTAAAGAAACATAAAGATTTCTGAGGTGAAAGAAACCCAGAAGTTACCTAGCACAACCCTTGCCTAAAGCATGTATCACTCTCCCATAAATACAATATTCATGATTAGTGGTCATCCAGTCTTTTTTTTTTTCTATTAATAATCATTCACTTTATCTCCCTCCAATCCTAGTTTCCAGTTAGTTTTTTATCTATCTTTTTATGTTCATTTTTTGCATATGATTTTTACTGCATCATGATCTGAGAATGATGCATTTAATATTTCTGCCTTTCTGCACTGAATTGTGAGGTTTTTATGCCCTAATACATGGTCAATTTTTGTGTGTGTGCCATATACCACTGAGAAGAAGGTGTATTCATTTTTATCCCCATTCAGTTTTCTCCAGAGATCTATCATGTCTAGCCTCTCTAAAATTCTATTTGCCTCCTTAACTTCTTTCTTGTTTATTTTGAGGTTAGATTTATCAAGTTCAGAGATGGAGAGATTGAGATCCCCCACTAGTATTGTTTTGCTATCTATTTCTTCCTCTAATTCCCTTGAGTTTTCCTGTAGGACTTTGGAGGGTATACCACTATGTTAAGTAATGATATTACTTCATTCTTGATGGTGCCTTTTAGCAGGATATAGTTTCCTTCCTTATCTCTTTTAATTAGATCTATTTTTGCTTTTGCTTTATCTGAGATGAGGATTGCTACCTCTGCTTTTTTTTTTTTACTTTTGCTGAGGCATAATATATTCTACTCCATCCTTTTACCTTAGCCCTGTTCGTATCCTCTTGTTTCAGATGTGTTTCTTATAGCCAGCATATTGTAGGATTATGTTTTTAATCCATTCTGCTATCTGCTTCTCTTTTATGGGAGAGTTCATCCCATTCACATTCACAGTTATGATTACTATTTGTGACTTTCCCTCCATCTTATTCCCTCCTCTGTTTATATCTTTGTGTCTTCCTTTTCCCTTCCCCTCCTTAAGAGTTTTCCTTTTGACCACCGCCTCCCTCAGTATTCCCTCCTTGTGTCCCCTCCTCTTTACTTACGATTTCCCCTTGCTACTCTTTGCCTCCCTACTGATCACCCTGTCCCTTCTTACACCCCTCCCTTCTTATCCCTCCTACTGCCTGTTGGATATAATAGATTTTTATTCTTAATTGAGTATGTTATTCCTGAGGGAGACTTTCATAGGCAAACTTGTCTTTCTTACCTTAAAACTAATTAAACCAGTGCTTGATTCCTGACACATCTGCCTCTTGACTGCTCTGTTCAGCTCTGACTTTTCCAAGGTTAGAGTCCAGTACACACTGTACTACATTTCAAATTCTTTTGACATATGTGGCTCTTTGAATGATGTCTCAGCCACTAGACTGTCAGCTCCCTGAGAGCAGAGATTGCTTATACTTAGTTTTGTTTTGGTTTCTTTCTTTCTTTATTGAATTTCTCCACATGTAAGAATTTTCCACAGTGCCTGGAGAAGAGTAGGCAATTCCTAAAGGCTTGATGACTGACAGAGAGTGCTTTCAGGGAACATCAGATTTGCTCTTAGCTTTTTAGCTCTGTTCAGTGATAGAGGAAAAGAGAGGAAATTGGACTCTATTCCACAGAAATGATTAAATATTATCCAGGAGTTTCAGGAGCTATGAGCATTCTCCTGCTACATAGCCTACTAATAATAGTAACTTTACAATAGATCAAAAAGATTTATCACATGCATGTTCCCCATCCAATCTTGAGCAAGCTGCACTTTGGAAACTCAGGATTAAGTGTTCTGTCCAGGTCAGGCCCATGCAAACAAAAAATAATCTGGAATCAGCCAAGTATTAAGTAGCTGGAGACAGTAATTCTTTCCCTATATCTAGAATTTAATGTGTTGAAAGTTGAGTGACACAAACACCACAAGGAGAAACAGGAGTCAAAGTTTAATTACTAGTGTATTTGTTGGTATTGTAAAGAAATAGAAGGAGAAGCTCAAGAGGTATGTATTGTCCCAATATCCAGGTCCACATGAAGACTTCAAAGGTACCTCCTGAATACCCATCTTGCTTTTTATTCACTGAAAGAAGAAAGGAAATGACTTAGAGAGGATGAACTGTTCTGGTTAGGACTCTTGGGTAAGGGCACCAACAACCACAAAGTCATATTAAGGAAATTTTAAAAACTAAACAAAACAAAATTTTGAGAGAGACACTAGGCAGGGATATGGATGAGTAGAATGAAGGTTAGGAAGAAAAGAAGAGGTGAAGTTTTGACCTCTGTCTCTGTCTCAGTCTCTCTGTCTCTATCACTCTGTCACTCCCCCTCCCCCCATCTCCTTCCCATTGTCTATATCACTGCCACTGACTCTGTCTGCCTCTCATTCTCTCTCTCTACCTCTTTCTCTCTGTCTCTGTCAAGGAGAATGGTGCAGAGATAAGGAATGGTAAGCCCATAGTTGGAAGAAAAGAAGAGGAATGAATACTCAGAATAATGGAAAAAGGGAAAGAGTTCTAAAATTTTTTGGAACAGATATGATGTTAGTTGAGAGCCAGTACATATTCAAACATGGACACTGGTTTACTGAGAATAACAATGAACTACCTTGGGGGTGAGCAGAATGGAAGACCTCCTTAATGGCCACCTGGATGTCCTCCTTGCTGGCCACCTTGAGGGCCTCCTTGCTGGCCACCTAGACAGCCTCCTTGCTGACCACCTGGTTGACCTCCTGGCTGGCCACTTGGCTTACCTCCTTGTTAGCCACCTGGAGGTCCAGGTTTTTGGTTTCTACCTTGTTGTTCACCAGAGTTCTGTTCATCCTGCTGGTTATCATATGGTGCTACATCTACTGGATCTTCTGAGTTTTGTTCATCTAAAAGGAGACAGCATAGGTATAGAAAAGTCACATGAAGGAAAACAAAACAGATATGTAGTGGATACATATGGAATGGTTTGTGTCATAGGTTCACCACCCAAACATGGTCCAGGCTAAATGGAAGCCTGCATGGGATGTTGTGATGAATGAGCATCTATGTGATTGCCTGGGAACAAGCCAAGAATAGACTCATATAATGACAGCAGCAGAAGCCATTAGCAGCTTGCTATATCAAAACTGTTAGTTATCTCTCTATATGTGCCTTCGTCACTCATGTTTCTTACATGAGCATCCCCTCATGTGGGGATGTTCACATATTCTCTATGCATTCATAACTCCTACATATGTCTCATAAAGTTCCATCTCCTACTTATTTAAATGAAGGAAAGTAAATTTAAGCTTTAAGAGATTGTGAAATATGTACTTTTCATTTTTTTTTGCCTTAGTTATGGACAGTGTCCATCAGTCAATATTTATTAAATGTTTATAATATCCCAGGTCCTATGACTAACTGTTAGAAACTAAAGCACCTCAGTGGAGCCTCTGGGCCTATGGTTTAAAGAAGGTTTGGTTCCATAAAATTATTAGAACTTTGAGTGATTAAATGGTGTTCTAAATCAATTGTGGTCTTATGGCCTAGGAGTGGGAAGGAGGGAATAAATAAAAGAGAAATTAAGATTGGATTTAAATGTTGGTAGCCTGAATACTCAAGATTTGTTCGGTGTTGTGAGTGGAATTATTAGTGATCTCTTACATTCTATCTATTTAAAAGGGTGAGCATGAGCAAAGTAAGGTTATTAGAATTATTTGGGGATATGGGAAAAGGCTATCTTTTTTCTCAAACGTGGAACAGAGAGGCATTTACATGATGTAGTGAATAGAGCACCAGCCCTGGAGTCAAGAGGATCTGAGTTCAAATCCAACCTCAGACTATTAACACTCACTAGCAGTATGGCCTTGGACAAGTCACTTAACCCCAATTGCCATGCCTTTCCCCCTCCACAATTGTGAATTTCTCAAATTGCAAAATGACGTGGAACACATTCAAAAGGACTTCTTCTCTCAGTGACAGATACATGAAAATGGAGAAAAGGCTGAAGCACAACCCTCCCCAATTTATGATATGAAAACCAATAGAAGGTCCTAATTTGTGATGCAGATAGTGACAATTTCAATAAAAAATTCAGGTGAAGTCCACCTACATGTTAGAATATTTTCTACTCAGCAATCTTACCTCTATTCTGTACAGAGTTTTGTTTTGTGGGGGACAGATACAAAATGGCAATGAATGATGAACTTTTCTGCATATTCACATTCGTCCACAAGTTTCGTTTAGATTTTTACTCACTCTGCACCCATATGACTTTCAATCTTGATAAGGTTTTCTTGGCTCTTATACCTCCACTTCCAAAGAGAAGGAATTAATCTCCTTTCCATCTGGTGAGGGTTTCCAGAGAGCTCAATATCCTCAGGCTAAAAAGACATTTCATCCATCACAATACTTTTTTTTTTTAATATGAGGTTTAAGATCAAAGAATTTCCCACTGGAAAATATCTTAAAGTCCATCTAATGAAAATCTTCCATTTTCTAATGAGAAATCTGAAGGAACTCAAGGAAGATCTCAAGTCAACTAGTTTTATTAAGCACTTAACCATGCACCAGGCACTGTGAATTAACCAAGGTCATACTGGCAGAGGAAGAATTTTAATCCAAGGGTGAGGTCTGCAAATATTTTTCTTTTAATCCAATAGGTTTTGTTGCTTTTCCCTGGACCAGGAGATGTAGAATTAAGGGATTGGGGTTCATGTTATAGCTTTCAAACCAGTAGATATCTAGGCCATGTGGGTACTTATGTAAGCTCTCTGGCCCTAAGTTTCTTCATGTGGAACATGATGATGATAATCTCACAGAGACACAGAATGGCACAGAAGATCAAAACCCTGTTTCATAGTGAAAATGTCCTCCATTCAAATTCTACCTCTGACACAAATTGGCCATAAGAACAGAGGTTAATGATGTACTGCCTCAATACTCCAAGAAAATCTCTAAGACACTAATTTATTTCATAGGTGGAGATAATCTGCATTGGGAAAAAGATTTTCAGATTTATTCTCCGCTGCCCTGTGGTTTCACCTCTTGATTACACTTATACGTGGGACAACTATACCACTAATGTAAGTGAGATCCAATATGTTGCACATTGTAATGTTTCCACACTTAGGCTAATTCTTTACAATGCCAACTCTTCTGATAAAAAAAATAATATTTCATTCCATCACCCTAATTTTATTAAGCAGGTACCAAATATTGACTTCTGAGGAAATATATAGATGAATTCTGAGTATAAATATCCCTTTTGAATTTAAAAAAATAAATCTTTCTTGTTTAAAATAACATCACATGAATTATATCCTGACCCAACACCAATAACCTGTTAACATGATCATTTCTGGTTAGAAGGTCAGCTCTGAAATGGGAGAAACAACTTCACTCTGAATGTGCTTAACAGATTTTGTTTTGTTTTAACAACAATAAATGCTTGCTGATTGATTGATCATTGGTATTATGAAGACAGGGCTTGATCTTTTTTCCAGAATAATGGGCCTGATAAGTGAGGAGGAATTCATACCTGTTAAGGGGGTGGTCAAATCTCTATCTAAACAGTCTTATCTTAGAAAAATGATCTATACCTTAGAAGATTTTGATAAACACATTATCAAAGAGGATGGAGTCCATGGAGTAAAGGGAAGAAATAAAATGATGTCTATATGAGTGTCAAAAACTCTTCGAGTGCGTCAAAATCTCAATGGAAAATGAAAAACTCAGTTATTTCTGTTTTCCAATGTAATGACATTTTTTTGTCCCAGGAATGGAAACCTTTCATTAGACATAGAACCTTTTTACTCTTTTTATCAATATTTTGTGCCACATAATTCAGTTCAATTCATTAAGAAATCATTAAACTATTATGATGTGCCAGTCACTTTATTTGGTACTGGGTATGCAAAGAAAGAGGATGGAGTCCCTGATGTTGAGCAATTTAAATTCTATTTTTGGGGAAAAACAAGCATATAGAAAATTAAATGTTAAATACATAAAAAAATTTAGGTGAAGGGAACATACAAACAAATCAAAATAGGTTTCCTATAGGAGATGACATAAACAATTTAACTGAAGCTATGAATTCTAAGCGGTAGAGATGAGTACTGAATAGATTGCAGTTGGAAGAGCAGGATTAAAGTACTGGTAAAGGAATGCTGTGTGTGAGGAAAAAGGAGAATATATGACTGGGGAAATGAATAGAGCTTAAAGAATCGTTCGAGTTTCACTGAGTATAAAGAGTCATCGGAACATGGAAAATAAGAATCCCGCCTCCCATTTATCTAACTCTAGGAAGACAAAAGTACCTAAATTGCTGAGGAAAGCTAACAACAAAGGACCTCACATGGATGACCAATATCCCATCAATATGATCCTAGATTCTTTGTTTCCCCCCACTTGCCCTCATCTGTGAATTGAGCTGAGCTTAGGCCCAGCAAGGCCACTTGGTGGAAGCCATGGTGTTGATGTTATCTGTGCTGCATGGACCAAGGAAACTGTTCTTATAAGGACTTCAGAGAAAAATATCCCCTTTGATATGTCACTTTAAGTCCCTAATCTGAAGGCTTTGGTCATGTCCAGATCACTCCCATCCTTAAGTGTTGGTTGGATTGAGTTTGAGGGCTGGCAAAATCTCCTGCACAAAAAGTCGTCACCAAATAAAAGTTAGCCAAAGTCTTTGAAGCCACCTTGCCTGCAAACACCACATATGATATTGTGATTGCAATGATGGGTAGCATTCCATCTTGTCATTTCTTTCCCATACAGAAACCTAAAGTCCTTGAAGGTATTTTGATATCTTATGTTGCAAAATCAGTTAAAGGTCATCACTAACTTTCTTCCAGGGTCAGGAATGAGCCAGCAAGGTCAATATAAAATGAAAGGATAAAATAACTAAAATGAAATCACTAGATACAGTAACTGTACAGGGAAGCTCCTGTCCCATCCCCTTCCATTAGAAGGTACATAGAAATCAGCAGCCATACTCTTTGTTCACTTGAGGAAGACCTTTAAGGAACCAAGCCCCCATGCCTCTCTATATCATTCCTTCCTCAACAATATTTTAAATGATATGCCCCAAAATTTAACTAAAATAAGTTTTGAATAAATGTCTGGTGTTCAGAAAATATTCTTTCCCAAAACTAGTATCTCTCTGTCCTTCTTCCAAATACTATGCTCAACAAATACCTCTAATAATGAAATATAGTTCCAGGTGAAGAGGCTTTCCCCTCAGTTATTTCCTTTTGATACTCCATCCACAACTCATTTAGCCCATTTCCTTCCCAGATTCACAGGCTCAGAGGAACTCATTCATAGCCTTAGAGGGGAACAGGATTGGATAGTCCATACAGTCCAGCCCCCTCATTATCCAGAAAAATAACCTGAAATCAAGTAGGTGAAGTGACTGTTCCACAGTCAGTAAGTAAGCAGCAAAGTCAGTGCAAACCTTTTCATAATGGTTTCTCCATGAATGGAGAAGTGATTCATCATTTATTATTCAAAACTGTGATTGGTTAATATGATTCATCAAAACTGAGGTCTTTTGTTTATATTATTATATTCATTGTGCATAGTGTTCTCCTAGCTCAGCTTATATCACTCTATGTGAGTTCACAAAATTTTTATTGTTCCTCTTTATTATGTTCTTTATTTTTGATAATTCATTAAATAATTAACCACATTTATATGATCATTTTTTTCAGTCATCCTCAAGTAATTGGTCATTTATTTCTTTTCAGCTTTCATTTTCAAAAATTAAAAATAAATTAAAAGTCACTTCTTATAGAAACATTGTTCTTTCTGATATTGACCTCCTTGGTCTATACTCAAAGTAGTGAGATTAAGAGAAAGGATATAAACAAGTTGTTAACTAGTCTTCTTTATTCTAAATTATTTGGAAAAATATGTGGACCTATTACTAGCTTGACTGAAACTTGATAAATGTTTCTCTCTTCTCATTGCTGTTGTTGGTCAATATAATCCCATTTGGGGTTTCCTTGATGAAGATTCTGGAATCATTTACCTTTTACCACTTCCTTTTCCATCCCATTTTATAGAGGAGGAATTGAAGCGCACAGGGTTAAGTGACTTGACCAATATGACTTTCTCAGACCTATGTGTCTGAAGTCAGATTTGAACTCATGAAGATGAGTCTTACTTATTCCATGGCACTGCTCTCTATTTATTATGCCACCTCACTACCTATTATTCCTCAAAAATAAGGTATATCCACTGTTAAATAACTATGCTAGTTAGTAAGTCATAAGCCGAAACTTCAGTGATGATTTGTTTATCTTATGACCTTTACAATGGTTGTAAATGGCTTGAAATGCTTTTGAAAATCTTCAATTGCTTATTATGAGATACTTTACTGTTGGTTATCTTTATGGAAATAATATTTTTACTCTTTTATCATTTTGATGAAAAGGGATGACCTACAGGGCAAGTGAAGGACGAGATTTATCTGGAAATTACTTTGTTGCATCAAAAGAAAGATATAAATACACTTTTTAAAAAGGAAAACAGTCTATATTATCTTATGTCACTTAGTTATTGGGTAATATGTTTTGTTATCTATTACTCTTAATCTCATATATGACTAAACTAAATGAATCAAGCTATAATATAAGAAAGAAGTAAAAGAGGCAAAAAAAAGTCTTAGAAAAAGGGGAGCTAAGAGACCTTTTGGGGGAAAAAGTGAAGGGAAATAAAAAAGAATATACATTTTCTCTGCAGTACATGGCACCTACGCAAAAACTGACCACATACCACAACATAAAAACCTCAATATCAAAATCAGGAAAGCAGAAATACTAAATGCATCCTTTTCAGATTATGAGGCAATGAAATTATTATATGTAATAAAAGTACATGGAAATACAGAATAAGATTTAATTGAAATTTTTAAAATCTAATCCCAAAGAATGCGTGGGTGAAATATCAAATCATAGAAACAATCAATCAATTCATCCAAGAGAATGACAATAATAAGAAAATGCACAAAAACTTATGGGACACAGCCAATCAGTTCTTGGAGAAATTTTATTTCTCTAAACACATATATGAATAAAAAAGGGAAAGAGTAGACTGAAGAATTGTATATGTAACTAAAAAAATCTAGAAAAATCTCCAAGTGAGGGGGAAATTGGAAATACTGAAAATCAAAGAAGAGATGACTAAAATCGAAATCAAGAAAACACTTGTCACAGAATACAGTCAGATCTAAATAATTGAGGTTTGGGGAGAATCAGTTGCTTATAAGTAGGCCAAGCTAATATAATAAAAATGACAATTCTACCAAAATTAATTTACTTATTCAGTGCCATACCAATTATGTTACCAAAATCCTATTTTATGGAGCAAGAAAAATAATGGCAAAATTCATCTAAGAAGAACAAAAGGTCCAGACAGAATAGCAAAGAAATTATTAAAAAGAAATGCAAGAAAGGGTGACCAAGCTGTATTCAGATTTAAAACTATATTGTAAAGCAACAGTCATAAAAACTACTTCAGACTGGCTAAGAAATAGAGTAGCACATCTGTGGAATACATTAAGTATATAAGACACAGTAGTCAATGACTATAAGTAATATGCATCTTGATAAACCAGTTTCCAGACTCCAGTTTCTGGCCTAAGAACTCACTATTTGACAAAATCTAATGGTAAAACTGGAAAATTGTATGGTAGAAACTAGGCACAGACCAATATCTTTCACTGCATACATACCAAGATAGCATATGGAATGAGTTACTCTATAAAACTTAGCAAAATCTTTCAGGGGAAAAACAGACAGTCAATGAAAGAGGAAACTTTCAGATATTCCTGACGAAAAGACCAGATCTGAACAGAAAAATTCTATATTCAAAGTAAGCCTGAAAAGAAGCATAAAGAGATCAACAGGGAAGAGAAAAACATGCTATTCAGTAATGTTAAACTCTTCATATACCCACAAGGGTAACAGTACTTGTAATCCTTACAATCTGTATCTCTATTAGGGCACTTTGAATGACTATACATAGAAAGAGGTTGAGGATATTAGTTGATGTTGATGTGATAATGTAAAAATAAAAATAGGAAGTGAAAAAAAGAATGGCACTGGGAGAAGAGGGTAAAGAGAGTCCGAATGGGGTAAATTATATCACATGAAGAGGCACGTAAGATTCATTATAATAGAGGGAAAGGTGGGAGGGGTTGAGAATACTCTGAACTTTACTCTCACAGGATTTAGCTCAGGTGGGGAATAACATATACACTCAGTTGAGTACAGAAACCTCTCTAACCCTATATGGAATTAGAAAGGGAAGAGGAAAAACTATTGCTCAAAGAAAGGAGGGCAGATTGCAAGACACAGGGGTCAGAAGAAAAACACTAGTGAGAACAGACATGATGAAAGGAGAAAAAGAAGTACAAAGAAGGGAAAATAGAATGGAGGGAAAATGCAGTCAGTTAACATAACTGTGAATGGAAATGGTTCTATAAAACATAAGCTGGTAGCAGAATGGATAAAAAAAAACCAGAATCCTACAGTATGTTGTTTACCAAAAAAAAAAACAACAAAAAACAACAACATATGAAGCAGAGAGACACACAGAGTAAAGGTAAAAGGCTGGAGCAGAATATACTTCAGCTGATGTATTAAAAGCAGTGGTACCAATCCATATGTCACACAAAGCAAAATCAAAACTAGATCTAATTAAAAGAGACAAGGAACATTGTTGCTGTGTTTATACTCTTTGTTGAAGGAAAAATCATAAATGTAACATAGACAATAAATGTACCATAGACAATAAAATGAAAGCAATATTAAACACACACCGAGACATACAGCATCCACATACTTAGAGGAGAAGTTAAGTAAGTTAAAAGATGAAGTAGAAAGCAAAACTACACTGACGGGTAATCTCAACCTCCTTCTCCACAAACTAGATGAATCTAAAAGCAAATAATCTAGACAGAAGTTAGAGGCATGAATGACCTTTTGGAAAATTACATATGATAGACCCCATGAGAAAACTAAATGACAATGAAAAGGAATACACATTTTTCTCAATAGCACCTACACTTAAACTGACCATGGGTTAAGACAAAAAAAAATTCAATGCAGAAAGGCAGATACATTAAATGCATCCTTTTCTGATCATGTTTCAACAAAAATTACATTTGATGGGTTGACTAGGTGGTGCAGTGAGTAGAGCACCAGGCCTGCAGTCAGGAGGACCTGAGTTCAAATCTGACCTTAGACACTTAACACTTACTAGCTGTGATCTTGGGCAAGTCACTTAACCCTAATTGCCCTTCATTCCCCTCTCCAAAAAGCAACAACAAAAAAATACATTTGACAAAGAACAATGGAAAGATTAAAAATTAATCAGATTTGAAATAATATAATTTTAAAGGATGACTGTATCAAAAAAGAAATCATAGAAACAATAATTTCATCCAAGAGAAAGTCAACAAAGAGACCACATAGCAAAATTTATAGGATGCAGACAAAGCACTGCTTAGGGATAATTTTATATCTCTAAATGCTTATATGAGTAATAAAGAGAAAGAGCAGGTAATGAATTGGACAAGCCCCTAAAAAAGCTAGAAAGGGGAATAATAAAAATTACAAACTGAGCACCAACCATCAACATTTCTATTTATTACCAAAAAAGGAAGGTAATCTAGTCACACCGGATGTAAAACAATTTCATCTTGTGACAATCTTCAAAACTACTTGGTTCTGGCTAAGAAGTTCAGTGGTGAATTATGTGAATAGGTTAGCCACATAAGACACAGTAGTAACTGAAAGGAGTACTCCTTGATACAAGGTACTCCTTCATAATTCCAAAGACTCTAGCTTCTGTGATAAGAACTCACTATTTGACAAAAACTATTGGGAAAACTGGAAAATATGGCAAGAACTGGGCAGAGAACAATATCTCACATTGTAGACCAGATAAGGTCAAAATGGGTACACAATTTGGACATAAATGGTAAAAATATAAGCAAATTAGGAGAGCAAGGAATAGTTTATTTGTCACATCTATAGAAAATGGCAAAAAGTTATGTCCAGACAAGAGCTAGAGGACATTATGAAATGCAAAATGGATAATTTATTTTTCAAAATGGATAATTTTTATTACATTAATTAAAAAAGGTTTGGGGCAAACAAAACCAATGCAACTAATATTAGAAAGGAAGCAGAAAATGGGAAGTAATTTTTACAGCCTGTGTTTCTGACAAAGGCCTCATTTCTCTGATATATAGTGAACTAAGGCAAATTACTAAGAATAAGTTATTTCACAATTCATAAGTGATCAAAGGATATGAACAGGCAATTTTCAGATGAAGAAATTAAAGCTGTTCATAGTCATATAAACAATGCTCTAAATCACTATTGATTAGAGACAGGCAAATTAAAATACTTCCAACTTAGTACCTCACACTTATCAGATTGGCTAATATGACAGAAAAGGAAGGTGATAAATGGAGAAGAGATGGGTACACTGGAGATCTAATGCATTATTGATGAAATTGTGAACAGATCCAAATATTCTGGACAGTTCTTTGGAAATATGCATTAAGGAAAATCAAACTGTACATAACCTTTTATCCAGTAGTACCAATGCTAGCTCTGTATCCCAAAGACATCATAAAAAAGGGGAAAGGACATACATATGCAAAAATATTTATACCTGCCCCTTTCAAGGTGGCAGAATATTGGAAATTAAGGCAATGCCCATCCGCTGGGGAATGGCTTGACAAGTTGTGGTATGTTAATATAATAGAATTCTATTGTCCAAGATGAAATGATGAACAGGCAGATTTCAGAAAAACCTGGAAAGACTTATATGAAATGATGCTGAGTAAAGTTAGCAGAACCAAAAGAATATTGTTTAACAGCAACATTGTGCTATGATAGACTGATGGATTTAGATCTTCTCAGGAATATAATGACACAAGAAAATTCCAAATGGCTCATAAAGGAAAATGCTAACATTATCCAGAGAAAGAACCATGGCATCTGAATGCAGATAAAAGCATACTATTTTCACTTTTATATTTTTTTGTCATTTCCCCTCTGTCTATTCCTTATTTTACAACGTGATTAATGTAGAAATATGTTTACATGATTGTCCATGTGTATCCCTTACAAAATTGCTCTCTCTCTAGGGGATGGGGTAGGTAAGCAGGGAGAAAAATTTGGGAAATTAAAATTTCATTAAAAATGAATTTTGAAAAATATCTTTATATGTAATTGGAAAATAAAAATACTGAGTATCTGCTGCTGTGCTAACTTTTGGGAAAACAATAAGAGGTAAAAGACAGTTCTGGCCCTCAAGCATATCACAACCGAATTGCATTGACAACATTCAAACAAACATGGACAAACAAGTTTATATGGGAAAATAGGAAATGATTAGAAGAGGTAGGGGTCAGAAAATTATAAAGAAGAAATTTTAGGAAAACTAAAAATTAAGAAGAGTTGGGAAGATACTTAAGAAGATTAGATTTGAGTTGTAACTTGGAAGAAGGCAGGGAAGCCAGTAGGGATGAGGAGAAAGACCATTCTTGACATCAGGGACAGGTAGAGAAAATATGTAAGGGTTAAAAAGCAGGTGTCTGTTTGAAAAACAGCAAGGAGTTCTATCTTACTGGATTATTGAGGACCTCAGGGAGAATAAGGTATATCGCAATCAGAAAAATCTCAGTGAGCAGGAAAGTTGGGAAGGGCTTAGCACACTTTGCAGATGATTTCATTTTTGACCCTGGCTTAAGGAGAGAATCACTGCAGTTTAGTGAGTAGGGAGGTGCCATGTTGGATCCACACTTGAGGAAAATGACTTCATCTGAAAAATATAGGAGAGTGAGGAGAAAACTGAGGCAGGCAGACCCACCAGCAGGCTATTCTAATAGTCCAGGAATGAGGTGATGAGGGCCTTCATCAAGGATATGGGGAAAGACACACAGGGAGAAGATAGAGATGATGCCAAGGCTGCAAACATGGGGGAAAAAAGGATGGGGTTGCCTTTAACCACAATAAGGGAATTAGGTGAATGAAAGGGCTTAGAGTGAAAACTGAATTCATATCTGGATATGCTGTTTGAAGATGTCTATGGGACACATAATTTGAGATGTCTGAAAACCAGTTGGAGTTGTGAGATTGAAGGACAACAGAGCAGTTAGGGTATGAAAGGTAGAATTGAAAATCATTTGCTGAAATATGGTACTTAAATTCAAGAAAGCTAATGAGATGACCAACTGAAGTAGCACAGACTGAGAAAAGTGCCTATGGATAGAAACCTGTAGAATACTTTTAGGTTTGAGGGGATGACTAAGATGAAGATACAGCAAAAGGGACAGAGAAGAAATGCTCTGATAGGTGGGAAGAGAACCAGGAGAGAGTGGTGATCTGAAATCTGCAGAGAAGGCAATATTGAGGAGAAGATTGTGTTGGACAGTGCTGAACACTGCAGAGACATCAAGGAGAACAAGGACTGAGAAAAGTCCATTGGATTTGGCAATTAAGAGATGGCTGGGTGTCATACATTTTATTCCATTTTTCCATTCATTTTAATTCTTTGATTGATTCATAATGTCTCATGGAGTCACTCCCTTCCACTTGCCCAGTTCTATCTGTGAGGGTGTTGTATACGTCTACTAGCTTTTGTGCTTTCTTTCCCATTTGACCAGTTATACTCCTTAGAGAGCTGTTTTCTTCAGTGGATTTTTGTATCCCCTTTTCCATTTGCCCAATTCTATTTTTTTAAGCAGTTTTGCAAGCGGTTGAGTCTTTTTTCACAATTCTCTTGCATCACTCACATTTCTTTTCCATATTTTAATTCTACTCCTCTTATATCAATTTAAAGCTCCTTTTGGCATGCTTACATGAGTTTTCTGGGCATGAGGCAACTTCCCATTTTGCTTGGGATTTTGCCCGCAGGTATTATGACATTGTTGTCCTCTTCTGAGGTTGTGCCTTGGTCTTTCCTGTCAGCATAACAACTTCCTATATTCAGATAAATTTTTTTGTTATTTTGTATTCATCCCCTTACCCCTCCTTTTTTTTTTCTTTTTTCCTGTCCTTTACATTTGAGTGGTACTCTCAGGGTGGAAGGCCTAAGCTCTCCAGCTACATGTACTAGTTGTTGCTGTCCCGGCTGTTTACCTGGTCTCATACTGCTGTTGCCCTGAGGTCCAAGGGAGACCTCCTATGTGGTGTTCCACTGGAGGAGTGGGATGGTGGTTAGCTGCTGATACAGGAGTCCCTAGGTTTCAGGGAGCTTTCTTGGTGCTGAGCTAAAGTCTTAGTGCTTGTTTCTGCCATGTGCTGATGACTGGTAAGGTTTTCCTTTATTTCCTCTGGACCACAGCAGGATACTCACCAGCTTGAGGCTGTGCTCAAAGACAGTGTGTTGGTGTTTGCCTTCTCCAACAGGACAACAATGTCATAATACCTGCGGGTGTTGGTGTTTGCCTGCTCCACCTCACTTCAGATCTGGATCTTCCACTATTTTGGGGGGGGGGGGTAGGCAGAGGTTTGCTGCTAACTTGCTGGGATGCTTCCTGACCTTGAATTCATTTTCCTTTTCCTGACATGAGATGGACCTTTCTTGCCTATCCTTCAAGTCTCCCAGGCTAAAAGATTAAGTTACCCCATTATTTACTGACTATGCTGTTCCAGGATTTGTTTCAGGATGTTAATTTATGCTTGCTTGGTTGTTTGGAGATTCATTTGGGAGAGCTACAGTGATTTACTTCTTTCTCTGTACTACAGTTCCCCTGAACAGGCACTTACAGTCCCACACCCCTGCAATCTGCTCCACTTTGTACCACCCTGGGCCACTCACTTCGTGGTGCTTAATCTGTGTAGTGCCTCCTTCTTAAACCCAGTTGCGCCTTAAAGCCAATTCATTTTTCCTCTTACCTGGGAGGAGTATCAATATACCTGAACCCTTCTTCCTTCCAGCCCCTCTGGAACTTTTACGATGTTCCTCTGGCAGAACCTTCTTGGAACTGTCACCTCCACCTGAAGGACTAACAAAAGAAGAAATTGCTACAGCCCAGAAAAGGATGCTCATTTGGAGACAGGAGAAACTTCAAAAGGAGTATTGTATACTTGAGAAATTATAGGACTAAGAATCAACCTAAATAATCTTAGAGTATTCCCTAAGAACTTACAACTCCCTGTGAAGGAACACCTTCATTCATTCAGGCAGTGGGGACATGGTAAGCTAATAGAAGTTGCCATGAAATATCGAAGGGGGAATTTCACAAGGCTACCACCACCAACAACTAAAACTGTGTTACATATGCCCTAAACACAATACATTAAAGCCTCTGAAGCTAATTTGTGAGCAGTTCAATCTCCCAAAAGCACCCTTTAAAATCTGTCATGTCGACTTCATTCAATTACCACATGTGCATGGTTACAAAGACGCTTTGCTTGTGGTCTGCATGTTCTTATGGTGGATGGAAGGATTTCCTTCTTCACTGCCATAACCTCTGAGGGAGAAAAAATCATAGAAAAAAATTCCAATATAAGGAGAACCTAAACAATAAATAGTAAATAGATTTCCCCATTTTGCAGGAGCTTCATTAACTCTTCTGCTTTAATTCTGGCCAATCACTCAGCATCCCCACTGTGCTTGCCACCACCACCATCCTGTCATCAGGAATGGTTGCAAGAGATGATAGGATACTTAAAGCCTCTTCTGCCAAATTCTCTGAAGATCTGGGTATCCCCTGGCTCCAAGCCCTTGCTTTTGTCTTGTTCCACCTTAGATCTAGGACATCTGGTTTCCAGAAGCTTAGTGCCTATGATATAATAAGAGGATGCCTTTTTCCAGTGTACCAATGGGTGGGAAGTATAGCAGCCAAGGGCTCCCTCCTATGGTACTGTACTACCTTGGTGGAGAAAATCTCAGAAACTCACCAATTTGTCTCATAGTCCTGTTTTATAGGAATAACAACAGAAATAAAGCTCCTGATCCAATCCACAGATTGAGTTATTGGGAACATGACTAATGGACAAACTCCTCTGGTTTGTTGTGGAAAGGGCCTTTTGAAATCCTGCTCACCACCAAGGTGCTGACAAACTCAGTTGAGGAGCATCCTGAATCCACCTGTCATATCTCAAAAGGACAGCCCTGCCCACTTTGATTGTGAAATGTACTGGTGACTTGACCTTGAAAATGAAATGGGATCCAAAGCAGCTAGCATCCATGGCACAAAGCTGTTCCCAAGAATCCGAGACTGAGAAGCAAATGACAACAGATGCAGATACTAACCCAAGAGACAAAACATGGGCTGGAGTTTGGAGTTACTCCCTCTATGAACTAAGTCTTTTCTTTTTAACTATTGTCTTCTAAATAACAATCTTGATGTTTGTGGAAGAAGCACTTTCTGAATTCTCATATTTGTGGATTTCTTCGTTTCATTTTTATGCTGTTCTTATTTCAAATCAGTATGGCATACGATATTTATTCTTGTCCTTATCCCCTTACTCTGGTAGAGAGGCTTAAATGCCTTACCCCATCCAGAATTACCCCCACTGGAAGCTCAATGCAAGACTTCTCTAAAACATTCAGTTTAACTATTTTTTTTGACCTAAAGGGTCATGATTTTTTTGACTGAGACAGAATGTTCCAAAAACTCCTGCTCTTCCTTGAGCTAATAAGGCAGCAAGTCCTTGTTTGCTACACAGAGCAACAGTTTTTATCCTCGACCTTTGCCTCTATCCATAGGTTCCTGGTGCTATGAAAGTCCCAGGCATTTAAAATACTTGGAAGCACATCTGCCTGTGGGGAAAGGGAGCCTACTCAACAAGAAGTAGAGAACTGAACTGTAGAATTGAGGCCCCTAGGATATTAGACTCTTACCTATGGGATTCATTATACTTGGGTGTCTCTAGAAATTCAGACTCCACCCTGCATCCTCAGTACAAGTGCCAACACAGGCTCCCACCTTGGATCATTAAATTACAAGCAATTTAATTCTACCTTCATCTGGAAATCCTCCCGGGTTGCTTCCATGTATACCTCATTGTAATCCTCTGGGCAGTTTCTGTGGTCACACAGGTTTCCGTGAACTAGACATAGGTATCTTATAACACTAAAATACTCCCTGTAATAAGTGGAGTGTGGGAGCCTGCCATAACAAATCAGGCATCAGAACATTGAGCTTTGTCCCAAATACTGGAAGGTTCATCACCAACCTCCAAACACACATGGTTTTGCTTGCCCTCATGGTACTGGAAAATCTCTGTTTGCTGGACACCCTAACCACTGAGCAAGGGGGGTCATGTGCCTATATTCAGAAGGAATGTTGTATCCAGGCCAACCAGTCCTTCCACATAGAGGAATACCTTAGTGCTCTAAGTAGACAAGCAGAAGATTTAGGGAATAGGGACCAAAACCTTCTCAAGCAGGTTTGCTTCTCAACTTCCTTTGACTTATTCTCCTGGTTACCTTTAAACTCTGCCAGCAATCTCCACACTGCCCTCTCTCATCTGACATTTGTCCACCTTATTTATCATGCCTCTGTCTTGGTTTATATACTCTAGCATTACATAAAATCAAGAGCATGTTTCAGGTGGTTATTGCCCCTCAATCTGCATAGCCATCCCCACCTTTTATGAGAAGGAGGTAATGTCATGGGATTTATGATTCTCACACTAATTAGCATCATATGATATAGCGATTATACTATTGAGATTGGTTGGAACTCCCATATTTCCAGGAGTTTCTAGTTTGGGAGACATAGCTACATCCAACAAATTACAAGGCAGAGAGATAAAACGAGAACCCCTGACATGCTAACAATTCACAAATTCCTGACCTTATAACTTCCAGGTGAACTGAGCCAGAGGCTACTGCACTCCAGTTCCTATCATGCTAACTCTGATTCTATACACCATAAAATAATCACAAGACTCATTAATGTTTAACTCTCGAGACAATCAACTTAAAAATCGTTCCCACAGGACTCAGGAGGACCTGTATTGTCTCTAAAATGCCGGCAGTCATGGGCCTGCCACGGTCACTGTTTCAAGATCTAAGAATGATTGTTTTGTGATCCACTACCTTGCAGTTTTTTTAGGTGTAGAGATCCTGTCTTTGCACAGCAAGAGAAGGCCCTCTGCTGAGGGAAACTTTCACAGGCAGTCTTGTCTTCCTCACTCTGAAAGTAATTAAACCACTACTTGATTCCTTTCATACCTACCTTGTGCTTGCTCTATTCATCTCTGGATATTCCCAGGTTAGGTACCAGTCCACCCTATACTACATTTCAAATTCTTTTTACATATGCAGTTGTTTGAATGATGTCTCCACCACTAGACTGTCAGCTTCTTGAGAGCAGAGATTGCTTTTTTTTTTGGTTTTGTTTTGTTTTTTTCGTTGTTTATTTAATTTCTTTATATGTAAGAGTTTTCCACAGTGCCTTGCAAACAGTAGGCACTTTCTAAATGCTTGTTGACTGACTGAGAGTGCTTTGGGTGATCATCATATTTGTTCTTAACTTTTTAGCTCTGTTCAGTAATACAGGAAAAAGGAAATTTGATTCTATTGCACAGAAATGATTAAAGATTATGCAGAAGTTTCAAGAGCTCTGAGTATTTTATTGCTTTATACGAATCAAATAATATAAACTTTACAATAGCTCAAAAATATTTGTTAAATGCATGTTCCCCATATAATCTTGAGCAAAGTACACTTTGCAGACTCATAATTAAACCACTCAGTCCAGGTCAGGACCATGCAAACACAGAATAACCTGGAATCAGCCAAGCATTAAGTAGCTGAGGTCAATACTTCTGTCCCTATAACTAGAACTTTGTATGGTGAAAGCTGAGTGACAAAAACATCATAAAGAGAAGCAGGAGTCAATGTTTAATTACTAATGTATTTATTGGTATTGTAAATAAAGGGAAGGAGAAGATCAAAACATATTACTGTTCCAATATCCAAGTCCACACAAGGCCTTCAAAGATGATTCCTGGATGTCCATCTTCCTTTTTCTACATAGAAAGAAGAAGGGAAACAGCTTAGAGGAAAAGAACTGTTCTGGATTAGGTCCCTTTGCTGATGGCAACGACAATCACAAAGTCATACATTACTGAAATTTTAAAAACAAAACAAAACAAAAATTTTAGACCCTGGGGAGGGATATTTATAAGTAGCATGAATGAAAGGGAGAAAAGAATAGATGAAGTTTGATCTCTCTGTTCCTCTTTCCCCACCTTCTCTCTCTCCTTTCTCCTCTCTCTCTCATTGTCTCTCTCTCTCTCTCTCTCTCACTCTCTCTCTCTCTCTCTCTCTCTCTCTCTCTCTCTCTCTCTCTCTCCCCTCCCCCCCACTGTGCGGCCGTGTCTCTCTCTCCCTCTGCTATAACCCCATCTCCTTCTCACTCTTTCTATTATCACTGTGTCTGACTCTCTCTGCCTCTCATTTTCCCAGGCTCATTATCTTCTTCTCTCTGTGTGTCTATCAAGGAGAATGATGCAGAGATAAAGAAAAGTGAGCAAATATTTGGAAGAAAAAAAGAGTAATGAAGACTCAGGCTGTAATGGAAAAAGAAAAGAACTCTAAAAAATTTGGGGACTGATATGATGTTTTTTGACAGAAAGTACATATTCAAACGTGGACCTTGGTTTACTGAGAATAACAATGAATTTAAATACCTTTGGGATGGGGAGAATGGAGAGAGAGAGAAAGAGAGAGAGAGAGAATGAGAGAGAGAGGACAAAGGACTCCCAGGCATGGTCCAGGTTCAGTGTAAGCCTGGATGGGGTTATATGATGAACGATCATCCACGTGATTGGCAGGAACAAGCCAAGCAAAGACTCATAAAATGACATCAGCAGAAGGCATTGCCAGCTTGCTATATCAAAATCTCTATATATGTCTTGGTTACTTGTGTTTCTTACATGTGCATCCCTCATGTGAGGATGCCCACATGATCTCTATTCATTCATAACTTCTCCATATTTTTTATTAAGTTCCACCTTTTACTTATTTTAAATGAAGGAAAGTAAACTTAAGTGTCAAGAGATGGTGAAATATGTACTTTTCTACTTTTTTTTTGCCTTAGTTATGAATTGTGTCCATCAGTCAATATTTATTAAATGCTTAAAATATCCCAGGTCCTATCACTAACTGTTAGAAAGTAAAACACCTCAGTGGAGCCTCTTGGCCTATGGTTTAAAGGAGGTTCTGTTCCATAAAATTATTAGAACTTGGGGTGATTAAATGATGTTCTGGGGCAATTAGGATCTTGTGAGCTATGGAGGGGAAGAAAGAATGATGGGAAGGAGGGAATAGAGAAAAGAGAGGTAAAGATTGGATTTAAATGTTGGTAGCCTGAATTCTTAAGATTTGTTAGGGTTATGAATGGAATTATAAGACATCTTTTACATTCTAGTTATTTAAGAGGGTGAGAAAGAAAAATTAAGGTTACTAGAATTATTTGGGGATGTGGGAAAAGGTTGTCTTTTTCCTCAAAAGCCGGACAGAATTTCTCGTGAATTGACTCATTCCACAGAATGATACACATCCAAAAGGACTGTTACTCCGAGTGACAGATACATGGAAAGGGAGGAGAGGCTCAAGCACAACCCTCCTCAATTTATCATATGAAAGCCCTTGGAAGGTCCTAATTTGTGATGCATATAGAGACAATTTCAATAAAAAAGTCAAAGTGAATTCCACCTACTTGGTTGAATATTTTCTACTCAGCAGTCTTACCTGTATTCTGTATAGAGTCTTGTTTTGTGGGGGGGAAATACAAAACGGCAAAGAATGATGAACTTTTAAACATTTTCACAAGTTTTGTTTGGTTTTTCCTCTCTCTGAGCACATATGACTTTCAATCTAGATAAGGCTTTCTTGGTTCCTATGCCTCCAGTTCCAAAGAGAAGGAAATAATCTCCTTTCCATGTTATTAGGGTTTCAAGAGGGCTCAATATCCTCAGGCTAAAAATCATTTCACCCATCACAATACTTTTTTTATATGACATTTAAGACCATAGAATTTGCAAGTGGAAAATAGCTTAAAGTCTATCTAATGGAAATCTTCCATTTTCTAATGAGAAATCTGAAGGAATTCAAAAAAGATTGTCAAGTCAACTAGCTTTATTGAGCACTTAACCATGTACCAGGCACCATGAGTTGACAAAAGTCATACTGACAGAGGAAGAATATCAATCCAAGGGTGTTGACTCCAAATATTTTTCTTTTAACCCAATATATTACCTTTCCCCAGACCACTAGATATAGAATCAAGGGACTGGGGTCCATGTCATAGCTTTCAAACTGCTAGCCAGCTATGTTAGATGGAAAGTTATTTAAGCTCTTTGGATCTAAGTTACTTCATGTAGAAAATGGTGATGATAATCTCCCTGAGAGGCAGAATGGCACAAGAGATCAAAAGCCAACTTCATTTTCAAAAAGTACTCTATCTCACAATATTCTACATTACTTACTGCCTCAATACAACTTCTTGAGTAGATGGAGATAGACCTGCACTGGGAAAAAGATTTTCAGATTTATTTTCTACAGAACTGTGGTTTCATCTCTTGATTACATCTATATCTGAGACAGGTACAGCACTAAGGTAACTTAAATCCCATATGATACACATTGTTATGTTTACATATTTAGGCTAACTCTATATAATACCATAATTTCTGAAAAAAAAATATATTTCATTCCAACACCTAGTTTTATTGAGCAGTGGCTTTTGAGGAAATATTTAGATGAATTCTGAATATGGAGATCCCTTTTAAATTAAAAAAAATCTTTCCTATTTGAAATGATGTCACATCAACTATACCTGACCCAGCACCAATAACCTGTTAACATGATCACCTCTGGTTAGAAGTTCAGCTCCATGATGGGAGGAACTACTTCACTCTAAATATACTTCACTGATTTTGTTTTGTTTCCCAACAATAAATGTCTGTTGATTGAGTGATTATTGGTATTATGAAGACAGACCTTCCCCTTTACCCAGAATAAAGGGTCTGATAACTAAGGAGGAATTCATAACTATTGCCGTAATAATTTTGTCTCTACCTGAACTGCCCCATCTTAGAGAGATGATCTGTACCTTGGATGATTCGGATAAATGCTTTGTCAAGAAAGAAGGACTCCATGCAGTAAAGGGAAGAATTAAAATGATGTCTATATGAGAGGCAAAAAATTCTACATGTGGGGGGAGGCTAGGTGGCACAGTGACTAGAGCACCGGACCTGGAGTCAGAAGGACCTGAGTTCAAATCTGGCCTCAGACACTTGACCCACTTAATCCAGCCTCAGACACTTGACATACTTATTAGCTGTGTGACCTTGGGCAAGCCACTAAACCACAACTGCCCTGCCTTCCCCCCTCCAAAAAAGCAAGAAAAGAAAATTCTTCATGAATGTCCAAATCTGAATAGAAAATGAAAAATTCAGTCATTTCTGTTTCCCGATGTAATGATGTTTTTTATTCCACGGAATGGAAACCTTTCATTAGAAACAGGAACTTTTTCCTTTTTTCCCCAGTATTTTGTGCCAGATAGTTCAGTTCAATTCCTTAAGAAATCATTAAATTATTATTATGTGCCAGTCACTTTGTTTAGTTCTGAGTGTGCAAAGAAAAAGGAACAATTTAAATTCTATTTTGGAAAAAAAACCAAACAAACATGAAGTCAAGTAGGTGAAGCGACTGTTCCACAGTCAGTTAGTACGTTGCAGAGCCATTGCAAGCCTTTACATATTGGCTTCTCTATTGAGGAAGAAATGATTAATCATATATTATCCAAGATTGAGACTGGTCATTACAGCTAATTATAACTAGGATTTTTCTTTGCATTACTATACTCAGTGTGCCAATTGTTCTCCTAGATCAGCTTATTTCACTCTATATGAGTTCAAAAAATGTTTACTCTTCCTCTTAATTTATCATATTATTAATTTTCAACAATTCAATAAATACTTTATTGTATTTATGATCATTTGTTCAGCCATCCTCTAGTAATTGGACATTTATGTCATTTCAACTTTCATTTTCTAAAATTAAAAATAAATTAAAAGTAATTTCTTATAGAAAGGATTGTTCTTTCTGACTTTGACCTTGGTTGATATGCAAAGTAGTGAGATTGAGAGAAAGGATATAAACAAGTTGCTACCTAGTCTTCTTTATTCCAAATTGTTTTGAAAAATATGTGCACCTATTAATAGCTTGACTGAAACAGGATAAATGTGTCTCTCTTCCCATTGCTATGGTTGTTCAGTCTTTTCAGTCATGTCTGACTCTTCATAATCCCATTTGGGGTTTTCTTGGCAAAGATCCTGGAGTCATTTACCATTTCCTTCTCCATTCCATTTTACAGAAGAGAAACTGAAATAAATGGGGTTAAGAAACTTGATCAATAGGACTTGTCCAGACCCATGTGTCTGAAGCCAGATTTTAACTCATGAAGATAAGTCTTTCTGATTCCAGGGCACAGTTCTTTACCTACTTTGCCACCTGGCTGCTTTTTATTCCTCAAAAATAAACTGTGTCCAGCAGTGGATCAATGGAATAGATTGGATATACGAGACTCAGCAGCCAGTGACTATAGTAATCTACTGTTTGATAAACCCAAAGACGCCAGTTTTGGGGATAAGAGTGCACTATTTTGCAAAAACTCCTGGGAAAACTGGAACACAGTATGACAGAAATTGGGCATAGACCAATATCTAACACCATACACCAAAATAAAGTCGACATGAGTGCATGATCTAGGTAAAAAGGCTGATACTGTAAGCAATCTGGGAGATCAAGGGATAGTTTACCTGTCAGATCTGCGCAGGGGGGGAAGACTTCATGATGAAACAAGAGTCAAGAGAGCCTTATGAATTGGAATATATATAATTTTGATTATATTAAATTGAAAAAGTTCTGTACAAACAAAGCCAGTGTTACCAAGATTAAAAGGGAAGTGGAAAATTGGAAATAGTTTTTACAACCAGTGTCTCTGATAAAGGCTTCATTTCTAAAATATACAAAGAATTGAGTGAGGTCTATAAGAATACAAGCCATTCCCCAATTGATAAATGGTCAAAGGATATGAACAGGCAGTTTTCAGATGAAATTAAAGATATCTGTAAGCATATGAAAAAATGTTCCAAATCACAAGTGATTAGAGAAATGCAAATCAAAACAACTCTAAGGTACCACATCTCACTGGCCAGATTGGCTAAGATGACAAAACAGCAAAATGATAAATGCCGGAGAGGATGTGGAAAAAAATGGAACACTAATGCATTATTGGTGGAGCTGCAAACTGATTCAGCCATTCTGGAGAGTAATCTGGAACTATGCCCAAAGGGCTATAAATAACTGCATACCCTTTGGGGTATTGACCCAGCAATACTACTTCTAGGGTTATATCCCAACAAGATCAGAGAAGTGGGAAGAGGACCCTTATGTACAAAAATATTTATAGCGGCTCTTTTTGTGGTGGCAAAAAATTGTAAAAAAGGGGATGTCCATCAAATGGGGAATGGCTGCACAAGTTGTGGTATATGAATGTAATGGAATACTACTGTGCTATAAGAAGGAGCAGACAGACTGCATAATCACCTGGAGAGACTTATATAAACTGATGCTGAGTGAGGAGAGCAGAACCAGGACAACTTTGTACACAGTTACAGACACAATGTATGTGTGACAACTAACTTGAATAGACTGGGCTCCTCTCAGCAATGTAAGGTTATAAGATAACTCCAAAAGACTCATAAGTGAAAGAGATATCCACATCCAGAGAAAGAGATACAGAGTCTGAATGCAAATTGAAACAAACTATTTGCTCTGTTTCTTTTTCTTGTTTTCTTTTGTTTCTTCTTTCCCACTGATCATTCCATTAGTTACAATCCTTCTTTACAACCTGACTAATGATTAATGGGAAGATATTTTTAGATTCTGTATCTGAGTGCATGCTGCCATGATGGGAGGAGGTGGAGAGGGAGGGGGAGAAAATCTGAAACTCAAGGGACTGTGGAACTGAATGTTGTAAGGTAGAAGTAAATAAACCAATTTAATTTTTTTAAAAAAAAGTGGCAAGCCCTGGTGTTAATTGGTCTGAGAGGCTGTCTCAGCCTCAGTCACCAGAACTTTTATCCCTGGAATACTGAGGTGGGTTAGCCTGGGAAGATCAAGGGAACCTCTGCTGATCATGAACGCCAGACACAGCTGTGCTGCAAAGAATGATGGAGGTGAGAAGGAACCAGCACATGCCCAAGTTGTGCAGAAGCAGTGGGACAGAAAACCCCTGTGAGCACTTACAGGAGGTGGAGGTTTAGCTTTGGTTTCAGGCTAGAGGGAAGAACTGAATATCGGGGGCAAGCCACCATTGCCCACACCCCACTGCTAGAAATGACTACAAATAATTAAGCTATCACCACAAAAAATGCGCAGGCCAAGGAGAAAGAATCCAACCATAGAACCAGGTATGGAATAGAGATGATTAGGATTCATCTTCAGAGGAGGATATTGAAGTAAAGAAACACCCAGAGTAATATCAAAAGGTTACCTGTCCAAAAACAATTTGTAGAAGGTCTTTACAAAGACATTAAAAATCAAATGGAAGACATGGAGGAAAATCTAAAAAAATAAAATAAAAATAAACCAAGAAAAACAAGAAGAGTATGAAAGGAAAGTCAATCAACTAGAAAAGGAGATCCAGAATCTTAAGGAAGAAAACGACATTGAGAAAATTAGAATTATGCAAAGTGAAGCCAGTTAAATTGTAAGAGATCAAGGAATGATTAAACTAAATATAAATAATAAAAAATTGTAGAGAAAGTGAAATATCTTGTAAGAAAGACAACATATTTGGACAATAGATTAAGAAGAGAATGTATTTTTTAAAATGGATTAACAGAAAGATATGATCAAATAAAAAATCTTGATACAATAATACAAGCAATAATTAAAGAAATGTGTCCTGAAGTATTAGAACAAGGAGAGGAAATGGAAATAGATAAGAAATACATCAACCACCACTTAAAAGAGATCCTCCGAGGAAAACTTTTTTTTTTCTATATGAGATTCTTTATTAAATTTTTTTGAGTTACATCTTTTCTCCCCGTCTTTCCCCCGCCCAGCACCCCAAAACAGCCATCCCAGTATTTCCCCCC
>CM053582.1:364823735-364843413 GCA_028627135.1 Pseudochirops cupreus | reverse complement strand
CTTCCAGTGGGGATGGGTGGTGAGGGAGGAGGAGAAAGAATCTGGAATCTGGAGTTCCATAATCAAATGTTATGAATGTGTATCTATCTATCTATCTTTGTATATAGATATATAGATATATATATATAAATATAGATATATATAGATATAGATATGCAATTATTATTATTATTATTGACTACATCCAACTGGAACTTGAGATACACAGGCACTGCAGTTGGGAGATCCATTCTGCCCTACCAAAAAGTGACATAGGAGAGAATAGACTGGGGGGTGGGGGGGAAACACTGGAATGGCTGTTTTGGGTTGGTGGGCGGGGGAAAGACGGGGAGAAAATATGTAACTCAAAAAAAATTTAATAAAATAAATTTGAAAAAAAGTAATTGTAAAAAGTAAATGCTATTTCCAATAAAACAAACTCAAAGCCTATGCAGAATATCGAATCTAGAACTAGTTGCCCTACCCTTACCAAAGCCACCCCTTTCTGTTTGTGACTCATATTTATGTAACTCATATGCTCACTTATCTCCAAGGTTTACATAGCGCTTTCTCCAAAACAATCCCAGCATATACTGCATAGCACCTGAAGGCTGGCCGAGTGCTTTACGTGTATTATCTCTTTAGATCTCCACAAAAACCCGTGAAGTCAGTGCTTTCATTACTACTCCTTTTTATAAGCAAAGAAACTGGGTCTGAGAGTTTTAGTGACTGTCTCAGGGCCACACAAGCAGTCAATAAAACATTTATTCAGTCCCTACTCTAGTATAGGTGCTATGTTAAATGCGGGGAATACAAAAAAAATTAAAAGACAGTTCTGGCCTCAAGCAGCTCACAACCCAAGGGCAGTGACAACATTCAATCAAACATGTACAAAGAAGCTTTATTTTGTAAATACAAAGTGATTAAATGTGGCAAGGGTTGGGAAATTAGCAGTAAGAAGCTTTGGGAAAATGAGAATTAAGAAGCATTGGGAAATGGGATTTTATGGGAAGGAGATGGACTTCATATTGTCCTGTAGAGGCTTATACAATTTGATGCTAAGTGAGAAGAGCAGAACCAGGAAAAGTTTGTACGTAATCACAGACACAACGTATGTGTGATGACCAACCTAGATAAATTGGACTCTTCTCAGCAAAGCACAGCTATAAAACAACTCTACAAGTCTCACGATGGAAGGAGATACCTACATTCAGAGAAAGATCTAGAAAGACCAGAGTTTAAATGGAGACTGAAGCAATGCATGCTATTGTTCTTTTTTGTGTTTGGTTTTCTTTCTTTTCTCCCATTGTTCACTCCATCAGTTACAACTCATCTACACAACCAGACTGGTATAATTTGAAAGTATTTGCATATCCTATACATGATTGCAGGCCACTATGGGTGGGAGGGCAGAAGGGAGAGGAGAAAATGTCAAATCCAAGGGATTGTGGAACTGAATCTTGTAAACTAAAAATAAATGAACAAGTCAATGAAAAAAAAAAGAAGATGGGATTTTAGTTGAAACTTGGAAGAAGACAGGGAAGCTGGTAGGGGAGAGGAGGAATAATAATATTCTCAACATAGGAGACAGGCAGAAAAAATGTCTAGAAGTTAAAGAGCAGGTGTCATGTTTGAGTAACAGCCTGGAGGTCAATCTTTCTGGATTACTGAGGTCCTGAGGAAGAACTAGATATACAGATATTGGAAAATTTCAGTTAGGGAGAAAGTTGGGAAGGGTTTGGAATACCTTGAAGAGGATTTCATTTTTGATCCTGGATTAGAGAGTGAGCCACTGCAGTTTAGTGAGTAGGAAGGTGCCATGGTTGAACCTACAGTTTAAGAAAACCACTTCTTCTGAAAAATAGAGGAGAGTGAGGAGAGATCTGAGCTAGGCAGACCCACCCGTGGGCAATTTTAATAGTACAGGTACAAGATGATGAAGGGCTGAATCAAAGCAGCAGCAGCATCCAAAGACAGAAGATTCTGCAAAGGTGAAATCTACATGCCTTTGCAACACATTGGATATGGGGGATGAAAGATGGGGAGAAATTTATGATGATGATCAGGTTGCCAACTCAGGGGGCCCCAAGGATGGAGATGGCATCTTCTATGACAGTTAAGCTCCTTTTTGAGTTCTTTCATGAGATTTTCCTGACATGAGCTGCCTTTGCATTTTGCTTAGGGGTTTTGCTCATAGGTTTTGGGATGTTTCTTCCCCTTCTGCATTCATGTCTCCGTCTTCCCTGTCACCATAACAGCTCTCTAAAGTCAGATTATTTTTGGTTGTTCTCTGCTGATCTCCTGCCCCTTCTCATGGCCTTTTTCCAAACGTTCTTTTAAATTTGAGCTTCACTTCCCATGTGGAAGGCCCACTGTCTCCAGCTTCTAGTGCTAGTTGGCTGCAGGTCCCAACTGTTTACCTGGCATTGTCCAAATATTGCCTGAGGCCCAAGGGAGACCATCCTATCTGGTATCAAATTGCAAGGCTGGAGTAGGGCCGAATGGCATAAGTTGATTCCCCTGGCTATCTAAGACATGTAGGGACCTGCTGTTGGCTTTTGCCTGTTCCGCCACCCTGGCATTGTAGGTCTCCCTCTGGTTTTTGGTGGGGTGGGGAAAGGAGAGCAACTCACTGGTGGTCTGCTGGGATGCTTCCTGTGCTTGAATGCACTCTACTTTTACCTGAATGAGATGGACTTTCTTGCCTATTCTCCAAGCCTCCCAGGCTAAAAGACCAATCCACCCCAACTTTCTATTGGCTCTGCTATCCCAGAATTTGTTTCAGGATGCTAGTCCATGGTTGCTTAATTGTGTGTAGATGAATATGGGAGAGCTACAGAGATTTACTGTCATTCTGTGTTATGGCTCCTGTCCCAAAGTACCTATTATCCCAAACCCCCAAAATCTCCTTCACCTTGTTCTACCCTGGGTCGCTCACTTTCTTGTTGTTAACCCCTGGTAACAGTAATGCAATATTCACAATGCCCACCGTGGTTATGAATATGCAGGTATAGTCGGGAATCACAAAATGTAACAGATTCTCCACATGGAGGACAGAAACAAAGCCTTTATTCCAATACCAGAAAACTGAGTCCCAGAACCAGAAAGTCAAAATCATTACAACAACTACCAAGTTGGTACACACAATTAATGCAGTGAACACTCACATTGCCAAGCCCCAAAGCAGGGTTTCTCCTCTCTCACTCATGGTAGCTCCTCAGCCTGGTTCTCAGAAGCTCTCAGTAGAAGTTCTCAGAAGAAAAGTCTCAGGAGAAGCTCTGTTCTCAAAATCCAAATCACTTTCTCCAGCCTGGGCCTCTCCTCCTTAGCCTCCACTGGGCTTACCCAAAGAAGTTCTGCTCCCACAAGTTCTGTTCTTAAAATCTTTGCCTCTCCAGGCTGGGCCTGTCATTATGTATGGTATTAGCTCCTCCCTGTTTCACCCCTTCCTGTTAGGTCAGCAACCAGTGTTCATACTTTCTGTGTCTTAACAGAGGCTTGATATAATGAACTTGAAACTAAATGCTAATTACCTGTTTACTTGCCAATACAAGGGCATGGAAAATCTTCTAATCCCATTAACATGGCACCTCTGTTCTGCCATCTTGATCCCAGTTGCCCCTGCCAACCAATTCATTTTTCCTCATACCTGGGAGGTTTCTCAATATACATGAACTATCCTTCCTTCCAGGATCTATGGAATTATCACTTTGTGCCAAAGGCATAGCTTTAGTGGCTTTTTCATCTCCACCTGAACAATCAAGAAAAAAAGAAATTGCTACAGTCTAGAAAAGGATGCTTATTATGAAGGAGGAGGAACTTCAATAGGAGGCATTTATACTTGATAAGTCTATAGGACTATGAGTCTTATGACGCCCCATGATGAAACTCCTTCATTCATTCGGCCACAGGGACCTGACAAGCTAGTAGAACTTGCCCAAAATATTGAAGGGGGAATTTCACCTGGCTACCACCACCAGCTAAAACATGTTACACTTGCCCCAAATATAAGGCAGCCATGTCTCTGAAACCAGTTAGTGGGTAATTTCCTCTCTAGATGCCCCCTTTAATATCTGTCAGGCCAGCTTCATTCAATTGCCACTTGCCCATGATTGCAAAGATGCTTTACCTATGAGCTGTATGTTTTCATGGTAGGTGAAAGTAATTAATTTCCTGTTGTACTGTCACAGATTCTGGGGGACAGAAGATTCTGCTAGAAAAGGGAGTTAGGGAGACCCTAAAGAAATAGGTAGTGACAGAGGTAGCAATTTCACAGGAGTTTCATGAACTAATCTGCTTTAATCCTGGACAATCCCTCAGCATCTCCATTGTGCCTACCACCACCAGCACCAATACCACCCTGATCTTCAGGAAAGGGACAGTTAAAACCTCTTGTGCTAAAGTCTCTGAAGAGCTAGGTATCCCCTGGTACAAAGCCCTTAGTCTTGTTGAGCCTTCAATCTAAACCATAGGGTTGCAACTAGCTCAGTCCCTTTGAGATATTAACAAGATGCGTTATGCTGCTGTACCCATGGGTGGGAAGCATAGGAACCAAAGGCTCCCTCACACTCTATTTGTTCAGGGTTGGTGCAGAAAATGTCAGAAACTCACCAACTTGTCTCCCAGTCACATTCTTTGAGAATCCCAACCAATACTGGGCTCCTGATATAACCCACGGATTGGGTTTATTGGAAACACCACCAAGCAAAAAAACTCCTTGGAGGCATAGTGGAATGGGTCTTTTGCAGTCCTGCTCACCACCAAACTGCTGCCAAAGGCAGGTAAGTAGATCAGGGACCCACCTGTCACATCTCCAAAGGGCAACACTGCCCAGTTTGATTGTGGCATCCACCAGCGTCTTTACCTTGAAAATAAAATGGGCTCCAAAGCAGCTGATATCTGAGGCAGCTGTTCCCAAGACCCCCGGGCTGAGCAGCAAATGACCCTAGATAGAGGCCAGTAACCCAAGAGACCAGACATCACTTGACAAGGTTGGTGGTTACTCCCTCTGTGAACTAAGTCTTCTCTTTCTCACTACTGTCCTCTTAGCACCAGTCTGGGTGTTTGTGGAAGTCGCAGTGTCTGTCTTGTCTTTCGGTGGGCTTCTTTCTTTCATTTTTGTGCTGCTATCTCAAATCAGTGGATCTTGGGGTATTTATTATACTCCTAATATCCTGACTCTGATCAAGGGGCTTAAATGCCTTGCCCCACCCCCAGCCCGGAATCACCCCATCAGAAGCCCAATGCAAAGCTTCTCTAAAACACTGGATTTAACAGAGTTTTGGGCAAAGTGTCCACAGAGCTCGCCCTTCAAGCTTTAGTCATCGCCTCCGCTTGAGAAGCCAGGATCACGACCCCAGCGTGAGGGTCCTGTTTTAGGGCTGAAAAGCGTGTTCCGAAAGCACCTGCTCTTTCCTGGGCTGAGAAGTCAGCCTGTTCTTGTGTGCTGCCCAAGACCCGCAGCCCTCATAACGGGAGCCGCTCTTGTCCTCTGCCTTCCCCTCAGTCCGTCTTGTCCTAATGCTGCCCTCAGTCACACACGTGACCATACCTGTGGGGGTGGGAGGACCCCAACCCAGAGACTGTGAGGCCCCCAAGAGCACAGACTGCTCATTTCTGCTGCCCAAGACCCGCAGCCATTGTAACGGGAGCCGCTCTCATCCTCTGCCTTCCCCTCAGTCCATCCTCTCCTAATGCTGCCCACAGTCACAGGCGTGACCATACGAAGCCCCCCACCCAGAGCCCGTAAGCCCCCCGAGCACAGACTGCCCATTTCTGCTGTGTTCTCTGCCTTTCTCCCTAAGTACAACCACAGGGTTCGGCAGAGAGCAGACAATCGTTAAATGTTGTTGACTGACTTAGTGATGTATGGAGTCATCTGATGTTCTCTTGGATTTTTAGTTCTATTCAGAAAAGTAGGAAAAAGGAAAAAACCCGTCTCTACTCTAAGGAAATGGATAAAGATTATTCCGGAGCCTGGAACAGCTAGGTGCTATTGCAGTGAACAGAGCATGGGCCCCGGAGGCAGGAGGACCTGAAATCAAATTCTGCCTCAGACACTTGACACACTCACAATCTGTGTGACCTTGGACAAGTCACTCGACCCCAAAGGTGATACAGGAAATTGAAGAACCCTTAACATTCCGTCCCTGTTATCCTTCAAACATTATGATCTTTAAATGGGCTCAAATATATTTGTCATGCGGAGGTTCCCCATTTCACTTTCAGAGGAAAACTCTGGGGGCTCCAGACTGGAACACTGAGTCTGGGACAGGGCTGTGCATGCGGAGAACGATCTGGAAACAGCTCAGGACCGCGCCTGGTTTCTGCATCTAGAACCCGTTGCGCTGACGATTGAGGGTCGCAGAGCCCCCCAAAGAGAGCCGAATTCAGTGTTTAAATGCGAGCATCTTTATTGGTGTCGGAGAGGGGAGGAAAGATCCGGGAGTGTGTCCTGTCCCCTCCACGGGACACGCGGGGATTTGGGGGTCTGCCCACGCGCATCTTCCTCTTGGGGCCCTGAAACAGGACGAGGGGAAGCGTGTGGGAGACTGGTAGTGCCTGAGGGGACCCCCCGCGCCCCGACATCGGCTGTCACAGAGGCGCGATGAGTGCGCTTTTAAAAGAGAGGGGAAGGGAGCCGTGGGCGAGGTGAGTGTGAGTGACGTAACGGGGGGGGAAGGGCAGGGGATGTATCTCTGTCTCTCTGTCAGTGCCTCTTCTCTCCCTCCTCCCTCCTTCCTCCCTGCGCCCTACGCCCCTCCCGTCCTCGCTCTCGTCCTCCCTCCCGCCGTCCTTCCCATTCTACCGCTTTCCCCTCCCTTTCTCGCTGCCTCCCCCAGTCTCTCCCTTCCGCTCTCTCCCTCCCCTTTCTCTCTCTTTTTCTGCTTCTCTCTGTCTCTCTCCCCATCGCGGGCAACAAGGGAGAGAGAAGCCAAGGGGAGCAAATCATCTAGAGGAGAGAAGAACGAGGAAAATACTTCAGGACCCGTGTGAGGGCAGGTGACAGCAAGGACGTGCACTGACTCGGACACCGGCTTTCTGAGAAGAAGAGAGACGTACCTCACTGGGAGGAAGTCCACAGCCTCCTTACTATTCGTCTTCTTCACTTCTCTCACTTTCGACTTCATCACTTGGAGGTTCATCCTATGGTGGGGGCTCCGGAAGCCCTCCTCCATCATTGTCAGGGGCTTCTGGAGGCTCTTCTGGAGGCTCTTCACCATCTTCGCCATCTCCCTCACCATCACCTCCAGGGGGAGGTGGAGGACCTCCTGGTCCACCTTCAGGGGGAGGTGGAGGCCCTTCACCACTTTCAGGAGGATCAGTTCCCTCTTCTCCTCCTGTATTTTGTTCATTTAAGAGGAGACAGCATTGGAACAAAACAGTCAGATGAAAGAAAGTGCCCCACACACGCTGAATGCACAGAACTGTCGGTGTCCGAGGCTAATTCTCCGAAAGATGGACCTGCCCTGTAGTGCTGAATAAGGGGGACCCCAGCTGACTCGATGGATAACTAAAGGGGATCTCAGAGATCCTTGGGGGTCCCAGGTTCAAGGTAAACCTGGAAGGAAGATCATATTGGCCAATGGCAAACAACAGTCTTAGCCTGCACCCATGTCAGGACAGCTGTAGAAGACACTTGGAAGCTTGCTGTGTCAAAAGCGTGACTTACATGGCTCTATGTGTCTAAATCATGTGTGTTTCTTATATGTGCATCCCCTCATTTGTGCATGACCTAAAATTCGCTGTGTATGGATTCTCTTACACATTTCTCATATAGTTGCAATCTTCCCATTAGTATATATGAAAGAAAGTGAATTCAAGCTTCATGATACAGTTAAAGTATTTACAGGGTATATATATATATATACATATATATATATATATATATATGTGTGTGTGTGTGTGTGTGTGTGTGTGTGTGTGTGTGTGTGTATGTATGTATGTATGTATGTATGTATATGTATATATATACATAAACACATACACACACAATTGCTTTCTTAAGAACTGTGTCCATCAGTCAATATTGATCAAGTGGGTAAATTGTGGCAGGTCCTATGAATGACTTGTACAAACTAAAACAACTCAGTGTGGCCTCTTGGCATATAATTTAAAGAAGATTCTGTCCCACGACATTTCTAGTACATGCAGCAATTAAATGATGCTGTATTGGAAAATACTCTTTTGGACTGTGGTAGGGAAGGATGAAGTGGGTAAAGGTGCCAATGAAGACAAGAGAGGGAATGATTAGGTCTCAGTGTTGCCTTCTAAAGATTCATCATGGTCATGAATGGAACTATTAATGATGTCCTGCATTTTACCTCTTTAAGAGGGGGGAAAGTGAACAAAGTGAGGTTCCTCGATTTCTCTTTAGAAAGGAGAAATGCTTTGTTGTTGTTGTTATTGTTTGAAAAATGGTACGGAATTTCTCATGAATTGTCTCATCCCTTGACAGGGATCACACCCAAAACAGCTGCTGCTCTTGGACAACAGAATGATTAAAAGGGAGGAAAGTCTCAAGCAGAACGCTCACCATTCTATGGGATGAAAGTCCTTGGAAAGTTCTACTTTATGATGCATATGGAGGCAATTTCAACAGAAAAGTTAAAGTAGAGACAAGCTGAATAAAATAATGTTTTCTACCCAGTAATTTTACCTGCATTTTATACCATCTTGTTCTGTGTACTCTACGTGTATGAGGTATAGCAAGGATCATAGATAAATGGAGAATAGAATTAATAGAGTTTAAAGAATAGGTTGGGGCAGCTAAGTGGCACAGTGAATAGAGCAGCAGCCCTGGAGTCAGAAAGACCTGAGCTCAAATCCAGCCACAGACATTTGACACACTTAAGCCATGTGACCTTGTCCAAGTCACTTTAAACCAATTTCCGTGCCTTCCCCCTCCAAACACACACACACACACTCACACACACACACACACACACACACACACACACACACACACACACAGCAAAAATTAAAAAAAAAAGAAGAAGAAGAATAGGTTGGGTACGACTGATAACCCAGACATATTTGAGGAGTCATCAGAACTTGGAAAAGAAGAATACCACCTCCTATTGATCTGACTCAAGGAAGAAAAAAGTACCTAAATTACTGAGGAGGGCAAACTTCAAATGACTTCTCTTGAATGATGCCCTAACGCCCATCCCAACAACCTCCTCACATGATCACGGAGTCTCCGGCCCCCACTTACCCTGAGCTGAGCTCAGGCCCAATAGGACCACTGAGAACAGGAGCAATAACCACTTGGTAGCAGCCATAGTGTCGGCGTTATCTGTGCTACCTGCACTGAGGTCAACTGCTCTTTTAAGGACATCAGAGAACAATGTCCCCTTTGGAATGTCACATTCAGTCACTTACCTGCAGGCATTGTTCATGTCCATATGACTCCCCTCCCTGAGTTTGGGTTGGATTGAGCTTGAAGCCTGGCAAAATTCCTGCCCCAAAGTCATCACCAAATATAAAGTAGCCAAAGACTTTGAAGAGATATTGCCTGGAAATGCCATATATAATATTGTGATTGAAATAATGTGTAGTCTTCCATCCTGTGACTTCCCACTGACACAGAAACCCAGACCCCTTGAAGGTATTTTTATATCCTGTGTTGCAAAAGTCTCTTTAATGTCATTGACTTAGGTCCTTTCACTAGCTTTCTTCCGGTACCAAGAATGAACCAGCAAGATCAATATACAATAGAACGATAAAATAACAGAAATGAAATAACTAGATACAATAATTGTACAGGTGAGCTCCTACCCCATTCCCTCCTGTTAGAACCTTCATACACACCAGCAGCTGTACTCTTTGGTCTCCGGAGGATTTCAGGCTGTATGGGATCAAGCTGCCATACTTCTTTTCATCATTCCTTCTCCACCAATATCTTAAATATTTCCAAAACCTTCAGTAAATTAGGATTCCAATGAATATTTGATGTTCAGAACACATTCTTCCCCAAAACTAAGGTGCCCCTCCATCTTTCTTCCAAATATGTTGCTCACCAAGTCTCTATTATGAACTACTGCTCTAGGTTAAGTTGCTTTTCCTCCTTTTGTTCTTTTGATATCCCATGTCCAATTTACTCATCCCATTCCCTGCCCAGATTCATTGGCTCATAGCATTTAGTTCACAGACTTGGAGAAAGAAAACATTTTAGAGGCCATCCAATCTCATTTTCTAGATGAGGAACATGGAGCCAGTAGGTGAAGTGACTCCTTCACAGTGTGAAAGTCAGTAGCATAGCCAGAGTGCAAACCTTTACCTCTCAGTTTCTCTGTTAATGGAGAAGAGATTCATCATTTCTCATCCAGGATCGAGATTGATCACTACAATTAAGCATCATTGGGATTTTTATCTACATTACTGTAGTCATCGTCCACATTGCTCTCCTAGTCCGGCTTCTGTCACTCTACATGGCTTCACAAATGTTTACACGGCTTCTCTGAATTTATCAGAGTCTTCATTTCTAAAAATTCAATTAATTGTGAACTATATTGATATGATCATAACTTGTTCAGTCATCCATTAGTCGATGGGAGTTTCTGTCATTTTAAGTTTTGTTTTCTATAATTAAAGTTATAAGTAGCTTCTAATGTATTGGATTGATCCTTCTGACTTTGACCTCCTTGACCTGTATTCAATGTAGTGAGACTGAGAAAATGGGCATAAAACGTTATTTACTAATCTTTCTTAATTCCTCATTGTCTTGAAAATATGTGGAGCTACTCATAGTTTGGCTGAAACAGCAAGAATGTGTCTGTTGCCCAATTGTTGTTCTTTTTCAGTACTTTCGTACATGTCTTCCTCTTTGTGATCCCATTTGGTGTTTTCCTGGCAAAGATATTGAGTTGGTTCACCATTGCTTTCTCCAGCTCATTTTATATATGAGGAAATGGAGCAAACAGGGTAAAATGACATGCCCAGTGTGATTTACCCAGACCCAAGTGTCTGAGACCAGACTTGAACTCAGGAAGATGAGTCTTTCTGATTCCATGTCCCAGCACTCTCTCCACTTTGACACAACACTGCTTATTATCCCTAAAAAATAAATTCTATCCATTTTTAAACAACTTTGCTCATTGGAGAGTTATAAAGCTGTCAGAGTTGTTTTCTTTTCTATTCATCTTCGAATTAATAATTGGGAAAGATCTTTAAAGTGGTTGTAGATGGTTTGAAATTCTTTTGGAAAAAAAGTTCAGTTCTATATCCTGGGGAACTTTGCTTTGGACCATTTTTACTGAACTACTATTTTTCTCTTTTTCCTTTAAGATTCTCTGTCACCAGAGATTACCTACTGTACGAGGGAAGGGTCAGATTTATTTTGAAATTAAATTACTGCATGAGAAAAAGATATAAATATGTTATTTTTGAAATAAAAAGACAATAGGCCATATTCTCCATAGCCAGCTAATTATTTGGTAATATTTTTGGCCTTCTATTGGTCTCAGTCCCATTCATATCCTGAAGATTAGATGATCAGATATAATTACTGTATACAATTTTCTACTCCACTGTTTGTCTTCTTATTCTAGTTGTATTGACTTTACTCATGTAGAGTGATTTACATTTTATGTCATGGCCAGCTCAGTTGGGAGAGATTAGACCAGCTAGTCTCTCATTGCTTATCTTAGGGACACGTGAATAATGAGGTGAGACTCAGAGAAATGAATAATGGCTCCCTTCAATCTCCCAGAGAACAAAGCTTAAAAAGTTAAAGTAAAGCATGCAGAGTGCAGGATTCGCTGGCTGTACCAATCCCAGTCTAAATACCACCAGTGATCACCTCCTGCACTGATGCCTCTGTCCAATGGGGGCCATGGAGGGAGGGCCGAACCAGCTGAGGTAGCTGTGCATCACAGAGGGAGCAGTTCTGTGAGAACATCCTCATGCAAACACATAACTAGCTGTGACCCTCAGGTAGTGACCTTGGGGCAACACATGTTTTGTCCAGTAGCTGGAGCAGAGTGTGGGAATGTTTATGCCCAGAGGCTCTCAACATCTTTATCTTGTAACTGGAAGAGAGGGTAAGAGTGTTTGTGCCCAGAGCCTCTCAACAATTTTATATACTAAAAATTTCACCATAGTCCAAATTGGAAAGTGTGCTTCTTTGTCTTTTATTCCTTCCTTCCTTGTCTTTCTTCTTTCTTTCCTTATTCTTTCTTTCCTTAATTATTCACTCCTCACTTCCATAAGTTTTTGGATCAGGTGACACATCCATTTGTTCCTTATTGTCACACATGGTGCAATATGGAGGCTTAAATCTAATTTCTGTCTAACTCCCTTCCATTTTATAAAGCAATTCTTGTAACTCAATGAACACTCCTTCCTTTGATATTTATGTGCTTAGGGGTAATGAAGAATGAACTGCTGGAATCACTTGTTTTTTTGCCTTATTTAATCTGCCCCATTTATCTCTTTTCCATTTTTACCCAATACCTAGTAATTCTGATGATGATTGCATCATAATATAGCTTGAAAGCTTATTTTACCTTGTCCCAGTTTCTGTTTATTTCCTTGTGGTTCAGTATCTTTTGTTCTCTACACCAATGTTGTTTTATTTTGACTATTTCTAACACATAACCTCTTAGTGCTTTAGTAGCGAGTTATGTCACTAAATGTATAAAATCATATAAATATTAAATTTATTTTTCATTACATTGGCATGGTCTGACGTGGAATAATAAATATGTCTTTAATGATTTTTCCTCCATTTTTGTCTATGAAGAATATTTTTAGTGGTAACTATGTAACACCCAAATGAGCTTTGTGGATATATTGAATGGACTTTGTTTTTCCATAAAATTCTCCCATTCTATTATTTCTATACCAAAATGAGCATTTTTGTGCACTTATTTAATATGTTTTTTCTTTACTATACCCCTTAAAGTTCTTAATTTCTCTGTTAAGTGTCTGGAGTTCTGAAGTAAACCATCACGTCTTATACAAGTAGTGTCTGTGTGTGGGAGGGGGGTGGTGTTCTTTGTAGTTTAGAGACAGTGGTTCTTAACAATAAAACACAAAATATTTCCTCATACAAAGAACAGAAATAAGAGTGTTGTATAAAAAATTATTAATATCTATTAGTACAACTGGCTTTAGACACACAGACACACATACACATATATACATACATACTTTATGGATGTATGATAAATTCACCACATAACGTTCAAAGCTGTCATTTGTTCTCTTTTTAACTTCCTTCTATGTACTATTTCGCATAAAATATTTGTGTACGTTTATGGTGCATATAAAAAAAGTATTTAATAATATTTTAAAAGAAGAATGGAAGAAGAGATTGAAAAATCCAACTTGATCAATATATTGAAAAAGCCCAAACATATATAGAATGTACCTCGTTCATAGACTTTTTCTCACTTCAAAGTAGTGGGATCGGAATATCTTTTTATACCTCTTCTATAGGCCACTCTTGTTCTTTTAAAATGTTACAATATCAAGGTACAGCCAAGATAGTGGAGAAAAGGCAGGAGGTTACCTGAGTTCTCCTCAATTTTCAATACAAAAACAAAGAGGAAAAAAAAACATTAAATTAAGCATCTAAAGGAATTCCGTAGTAACAGAACCCCCAAAACATGGAGTTAAACAATTTTCCAGAGTAAGATGACTTAGATGCACTTCAGGAGAGATCTGTCTTCCTTGGGTAAAAGTGGAATGCAGCCCAGTGAAGGAGGCATTTGGGCAAGCAAGAGGCAGTCTCTTAGCCACAGCACAGACCAGGAACAGAGACCTATGGTCCTGGCTCAGCAGGCCAGTGGCACAGCAAGCCAGCTGTGAGGCCTCTAAGGCCAGTGCAGCAGGCAAATTGTCAGGCTTGGAACCCAGGACACAACATGTAGGACTAGGCTAGGCCACCCCAGGAAAGTGACTGAACCACAAGTCCTGGAGACCCAGGTTCAGAAAGCCAGTGAGCTGGGCCCGGCCCCCAGCACAGGAAACTTAGGCCAGGGCCCCTGGAACCTCAGGAGCAGAGTTCAAGTGGAAAAGTCAAGATATAGGCAAGTGAGCACAAAAGGAGCCCTACCATAGAAAGCCACTATGGAGAGAGGGAAGGTAAAAACATGAGCTCAGAAGAGGACAATGACATTGACCTACCTTCCAGTGAAGTCTCAAAGGGAATAGGAATTGCTCTCAAACTGCAAAATGCTATTGGAAGAGTTCAAAAGTATTTTTAAAATCAAGTAAGAGGGCCAGAAGAAAAATTGAGAAAAGAAATGAGTGATGCAAGATAATCTCAAAAAACCCGAATGTATAGTATGGAAAGGGAAGCACAAAAAGAGACATAAAAAAATAATTCCTTAAAAAATAAGAATTGGGCTTTCTCCTTCAGCCCGCCAAGATGCCAAAAGGGAAGACGGCCACGGGGAAGCAGGGGACTCCGGCCCCTGCTGTAGTAAAGAAACAGGAGGCCAGGAAAGTGGTCAGTCTTTGTTTGGGAAGCATCCCAAGAACTTTGGCATTGGTCGGGAAATCCAGCCCAAAATTGACCTTGCTTGATTTGTCCAATGGCCTCAGTACATCAGAATGCAGCTCAAAGGTCTATCCTTTATAAGTGTTTGAAGTTTGCACCAGCAATTAACCAGTTCACCCAGGCTTTGGATCATCAGACGGCAACTCAACTGCTTAAACTGTCTCACAAGTATAGACCAGAGACAAAGCAAGACAAGAAGCAAAGGCTGCTGGCTCTGGCTAAACAAAAGCCTACAGGTAAAGGGGATGTCCCCAGTAAACCACCACATGGCCTCAGAGCAGGTGTTACCACTGTTACTACCCTGATACAGAACAAGAAAGCACAGTTGGTAATGATTGCACATGACATGGACCCCACTGAGCTAGTGGTCTTGCTACCTGCCTTGTGCTGAAAAATGGGGGTTCCTTACTGTATTATCAAAGGTAAAGCGAGACTCAGCCACTTAGTTCACAGAAAAACCTGCTCAAGCATTGCCTTTACATGGATTAACCCTGAAGATAAGGGAGCCCTGGCTAAACTGGTGGAAGCCATCAAAACCAATTGTAATGACAGATATGATGAGACCTGTTGTCACAGGGGTGGCCATGTTCTGGGTCCAAAATCAGTGGCTTGTATTGCCAAGCTGAAAAGGCAAAAGCTAAGGAACCTGCAACCAAATTGGGTTAAATGTATATTTGATTTTTTCCCTACGTAAAAACAAAAATTTAAACAAAAAAAAATTGGCCAAATGGAAAAGAAGATGCACAGAATGATTTAAGAAGATAATTCCTTAAAAATTAGAACTGGGCAAGTGGGAGCTAAGGCATTATGATACTTCAAGATTTGGTCAAATAAAATCAAAAGAGTGAAAAATTAGAAGAAAATATAAAATGCTTCTTTGTCTAAACAACTGACATGGAAATTTTATCAAGGAGAGAAAATCTGAGAATCGCTGTACTACCTGAAAGTCATAATCATAAAAAGAGTGTGGACAGCATGTCTCAAGAAATTATCAAGGAAAACTCCCCTTGATGTTCTAGAACAGGAGAGTAAAATAGTTATTGAAAAAATTCACCTATCACTTTCTGAAAGAAATCCCCAAATTAAACTTGCAAGGAATGTTATAGCTAAATTCTGGAGCCATCAAGTCAAGGAGAGAATCCTGCAGGCAGCCAGAAAGAATCAATTTAAATACTAAGGAGGAACAGTCAGGGTCACACACGATTTAGTGGCTTCTACATTAAAGGATCAGAGGCCTTGGAATATGATATTTTGGACGTCAAGAGAGCTTAGATAACAAGCAAAAACCAATTACTCAGAAAAATGGAGCATAATCTTTCAGGAGACAAATGGGCATGCAATGAAATAGGGGACTTTCAAACTGTCCTGATAAAAAGACCAGATCTGAACAGAAAATTAAATCTTCTAACAGAAGACTCAGGAGAAACATAAAAAAGGTAAATCAGGAAAAAAAGTGTCATTCAATAAGATTAAATTGTCTACATCCCTACATAGGAAGATGATACTCTAAATTCTGATGAAGTGAATATTTATTAGGATGGTTAGGAATATACATAGAGTGTGTGGGTACAAGTTGACTTTTACATGATGATATAAAAGTGAGGAGGTGAAAAAATGATTTATTGGGAGAAGAGGAAAAAGAAAGAAGAAGGGTGGGAGCAAATTATATCACATGAGGAATTGTGACAGACCTATTACAGTAGAGGGAAAGATGAGAGGGAGTGAGCATTGTATGAACCTAATTCTCATTGGGTTTAGAGCAAAGAGGGAATAAAATACAGTCAGTTTTCCATAGAAATCTATCTCACCCAATTTATATGTAGGACAGGAAGGGGAAAAGAAGAGCCTGATAACATAGAGGGCAGACTAAGGGAAGTGGTGTTCAGAATCAAAACAGTGTTTAGGTGGGGTAGGGTGAAAGGAGAAAGAAAAGTGTAAGGAAGGGGAAAATGGAATGGAGGGAAATACATAGTCAGGAATCATAAGTGTCAATGTGAATGGGATGAAGGCTCCCATAAAATGGAAGTCGATAAGAGAGTGGATTAAAAACCAGAATGCTATGATATGTTGTTTATAAGGAACATCTGAAACAGAGAGATACAAATAGAATAAATGTAAAAGGCTGGAGAAGGATATATTTATGCTTCAGAAGTAATTTTAAAAAAGCAGAGATAGCAACTGGATGTCAGACAAAGCTAAATCAGGAAGAAACAAAATAGAGAAAGACAATTATAGACTATATCACTCATGAATACAGATGCAAAAATTTTAAATCAAATACTAGGAAAAAGACTATAGCAACCTCATGAGAATAATAGACTTTGATCGGGTAGGATTTATTCCGAAAATGAAAGAATGACTCAAGATTAGGAAAACTATCAGTATAATTGATCATATAAACAACAAAACCAGCAGAAACCATGTGATTATATCAGTAGATGTACAAAAGGCTTTTGCGAAATTACAACACTCATTCCTAATAACAACACTAGAAAGTATGGGAATAAAGGGAGTCTTCCTTAAAATGATAAGTAGCTGATCCTAGAACCATCAGCAAGTATTATATGTAAAGGGGATAAGCTAGAATCATTTCCAATAAGATAAGGGGTGAAACAGGGATGCCCACTATCAGCCCTCTTATTCAATTTGGTACTAGAAATATTAGCAGTAGTAATAAGAGAAGAAAAAGAAATTTAAAGAATTACATTAGACCAAGAAGAGACTAAGCTCTCTCTCTTTGCAGATGATGTGATGATATATTTAGAAAATGCTAGAGAACGAAGTAAAAAACTACTTGAGATAATAATTCAGTTTGGCAAAGGTGCAGGATATAAAATGAACCCACATAAATCCTTGGCATTCCTATATATTTCTAATGAAATCTAACAGCGAGAGACAGAAAAAGAAATCCCATTTAAAGTTCCTGTAGACATTATAAAATAGTTGGGAATCTGCCTGCCAAAACAAATCCAGGACCTTTATGAACACAATTACAAAACACTTTTCACACAAAGTCAGATCTAAGGAATAGGAAAAAAAAATTCAGTTGCTTATGGCTGGGTTGAGCTAATATAACAAAAATGACAATTTTACTTAAAATACATATTTTTCCCATACCAATCAATCTACCAAAAAAAAATTACTTTATAGAGCTATAAAAAATAGTAATAAAATTCGATTGGAAGAAAAAAAGGTCCAGAAAATCAAGGGAATTAATGGAAATAAATGCTAAGGGAAGTGGCCCAACCTTACCAGATTTTAATCTGTATTACAATCAGCAGTCATCAAAACTGCTTGGTAGTGGCTGAGGAATAGAGAATCAATGGAATTGATCGGGTACATGAGACTTCACAGTCAATGACTATATTAACCTAGTGTTTGATAAACCCAAAGACCCCAGTTTTGGGGATAAGAGCTCACCATTTCACAGAAACTGCTGGAAAAATTGTAATATAGTATGGCAGAAACAGGGTGTAGACCAATATCAAACACCATATACCAAAATCAAGTCTACATGGGTACACGGTCTCGGTATAAAGGCTGATATTGTAAACAATCTGGGAGAGCAAGGAATAGTTTACCTGTCAGGTTTATGGAGAAGGGAAGAACTCTAGTAAACTTCTACATTAAGGGACCAAAGGGTCTTGAATATAATATTCCGGACATCAAGGGAGCTAGGATTAAAACCAAGAATCACCTACCCAGAGAATCTGAATATAATGTTTCAGGAGAAAATATGCTCATTCAATGAGGTGGAGGACTTTCAAGTATTCTTGGGGAAAAAACCAGAACTGAATAGCAAATTTGACATTCAAACACAAGAAGCATGAGAAGGTAAACATGGAAAAGGAACTTATCAAAGTTGAACTGTTTACATGCCAACATGGAAAAATCAGAATTGTAACTTATGAAACTTTTCTAAGTATGAGGATAGGTGAAGGGAATATAAGTTAATATATATATATACATATATATATAATATATATACACACACACACAGAAACACACACACACACACACACACACACACACACACATATATATATACACATACATATATGTCTTTATAAGAGGTTATATTTTTTTGTAAATTAACTTTTGTTTATTTTTAGTTTACCTTATTGATTTCCACAAGAGTCTGAGTTTCAAATTTTCTCCCTGTCTTTCGCCTACCCATCCCCTGAAAACAGAGATCCCACTGTATACTCAAGTGACCAAAGAGCATGGCTGCTGATGTCTATGAAACTTCTCAAGGAAGGGTATAGGGCAGGAGGTTCTCTGTATGCTTACTGTAACTTACTTTCATTTTAGTTATTTTATCCTTCCATTGTATATCGACCTTGCTGGCTCACTCCTGACATGGGAAGAAAGTTAGTGATAACATTTAACTGACTTTTGCAACACAGGGCATCAAAATACCCTCAAGGAGGTTAGGTTTCTGTATGGTAAAGAAATGACAAGATGGAAGTCTACCCTTCGCTGCAATCACAATATCATATGTGGTGTTTCTAGGCAAGGTTGCTTGAAAGACTGGCTAAGTTTACTTAGCGATGACTTTTTGTGCAGGAGATTTTGTGAGCCCTCAAACTCATTCCAACTAAAACTTGGCACAGCAGTTATGTGATCATGAACAATTCCTACAGATAAGGGACTAAGTTGACATTTGAAGAGGGATGTTGTTCTCTGAGGCCATTTTAAGAACAGTTTCCCTTGGTCCATGCAGCACAGGTAACATCGACATCATGGCAGCCACCAAGTGGCTCCTTCTCCTTTTCTCAGTGGCCCTATTGGGCCTGAGCTCACCTCAATACACAGATGAGGGTAAGTGGGTGTAAGGATACTGGGATTTGAAGATCTTCCACGCCCCTTGAGCTTGCTGATGTAGCAGGAAGGGGTGGAGCAAGAGAACGCCGGAACCAAGCTAGTCTCCCTGCGGTGCTGACTGGAAGCAGCGGCAGAGGCAGTGGCTGCGGTTGCGAACTCCTTTTGCTTTGAGCAGGGCAGAATCTCTGCTAAGGACTCCTGCTGAGGACTGCGTGGGGCAGGAACTGCCAGGGGCCGGAGCTGCTGGGACCAAGCTGCCTGGACGCTGAGCAGTTGCATGCGTGAGGAGAGGAGGATCTTTGCCTGAGGTAGCCTGTCCTGTTTGAAGGCTTGAGGATGTGGGTGTTTACTACTTTGACCACATGT
>CM053582.1:364811014-364823235 GCA_028627135.1 Pseudochirops cupreus | reverse complement strand
TCTCTGAGATCCCCATTAGTTATCCATCGGGTCAGCTGGGGTCCCCCTTATTCAGCTCTGCAGGGCAGGTCCATCCTTCGGAGGGTTAGCCGCGGACACCAACAGCTCTGTGCATTCAGCGCGTGTCGGGCACGTTCTTTCCTCTGACTGTTCTGTACCAACGCTGTCTCCTCTTACATGAACAAGACACAGAAGAAGAGCCCGACGAGCCTCCTCCCCCACCTCCCCCTGAAGGCCCTCCGCCTCCCCCTGAAGATGGTGAAGAGCCTCCAGAAGCCCCTGACGATGACGGAGATGGGCTTCCAGATCCCCCACCAGAGGGTGAAGAGCCTCCACCACCCCCACCACCCCCACCACCCCCACCACCCTCATCATCAGAAGAAACTGAGGAAGAAGAGTGAGGTGAGACAAGTGAAGAGCAGTCACCAGGCTGTCGACTCTCCGCGCCACTGAGGAGGGGGCGGGGGCGAGAGGGGGACACAGGGACCGAGGGAGGGGGTAGAGGGAGGGGGGAGCGGGACAGACAGAGACAGACAGACAGACAGACGTCCCCTGCCCTTCCCCCCCGCTACGTCACTCACACTCACCCCGCCCACGGCTCCCTTGCGCTCTTTTAAAAGCTCACTTATTGCGCCTCTTTCAGGGCCGCTGCCGGGGCCAGGGGGTCCCCTAGGCACGGCCCGTCTCCCACACGCTTCTCCTCCTACTGTTTCAGGGCCCCAAGAGGAAGATGCGCGTGGGCAGACCCCCAAGTCCCCGCGTGGCCCGTGCAGGGGACAGGACTCACTTCCGGATCTTTCCTCCTCCCCTCTCCGATACCAATAAAGATGCTCGCATTTAAACACTGACTTCGGCTCTTTGTGGGGGGTTCTGCCCCTCAATCGTCAGCGCGCCGGGTTCTAGATGCAGGAACACAGGCGCGCTCCTGAGCTGCTTCCAGATTGTTCTGCGCATGCACAGCCCTGTCCCAGACTCAGTGGCCCAGTCTGGGGCCCCCAGAGTTTGCCCCCTGAACGTGGAAGGGGGACCGCTCGTATGACAAATATGTTTGATCCCCATTAAAGTTCATAGTCTTTGAAGGATAACAAGAACGAATGATAAGAGTTCTTCAATTTCTTGTATCCCCTTTTTTTTGAGGGGGTAATGCAAAGCAATTGGGGTCGAGTGACTTGTCGAAGGTCACACAGCCAGTGAGTGTGTCCAGGGTCTGAGGCAATATTTGCACTCAGGTCCTCCTGCCTCTGGGGCCCATGCTCTGTTTACTAGAATAGCACCTAGCTGTCCCAGCCTCCGGAATAATCTTTAGTCATTTCCTTAGAATAGAGACGGATTTTTCCTTTTTCCTACTTTTCTGAATAGGACTAAAAATGCAAGAGAACATGGATGATTCCATACTTCACTCTGAGTCAGTGAACAACATTTAATGATTACTGCTCTCTGCCAAACCCTGCGGTATCACTTAGGGAGAAAGGCAGAGAACACGGCAGAAATGGGCAGTCTGTGCTCGGGGGGCTCACGAGCTCTGGGTTGGGGCCTCCCTCTCCCTACAAGTGTGGTCACGCTTGTGACTGTGGGCAGCATGACGAGACATGGGACTGAGGGTCAGGAAGAGGATAAAGCGACTCCCGTTATAAGGGCTGCAGATCTTGGGCAGCAGACGATAACAGGCTGACTTCTCAGCCCAGGAAAGAGCAGGTACTTTCGAACACGCTTCTCAGCCTGTAAAACAGGACCCTTACGCTGGGGTCGTGATCCTGGCTTCTCACACGGAGGCGATAACTAAAGCTTGAAGGGCCAGCGCTGTGGACACTTTGCCCAAAACTCTGTTAAAGCCAATGTTTTAGAGAAGCTTTGTACTGGGCTTCTGATGGGGTGATTCCGGGCTGGGCGTGGGGAAAGGCATTTTAGCCCCTTGATCCGAGTCAGCGGATTAGGACTCGAATAAATACCTCAAGTCCCAGTGATTTGAGATAAGAGCAGCAGGAAAATGAAAGGAAGAAACCCCCCAAAAGAGAAGCCAGACACTGCGACTTCCACAAACAGCCAGACTGGTGCTAAGTGCACAGTAGTAAGAAAGAGAAGGCTTAGTTCACAGAGGGAGTAACCACCAACCTTGTCAGTCCATGTCTAGTCTCTAGCGTTATTGGCCTGTATCTGTGGTCATTTGCTGCTCAGCCCAGGGGTCGTGGAAACAGCTTCCTCAGATATCAGCTGTTTTGGAGCCCATTTCATTTTCAAGGTGAAGACACTGGTCAATTCCCGAATCAAACTGGGCAGTGTTGCCCCTTGGAGAGGTGACAGGTGGGTTCCTGATCTACTTACCTGCCTTTGGCAGCAGTTTGGTGGTGACCAGGACTTCAAAAGGCCCATTCCATCATGCCCAATAGGAGTTTTTTTGCTTGGTGGTGTTTCCAACAAACCCAACCAGTGGGTTCTATCAGGAGCCCAGTATTGGTTGGGATTCTCAAAGAATGTGATTGGGAGACAAGTTGGTGAGTTTCTGACATATTCTGGGCCAACCCTGAACAATAGAATGGGAGGGAACCTTTGGGTCCTATGCTTCCCACCCATCGGGACAGGGGCATAAGGCATCTTGTTACTATCTCAAAGGGACTGAGCTAGGTGCAACTCTATGATGTAGATAGAAGGCTCAACAAGACTAAGTGCTTTGTACCAGGGGATACCTAGCTCTTCAGACACTTTAGCACAAGAGGTTTTAACTATCCCATTCCTGAAGACAGGGATGATATTGGTGCTGGTGGTAGGAGGCACAATGGAGGTGGTGAGTGATTGTCCAGGATTAAAGCAGATGAGTTCATGAAACTCCTGTGAAATGGCTACCTCTGTCATTACCTATTTCTTTAGGGTCTCCCTATGATGGAATTTTTTTTTGTAAGAGGATCTTCTATCCCCCAGAATCTGTGACAGTACAACAGGGAATTACTTTCACCCAACATGAAACTATACAGCTCATAGGCAAAGCATCTTTGAAATCATGGGCAAGTGGCAATTGAATGAAGCTGACCTGACAGATATTAAAGGGTCCCTCTAGAGAGGAAATTACACACTAGCTGGTTTCAGAGGCTTGGCTGCCATGTATTTGGGGCAAATGTAACATGTTTTAGGTGGTGGTGGTAGCCAGGTGAAATTCCCCCTTCAATATTTTGGGCAAGTTCTACTGGCTTGCAAAGCGCCCTGGGTGTGAATGAATGAAGGTGTTTCATCACAGGGCATTATAAGACTCATAGTCCTGTAGACTTATGAATGTAAACACCTCCTATTGAAGTTCCTCCTGCCTCATAATGAGCATCCTTTTCGGGACTGTAGCAATTTGTTTTTTTCTTGGTTGTTCAGGTGGAGATGAAAATGCCGCTAAGTCTATGCCTTTGGGACAGAGTCATAGTTGTAAAAGTCCTGGAAGGAAGGATAGTTCATGATATTGATAAACCTCCAAGGCATGAGGAAAAATGAATTGGTTGTCAGGGACAAATGGGATCAAGAAGAAGGCAGAACAGAGGTGTCATGTTAATGGGATTAGAAGATTTTCCAGGCCCTTGTATTGGCAACTAAACAGATACTTAGCATTTAGTTTCAAGTTAATTATATCAAGCCTATGTTAAGAAACAGAAGGTATGAGTGCTGGTTGCTGACATAACAGGAAGGGCTGGAACAGGCAGGAGCTAATACCATACACAAGTAGAGGCCCAGTCTGGAGATAGTGATTTTCATTATGCAAAAGGAGCTTCTGCTGAAGACTTTTATTCTGGGAACTTCTTCTGAGACCTCCTGAGAATCAGGCTGAGGAGCTACCAAGGGTGATAGAGGAGAAACCCTACTTTAGGGCTTGGCAATGTGGGTATTCACTGCATTAATCATGTGTACCAACTTGGTACTTGCTACAATGATTATGACTTTCTAGTTCTGGGACTCAGTTTTCTGGTATTTGAATAAAGTCTTTGGTTCTGTCCGACATGTGGAGAGCCTGTTACACTTTGTGATTCCCAAATAAAGGAGCACATTCATAACCACCTGGGCATTGTAAATATTGCATCATTGTTACAAGAGGTTAACCAGAAGAAAGTAAGTGGGCCAGGGTGGTACAAGGTGAAACAGATTGTGGGGTTCTCTGATTATAGGTGTTTGGGGACATGGGTCATAATACAGAATAGCAGTAAATCCCTGTAGCTCGCTCATATTCATCTCCACACAATTAGGCAACCATGAACTAGCATCCTGAAACACATTTTGGTACAACAAAGGCAACAGAAATTTGGGGTGGATTGGTCTTTTAGGCCAGAAGACTTGGAGATTAGGCAAGAAAGGTCCATCTTGCTGAGGTAAAAGTGGTGTGCATTCAAAGACAGTAAGCATCTCAGAGACCACCAATGAGCTGCTCTCCTTCCCCTGACCCACCCAAAACCAGTGAGAGAACCAGAGTACCAGTGTGGTGGAGCAGGTAAAAGCCAACATCAGGTCCCTGCATGCCTTAGATAACCAGGGGAATCAACATACTCCATGCAGCCCTACTCCAGCCTTGCAATGGGACACCAGATCTTTCTCCCTTGGTGCTCAGGCAATATCTGGACATTGCCAGGTAAACAGTTGGGACCTGCAGCCAACTAGCACTAGAAGCTGGAGACAGTGGGCCTTCCACATGGCAAGTGAAGCTCAAATTTAAAACAAAGTTGGGAAAAAGGCCATGAACAGGGGCGGGAGATGAGCAGAGACCAGCAAAAATAATCTGACTGTAGAGAGCTATTATGGTGACAGGGAAGACAGAGACACGAATGCAGAAGGGGAAGCAACATCCCAAAACCTATGAGCAAAACCCCAAAGCAAAATGCAAAGGCAGCTCATGTCATGTCAGGAAAATCTCATGGAAGAACTCAAAAAGGAGCTTCACTGTCACAGAAAATGCCATCTCCATCCTTAGGACCTGCAGGTTGCTAACCTAGGTATAATTATCCGTACCTCCCCATATCTCATCCCCCATATCCAATGTGTTGCAAAGGTCTGTTGATTTCACCTTTGCAGAAACTTCTGTCTTTGGATGCTGCTGCTGCTTTGATTCAGCCCTTCATCACCTTGTACCTGCACGATTGAAATCGCTGAAGGTCGGTCTGTCTAGCTCAGATCTCTCCTCAATCCCCTCCATTTTACAGAAGAAGTGGTTTTCCTACAGTGTAGGTTCAACCATGGCACCTCCCTACTCACTAAACTGCAGTGGCTCGCTCTCTAATCTAGGATCATCAATGAAATCCTCTTGAAGGCATTCCAAACCCTTCCCAACTTTCTCCCTAACTGACAGTTTCCAATATGCATATATCTTATTCATCCTCAGGTCCTCAGTAATACAGAAAAATAGCCCTCCTGGCTGTTTCTCAAACATGACACCTGCTCTTGAACTTCTAGACAGTTTTTTCTGCCTGTCCCCTATGTCGAGAATGTTCTTCCTCCTCTTCCCTGCTGGCTTCCCTGTCTTCTTCCAAGTCACAATGAAAATCCCATCTTCTTTTTTTTTTTCATTGATGTTTTAAATTACTTTTAGTTACAGGATTGACTCCCACAAGTGCGTGGGTTTCAAATTTTCTCCCCTTCCTTTCCCCCCTACCCATGGTGGCTTGCAATCATGCATAGGATCTGCAAATACTTTCACACTGCACTGTACAATACTTTGGTTGTATAGATGGGTTGTAGCCAATGGAGTGAACAATGGGAAAAAAGAAAGAAAACCAAACAAGAAAAAGAATCATAGCGTACAGATTTCTTCAGTCTCCATTTAAACTCTGGTCTTTCTAGATCTCCCTCTGAATGTAGGTATCTCCTTCCATCCTGAGACTTGTAGAGTTGTCTTTGTATCAGCAAGCACCCTAGCATACCCAGGGTGGCTGCTAGCACAGGTTCTTAGATCTGTTGTTCTAAAGGAAAGCAATTAAAAATGGGTTAACAATCTTACTTTAATCAATCAAACACATATCATTTACCTAGTTCAGGGGGAAACGTCAGCACCCCGAACTTCAGAGAAAGCAAACACAGGTTACAAACAAACAGAAAAACAGATCAGCAGATGGCTCCCAGCGGCTGACTATTACATCAGTTACCCATTCAGTTACCAGAGAGGAAAGCACCAACATCTGGGTTTTTCAAAGCCGGGGCTCAACGACTGCCCAGAGTTTCATCTGGTCAAATCACACAACTCTTCTCAAAGTGAGCCCCAAACCAAAACCTCACATAGGCGTATATATACCCTTGTCCTGGCTTGGAGAATGTCACAGCCCTCTTGAGCAACTGCCCAATCACAAAGCTACAAGGCATGGGCATTCCTGGAAAAAAAAAGCATGGCGCCACCTGCTCCATGTGACCACATTCTGCCTATTACGGAGCAGAGTATACTTTGAAATATCAGAAGGTCCTCAGAGTCATGTAGCCACTTTAGCAAAGGGCCTAGGGCCAGGGAAGATTTTCAGATTCCCATAACAGTCATATAGCTGTTCATTGCTGAGAAGAGTCCAGTTAATCAAGGTTGCTTGTCACACATATGATGTGTCTCTGATTGTGTACAAGTTTCTCCTGGTTCTGCTCTTCTCACTTAGCATCAGTTTGTATAAGCCTCTCCAGGTCTATATGAAGTCCATCTCCTTCCCATAAAATCCCATTTCCCAATGCTTCTTAATTCTCCTTTTCCCAAAACTTCTTCCTGCTCATTTCCCAACCCTTGCCACTTTTAATCACTTCCTCTTTCGAAAATAAACCTTCTTTGTACATGTTTGATTGAATGTTGTCACTGCCCTTGGGTTGTCAGCTGCTTGAGGCCAGAATTGTCTTTTAATTCTTTTTGTTTTCCCAGCATTTAACATGCAACCCGTCCTAGAGTAGGGACTGAATAAATGTTTATTGACGGCTTGTGTGGCCCTGGAACAGTCACTAAAGCTCTCTCAGCCTCTCTCAGCTTATAAAATGGAGTAGTAATGAAAGCACTGACTTCAGGGGGTTTTTGTGGAGATCTAAAGAGATGATACACATAAAGCATTTGGCCAGCCTTCAGGTGCTATGCAGCATATGCTGGGATTGTTTTGGAGAAAGCACTACGTAAACCTTGGAGATAAATGAGCATGTGAGTCACATAAATATGAGTCTAAAAACAGAGAGGGGTGGCCTTGGCAAAGTTAGGGGAACCAGTTCTAGATCCCATCTTCTGGATAGGCTGTGAGTTTGTTTTATTGGAAATAGCATTTACTTTTTACAATTACATGAAAAGATAATTTTGAACACTCATTTTTTTTTTGGAAAATTTTGAGTTCTAAACTTTTCTCTCTGTCTTCCTCCCTTTGACTTTCCTCCAGAGAACAAGCAATCTGACACAGGTTTTATGTGAGTAATCATGTCAAGATCTTTCCACCTTAGTAATATGAAAGAGGAAACAGTACAAAAGGAAAAAGCCATGTACACAAAAAAAGGAAAAGTGAAAATAACGTGCTTTTATATGCATTCAGATTCTATAGCTATTTCTCTGGATGTGCTTAGCATTTTCCATCATGAGTCTTTTGAAATTGTCTTGAATCATCAGATTGTGGGAAGAGCTCAGTCAATCATCATCCATCACTGAAAAAAGGTTGCTCTTAGCTGTACAATGTTCTCTTGGTTATGCTCACTTGACTCAGTCATCATCAGTGTGGGGAACTAAGGGGGCCTGATCCAGGACTCAGATAAAACTCTCAACCAAGGGCTCTAAAGGAAGTCCTTTCAGATGCAGCTTTTTGTTGAGCTTGTTCCTGGAGCCTTTGATAGGGGCTACATTTAAAAGGATGCTGTTTTGAGTTTGGGGATGAAAGGCTCTACCCCAAGATTTTAGTCACCTAGATGTGAACTCCTTATTAAATTATCCATTCTGTGCTACTTCCTGGATATGGCAGACTAAGATAATGATAAGAAAACTTGAGTCCCATTCCTTTGTCTCATTTGTTGTATAAAAACCTTGTCCTAAGAGTCGATAAATGGAGTTTGATCCCACAAACTGCCCACCTGGTTAATTCTTTATCATGTCTTTGCTCATACTTGGGGCTGACACCCAGTGGCTCCCGTTATTCATGTATTTCTTTCCAGTTCTTTGTCTGAAATCGGCCTCCTCATCATTTCTTCTAAGACAATAGTATTCTACGACATTCGTATGTCAAAACTTGTTCAGCCATTCGCCAAGTTGATGGGCATCCCCTCAAATTCCAACATTTTATCACCATGAAAGGGGTAAGTATTGACATTTCTGTATATGTAAGTCCTTTCCCCTTCTTTATGATGTCTTGGGGATACTGACCTAGCAGTGGTATCACTGGACCAAGGGGTGTGCACAACGTGATTGTTGTTTAGGTATAATTCCAAATAATTCTGCAGAAGGGATGGAACCATTCAGAATTTCACCAAAAATGCATTAGTGTTCCAATGCAGTCACCTCTTCTCCACCATTTATCATTGTCGTTTTATGTCATATTAGGCAATCCGATAGGTGTGAGGTGGTACCCTTTAATTTCTTCATCTGAAAATTGCCTGTTCATATCCTTTATTCATTTATCCATTTGGGAATGGCTTTTCTTCTTAGCAATTTGACTCAGTTCTCTACATCTTTGAGAAATGAGGTCTTTGTCAGAAACACTGACTATAAATCTTATTTCCCATCTTGCTATTTTCCTTCTCTTCTTTGTTGTATGGATTTTGTTTCCCCCAAATCTTTTTAATTTGATGTAATCAAAATTATCTCCTTTGCATTTTATAATGTTCCCTATCTCTTGTCTTGTCATAAATTTTTTCCATTTTCCATAGATCTGACAGGTAACCTATTTCTTGCTCTCCTAATTCGCTTATATTATCACCCTTCATGTGCCCAGTTTGACCATATTTTTGTATAAAATGTCAGGTGTTGCTCTATGTCCAGTTTCTGCCATAGTATTCTCCAGTTCTTCCACTCATTTTTGTCAAATATTGACTTCTTTCTTATCACTGAGACTGGAGTCTTTGGACTTATCAATCAGTAGCTTGTGTCACGAAGTACTGGTCATTTCTTACTGTGCCCTGTGTGTCTAAACTCTTCCATTGATTTCCCGCTCCATTTCTTAGTCAGTACCAAGTAGCTTTGAAGATTGTCATTTTATGATATAGGTTTAGATCTGGTGTGGCTAAACTACCTTCCTTTCCATTTTTTCCATTAATTCCTTTGGAATTATTTTTGGTTATTCTTCCAGGTACTTTTATTATCTTTTCTAGGACTATTAAACATTTTTTGGTAATTTGCTTGGTATGGCGCTGGATTGGTAAATTAATTTAGGTGGAATTGTACTTCTTTTTGTTACCTCGACCTCTCCTTGAGCAATTTATACTTTCCAGGTGTTTTGATCTGATTTTATTTGTGAGAAAAAAAAATTTTGTAATTCTGTTCCTATGGTTCCTGGCTTTGTCTTGGTAGGTAGACTCCCAAATACTTTATATTGTCTGCAATGATTTTAAATGGCATTTCTCTTTTAATCTCTTGTTGCTGGGCTTTTTTTGGTAATAAATAGCAGTGCTAATGAGTTATATGGGTTTACTTTATGTCCTGGAGTTTTGCTAAAGTTAACTATTTCAAATAGCTTTGTCCTGGAATCTCTAGGATTTTCTAAGTATATCATTATACCATCTGCATAGAGGTTTGTTTCTGCATTGCGTATTCTAATATCTTTAATTTCTTTTTCTACTCTCATTGCTAAAACTACCATTTCTACCATAATATTGAGTAATAGTGGTAACAATATCTTTTTTCACCCCTGATTTTATGGAAAGATTTCTAGCTTATTCCCATTACACATAATGCTTTTTGATTACTTTAAGTGGATACTACACATTATTTTAAGGAAAGCCCTACTTTTTCCTATGATCTCTCTTTTTTTTTTAATAGGAATGGGTGCTATATTTTTTGAAAAGCATTTTCTGCATCTCTTGAGATAATCATACCATTTCTGTGAGTTTTGTTGTTTGATATGGTCAATTATGTTGAAAGCTTTCTAATATTGAAGCAGCTTGAATTCCTGTTATAAATCCCATCTGGTCATACTGTTTTATCCTGGTGAAAAATTGCTGCAAATTCTTGGCTAATTTCTGTTAAAATTTTTGCATTAATATCATTAAAGAAATTTGTCTATGATTTCTTTGACTTGGCTCTCCTTGATTTATGTCCCATTGGAATTAATTGTTCATTAAATATTTGGGAAAATTCACTTTAAAATCCTTCTGTCCCTTGAGATTTTTTTCATATGAAGTTCACTGATGGCTTATTTATTTCTTTTTCTTTTTTCTTTTAATTAATGGGGCTTTATTTTATTCTGTATATAACGGTGACACCTGGTAATGCAAATTTGTACCAAATAATAAACAAAAATTAATGAGGAAAAAGAGAAAGAAAATTATACACAACATTAAAATTGATCAGATTATTTTTACCTTGATGCACATTCAGAAATCTCAAGTGAAAAAAATTAATTCAACAAAATTTTATAAAGCACTCACTGTATACAACTCACTGTACTGGGGAGACAAAAGACAAAAGTAACAATTCCTGCCCACAAGACTCCACAAGCTGTTAAATTAAATATGAATAAAAAGTCATTCGAAATCTCAGGTTTCACTGTTAGCATTTTCCCGTAAAGGAACGGCCTGTCATTCTTTTTAAATGAACATGCCATATATCCTTCCCATTTGGCATGTTAGTGTACCTACTAGTGGCTGGTGGCTGACTTCCCAGAGTGAAATCCAAGGAATGCTAAGCAAGAACTGGTCATTGGATAATTTAAGAGTTTCAAAACATTTGAGTTAGAAGAAATTCAGGGGGCAACCCATTTCTCCCAAAATAATTCTGTCTATATCATGACCTCTGTGTGAAATGGGTAACTTTCATTAGGAGGAAACCACAACGCTCCTAAAGCAGCCAGTTCTACTCTTGGTTACCTCTAAATTTTATGCAAGTTTTTCCTAACATCAAGACAAAATTTGCTGCCTTGCAACTTCTGTCTAAATCTAGTACTCCTACTTCCACTCTCTGGGACTGATGGGAGTAAGTCGAATCCTTGTCACCCATGACAGGCCTTCACATACTAGAAAACTATAAGTATCCTAGAAGTCTTATCTAAGCTCAATAATCCTATATCTATCAATGATGTTTGCAAGCATGAACTTGAGGCCTAGTACAGAATAGCAAGCAGGTCAACCTGGCTTGAACCACAGGGTCCGTGAAAGGAAATAATGTAAGAAGACCAGAAAAGTTAAAAAAAAGATCAAATTGTGAAGAGCTTTAAATATCAAAAAGAGATTATATTTAACTGAGGAGGTAATAGTGAGTTAGTAAAGCTTGTTAAAGTGACATGATTGACATGATCAGGCCTGCATTTTAAGAGAATTGCCTCAACACTCTGTAGGGACTAGAGTAGGAACAGTCTTGAGTCAGAGAAACCAGACTATTCCAATCCCTCAGATGAGAGGGATGACCTGAACCAGGGTGGCAACTTTGTGTGTAGAGAGGAAGAGATGTATATCAGAGATGTTGTAGGGTAGAAATGACAAGACCTGGAAGTTGAATAGATTTGAATCTGACTGACAAGCAGGATAAAGCTTATTTCAATGGTAAGTGGGAAGTTTGTGGGGGAGAGGAGGAGGAAGTTTGGATATGCTGAGGTTGAGATGACTCTTGGACATCTAGCTTAAAATGTGCAAAAGTGTAATTCTACAATTCTATATCTACTAAATTCTATCTTATTAGAATGAAGCTAATGACTCAGCCAGTCCAAACTTTTTGAATCCAGAAGATGACATAAAGTATGTTTATCTATCCCCCTCTCAGCTTTGAGTTATGTATAAAGTTCATGAGTATGTCATTTATGTCTTTATCTAAGTAATTGATAAAAATGCTAAATAGCACAGGGGTGTGTACAGCTCCCTGAGTCACAACCCTGACTTGGAACCATTCATGACACTTAACAGGTTCAGAATCTACGGAGTTATAACTCATATCTATCCATCTTTTCCACAAAAACACAAGAGAGCATAGGAATAAAGAGAGTGGCCTTAAAATAAGCAGTATCTACCTAAAACCATCAGCAAGCATTATCTGTAATGGAGATAAGGTAGAAGCCTCCCCAATAAGATCAATGCTTGCCCATCATCACCACTATTATGTAATATAGGACTAGAAATGTTAGCTATAG
>CM053582.1:364787897-364804345 GCA_028627135.1 Pseudochirops cupreus | reverse complement strand
TACCGCAACCAACACGTATAAGATGCGTTACAACCAGCCAAAACACAATGCATTCATATCTCTGAACTCAGCTTGTGAGCAGTTTCAGCTACCAGATGCCCCCTATAAAATCTGTCAGGTCAGCTTCATTCAATTGCCACCTGTCTTTGGTAACAAAAATGCTTTGTTTACTACCTGTATGTTCTCGTGGTGGATGGAAAGATTTGCCTGTTTCACTTCCATGGTCTCTGAGGGAGAGAAAATCTTAGAAAATAATCATTCCGATATGGGGAGAACCTAAGAAATAAATGGAAATGAAGGTACCCGTATTGCAGGAGAGCATTAACTCTTCTGCATGTGAACACATAGGGAGTGTGTGTATGTATGTGTACATAGACCGAGGGCACAGGATCAATTAAATAGGAAGGGATGATATTTTAAAAGGTAAAATTAGGATGTGGAAGAGGAATAGAATGGGAGGAGACATGGAGAGACAGAATGGAGTCAATCATTTCATATAGAAGAGACAAGGCATAACTGTTACAATGGAGGGGAAGAACAGGAAGGCAAAAAGGGAATGGGGCAACCTTACTCTCATTGAATTTGGCTTAGGGAGGGAATGACATACACTCTAAACTGGGTATCTTTCCCTGAAGGGGAGTAGGGGGAAAGAGGATGAGAGGGGGGATGTTGGAGGGGAGGGCAACCCATAGGTTGGAGGGGAAGAGTTGTTAGAAGCACACACTTCTGTAAAGGCACAGGGACAAAGTAGAGAATAGAAAAAGCGGAGGGAGGGACAGAAAGGAGGAAAATATTACCAGTGTTGCACAATGTGACCATTGTGGAAATCTTCTGCTTAACTACACATGTATGCCCAGTATTGAATTCCTTGTCTATGCAATGGAGGTTTGTGAGAAGGGAGGAAGGGAAAGAATCTACAACTGAAAGTTGATATATTAAATATAAATATCTGTATGTATATATTTTATTATTATTATTATTATTATTGTTATATACATGCAACTGGGAAGTAAGAATACAGGCACTGGGATGGAGAGTTCCATCTTCCTCTACCAGCAAGTCAGAGTGGTGATGGGGGAGGACATAGGAGAGAGCCGATTGGGGTGGGGGTATACAGTGGGATCTCTCTTTTGAGGGGGCAGGTAGGGGAAAGGCGTGGAGAAAATTTGCAACTCAAAATCTTGTGGAAATTAGTGATGTAAAATAAAAATAAACAAAAGTTAATTTACAAAAAATATACCCTCTTATATAGACATATGTGTATGCATGTATATATGGGCGACACATGTTTCTATGGAAAACTGATGGTTTATTTTATTCCCTCTTTGCACTAAACCCAGTGAGAATTAGGTTCATACAATGCTCACTCCCTCTCATCTTTCCGTCTATAGTAACAAGTCTTTGACAACTCCTCATGTGATATAATTTGCCCCCAGCCTTCTTCTCTTTTTTCTCTTCTCCCAATACAATCATTTTTTCACCTCCTCATTTTTATATCATCACGTAAAAGGCAACTTATACCACGTACTCTATGTATACTCCTAACCATCCTAAGAGATATTAACTTTATTAGAATTTAGAGTATCAGATTGCTATGTAGGAATGCAGACAATTTAATCTTGTTGAATAACAGTTTTTTTTTTCTGATTTACATTTTTTACGTTTCTCCTGAGTCTTCTGTTGGAAGATTTAATTTTCTGTTCAGATCTGGCCTTTTTGTCAGGGAAGTTTTAAAGTCCCCTATTTCATTGCATGCCCATTTGTCTTCCCAAAGGTTATGCTCCATTTTTCTGAGTAATTGACTGATTTTTGTTATCCAAGCTCTCTTGACTTCCAAAATATCATATTCCAAGGCCTCTGATTCTCTAAAGTAGAAGCCACTAATTGCTGTGTAACCCTGACTGTACCTAATTTATATTTAAATCGGTTCTTTCTGGCTCCCTGCAGGATTCTCAGCATTACTTGACGGCTCCAGACTTTGGCTATAACATTCCTTAGAAGGGATGTCTTTCAGAAGGTGATAGTGAATTTTTTCAATAACTATTTTATTCTCTTGTTCTAGACCACGGAGGGGCATTTTCCTTTATAATTTCTTCAGAGATGCTGTCCAGATTCTTTTTATGATTATGACTTTCAGGTAGTACAGTGATTCTTAAATTCTCTCTCCTTAATAAAATTTCCAAGTCAGTTGTTTAGCCATAGAGTCATTTTTCCTTTTTCTTTAAATTCTTCACTCTTACCATTTTATTTGACCAATTCTTGAAGTCTCATAATGCCTTAGCTTCCACTTGCCCACGTTTAACTTTTAAGGAATTATTTTCTTCAGTTATTCTTTGTATCTTCGTTTCCATATGGCCAATTTTTATTTTATATTTTGTTGCGTTTAAATTTTGGTTTTTCCATAGGTAAAAAGTCAAATATACATTTATCCCAATTTGGATGCAAGTTCCCTACCTTTTGCCTTTTCTAGCTTGGCAATACGAGCCACTGATTTTGAACCCAGAACATGGTGACGCCAGTGACGTCACATCTCATCATATCTGTCCTTATAATTGGTTTTCATGGCTTCCACCAGCTGAGCCAGAGGTCCTTTATCATCAGGCTTAACCCGTGTAAAGGCAATGCTCGTGCAGGTCTTTCTGTGAACTAAATGGCCAAGTCTCACTTTACCTTTGATAATGTAGTAAAGAACCTCATTTTTTGGCACAAGGCAGATAGCAAGACCCCTAGCTCAAGGGGGTCCACGTCATGTAAAATCAGTACCAACTGTGCTTTCTTGTTTTCTGCCAGGGTAGTAGCAGTGGTAACACCTGCTCTGAGGACATGTGGTCTCTTAGTGGGGACATCTCCTTTGCCTGTAGCCTTTTGTTTAGCCAGAGGCAGCAGCCTTTGCTTCTTATTTTGCTTTGTCTCTGGCCTATACTTGTGGGTCAGATTAAGCAAATGAGTAGCTGTCTGAAGATCCAAAGCCTGGCTGCACTGTCTATTTGCTGGAGCAACCTTCAAACACTTATAAAAGATAGACTTTGACGGTGTAGCCTGATGTACCCAGGCATTGGACTAGTCAAGTAACGTCCCTTTTGGGCTGGATGGCCCTACCAATGCCAAAGTTCTTGGGACGCTTCTGAAAGAAAGGACTGACCACTTTCTTGGCCTGTTGCTTCTTTACTACATCAGGGGCCAGAGCCACCTTCTTCCCCATGGCCGTCTTCCCTTTTGGCATCTTGGCTGGCAGCAGGAGAATGCCCAATTCTTATTTTTTAAGGAATTGTTTCTTGATGTCTTTCTTTGTGCTTCCCTTTCCATACAATACATTCGGGTTTTTTGAGATTATCTTGCATCATTCATTTCTTTTCTCAGTTTTTCTTCTGACCCTCTTATTTGTTTTGAAAAATACTTTTGAACTCTTCCAATAGCATTTTGCAGTTTGAGAGCAATTCCTATTCCCTTTGAGACTTCCCTGGAAGGTAGGTCAACATTGTTGTCCTCCTCGGGGCTTATGTTTTTACCTTGCCTCTCTCCATAGTGGCTTTCTATGACAAGGCTCTTTTGGTGCTCACATGCCTATTTCTGGACTTTCCCACTTGAACTATACTCCTGAGGTGCCAGGGGCCCTCTCCTAAGTTGCCTGTGCTGGGGGCCAGGGTCCAGCTCACTGGCTTTCTGAGCCTGGATCTCCAGGACTTCTCATTCAGTCATTTTCCTAGGGTGGCCTAGCCTAATCCTGCATGTTGTGTCCTGGGTTCCAAACCCAGCAATTTGCCTGATGTACTGGGGTTAGAGGCCTCACAGCTGGCCTGCTGTGCCACTGGCCTGCAGAGACAGGACCTTAAGTCCCTGTTCCTGGTCTGTGCTGTGGCTAAGAGCCTGCCTTTTGCTTGCCCAAATCCCCCTTCACTGGGCTGCATTGGAAATATTTAAGATACTGCTGGACAAGGAATGATGAAAAGAAGTATGGCAGCTTGATCCCATACAGCCTGGAATCCTCAGGGGACCAAAGAGTACAGCTGTTGGTGTGTATGAAGCTTCTAACAGGAGGAGATGGGGTAGGAGCTCGTCTGTACAATTATTTTATCTAGTTATTTCATTTCTGTTATTTTATCCTTCCATTGTATATTGATCTTGCTGGCTCATTCTAGGTAGCAGAAGAAAGCTGGTGAAAGGACCGGAGTCTTTGACATTTCAATGACTTTTGCAACACAGGATACAAAAATACCCTCAAGGGTTCTGAGTTTCTGAGGGACAGGGAAGTCACAGAATGGAATACAACAGATTTCTGCAGTCACAGTTTTAGATGTGGCATTTCCAAGCAATATCTCTTCAAAGACTTTGGCTACTTTATATTTGGTGATGACTTTTGGGGCAGGAATTTTGCCAGCCTTCAAACTCAATCCAATCCAAAATCAGGGATGGGTGTCATATGGACATGAACAATGCCTGCAGGTAAGTGACTGAGTGTGACATTCCAAAGGGGACTTTGTTCTCTGCAGTCCTTAAAAGAGCAGTTGCCCTCAGTGCAGGTAGCACAGGTAACGCCGACACCATGGCTTCTACCAAGTGGTTACTGCTCCTGTTCTCAGTGGTCCTGGTGGGCCTGAGCTCAGCTGAGGGTAAGTGGGGGCTCGAAATTCTATGATCATGGTAGGAGGTTGTTGGGATGGGCATCAGGGGATCATTCAAGAGAAGTCATTGGGAGTTTGCCTTCCTCAGTAATTCAGGTACTTTTGTCTTCCTTGAGTAAGATCAATAAGAGGTGGTATTCTTCTTTTCCAAGTTCTAATGACTCCGCAAATCCATCTGGGTTATCCGTCATTTCCAACCTATTCTCCTTTTTTTTTTTTTGTTGGGATTTTTGGAGGCAGAAGGCAGGGCAATTGGGCTAAAGTGGCTTGCTCTAGGTCGCATGGCTAGTAAGTGCGTCAAATGTTTCAGGCTGGATTTGAACTCAGTTCTTTCTGACTCCAGGGTGCTGCTCTATTCACTGTGCCACCTAGGTGCCCCAACCTATCCTTTAAACTCTATTAATTCTATTCTCCATTTATCTTTGATCCTTTCTATACCTCATACATGCAGAGTACGCAGAACAAGACGGTATAAAATGCAGGTAAGACTGCTGGGTAAAAAACATTATTCTATTCAGCTTGTCTCTACTTTAAATTTTCTGTTGAAATTGCCTCCACATGCATCAAAAAACAGAACTTTCTAAGGATTTTCATCCTATACAATGATGAGGGTTCTGCTTGAGAACTTCCTCACTTTTAATCATTCTGTTGCCCAAGAGCAGCAGCTGTTTTGGGTGTGATCCATGTCAAGGGATCAGACAATTCATGAGACATTCTGCAGCACTTTTCAAAAAACAACAACAACAAAGCATTTCTCCTTTCTGAATAGCAATCTAGGAACCTCACTTTGTTCACTTTCCCCTCTTAAAGGGGTAAAATGTAGGAGATCATTAATAGTTCCATTCATGAAGGTAATGAATCTTTAGGAGGCAAGGCTGAGATCTAATCATTCCCTCTGTTGTCCTCATTGGCACCTTTGCCTACTTCATTCTTCCCTACCCCTGTCCATAAGACTATTTTCTATTAGAGCACCATTAAATTGCTGCCTGTACCAGAAATTCCATGGGACAGAATCGGCTTTAAATTACATGCCAAGGGCCAACACTGAGTTGTTTTACTTCGTACTAGTCATTCATAGGACCTGCCACAATTTACCCACTTGATCAATACTGACTGATGGACACAGTTCATAAGAAAGCAAATGTGTGTATGTGTATACGTACATTCATACCTATACATTTATATATATATACAATCATATCAATATATATATATCAATACTTTAACTGTATCATGAAGCTTGAATTGACTTTCTTTAACATACACTAATGAGAAGATTGGAAGTTTATCAGAAATGTGTAAGAGAATCCATACACAGAGAAGATGAGGTCATCCACAAATGAGGGGATGCACATGTAAGAAACACACATGATACAGACACATAGACACGGATAAGTCATGCTTTTGACAGAGCAAGCTTCCAGTGTCTTCTACAGGTCTCATGATGGGGGTCCAGGCTAAGACTGTTCTTTGCCCTTGGCCAACATGATCTTCCTTCCAGGTTTACCTTCGATCCTGGGCCCCGCCAGGATCTCTGAGATCCCCATTAGTTATCCTTCGGGTCAGCTGGGGTCCCCCTTATTCAGCAATGCAGGGCAGGTCCATCCTTCGGAGGGTTAGCCGCGGACACCAACAGCTCTGTGCATTCAGCGCGTGTCGGGCACGTTCTTTCCTCTGACTGTTCTGTACCAACGCTGTCTCCTCTTACATGAACAAGACACAGAAGAAGAGCCCGACGAGCCTCCTCCCCCACCTTCCCTTGAAGATGGTGAAGAGCCTCCCCCACCTCCCCCACCTCCTCCACCTCCCCCTGAAGATGATGTAGAGCCTCCAGAAGAGCCTCCAGAAGAGCCTCCAGAAGCCCCTGACGATGACGGAGATGGGCTTCCAGATCCCCCACCAGCAGAAGAAGAGTGAGGTGAGACAAGTGAAGAACAGTAAGGAGGCTGTCGACTCTCCCCGCCACTGAGGAGGGGGCGGGGGCGAGAGCGGGGGCGAGAAGGGGACACAGGGACCGAGGGAGGGGGTAGAGGGAGGAGGGAGCGGGAGAGACAGAGACAGACAGATGTCCCCTGCCCTTCCCCCCCAGTACGTCACTCCCGCTCACCCTGCCCACGGCTCCCTTGCGCTCTTTTAAAAGCTCACTTATCGCGCCTCCTTGAGGGCCGCTGCCGGGGGGCGGGGGGTCCCCAGGCACGGCCCGTCTCCCACACGCTTCTCCTCCTACTGTTTCAGGGCCCCAAGAGGAAGATGCGCGTGGGCAGACCCCCAAGTCCCCGCGTGGCCCGTGGAGGGGACAGGACTCACCTCCGGATCTTTCCTCCTCCCCTCTCTGATACCAATAAAGATGCTCGCATTTAAACACTGACTTCGGCTCTCTTTGTGGGGGGCTGCGCCCCTCAATCGTCAGCGCGCCGGGTTCTAGATGCAGGAACCCAGGCGCGCTCCTGAGCTGCTTCCAGATTGTTCTGCGCATGCACAGCCCTGTCCCAGACTCAGTGGCCCAGTCTGGAGGCCCCAGAGTTTGCCCGCTGAACGTGGAAGGGGGACCGCTCGTATTACAAATATGTTTGATCCCCTTTAAAGTTCATAGTCTTTGAAGAATAACAAGGACGGAATGATAAGAGTTCTTCAATTGCTTGTCTCCTCTTTTTTTTGAGGGGGTAATGCAAAGCAATTGGGGTCGAGTGACTTGTCCAAGGTCACACAGCAAGTGAGTGTGTCCAGGGTCTGAGGCAATATTTGCACTCAGGTCCTCCTGCCTCTGGGGCCCATGCTCTGTTCACTAGAATAGCACCTAGCTGTCCCAGCCTCCGGAATAATCCTTAGTCATTTCCTTAGAATACAGACAGATTTTTCCTTTTTCCTACTTTTCTGAATAGAACTAGAAATCCAAGAGAACATGGATGATTCCATACTTCACTCTCTGTCAGTCAACAACATTGACAGATCATCTGCTCTCTGCCAAACCCTGTGGTAGCACTTAGGGAGAAAGGCAGAGAACACAGCAGAAATGGGCAGTCTGTGCTCGGGGGGCTCACGGGCTCTGGGTTAGGGCCTCCCTCTCCCTACAGGTATGGTCACGCTTGTGACTGTGGGCAGCATGAGGAGACAACGGACTGAGGGTCAGACAGAGGATAAAGCGGCTCCAGTTGTAAGGGCTGTGGATCTTGGGCAGCAGACGAGAACAGGCTGACTTCTCAGGCCAGAAAAGAGCAGGTGCTTTCGACCACGCTTCTCAGCCCGTAAAACAGGACCCTCACTTCGGAGTCGTGATCCTGGATTCTCACGCGGAGGCGATGACTAAAGCTTGAGGGGCAGTTCTGTGGACACTTTGCCCAAAACTCTGTTAAATCCAGTGTTTTACAGAAGCTTTGCATTGGGCTTCTGATGGGGTGATTCTGAGCTGGGCGTGGGGCAAGGCATTTTTTAGCCCCTTTGTCAGAGTCAGCTGATTGGGACTGGAATAAATACCTCAAGTCTCACTGATTTGAGATAAGAGCAGCAGGAAAATGAAAGGAAGAAACCCACCAAAAGAGAAGCCAGACACTGCGACTTCCACAAACACCCAGACTGGTGCTAAGAGCACAGTAGTAAGAAAGAGAAGGCTTAGTTCACAGAGGGAGTAACCACCAACCTTGTCAGTCCATGTCTAGTCTCTAGGGTTACAGGCCTGTATCTATGGTCATTTGTAACTCAGCCTGGGGGTCTTGGAAACAGCTGCCTCAGATATCAGCTGTTTTTGAGCCCATTTCATTTTCAAGGTGACGACACTTGTCGACTCCACAATCAAAGTGGGCCCTTTGGAGATGTGACAGGTGGGTCCCTGATCTACTTACCTACCTTTGGCAGGAGTTTGGTGGTGACCAGGACTTCAAAAGGCCTATTCCACCATGCCCAATAGAAGTTTTTTTGCTTGGTGGTGTTTCCAATAAACCCAACCAGTGGGTTCTATCAGGAGCCCAGTATTGGTTGGGATTCTCAAAGGATGTGACTGGGAGACAAGTTGGTGAGTTGATGACATGTTCTGCAGCAACTCTGAACAACAGAACATGGAGGAACCTTTGGTTCCTATGCTTCCCACCCATGGGTACAGCAGCATAAGACATCTTGTTACTATCTCAAAGGGACTGAGCTAGTTGCAACTCTATGATGTAGATAGAAGGCTCAACAAGACTAAGTGCTTTGTACCAGGGGATACCTAGCTCTTCAGAGACTTTACCACAAGAAGTTTTAACTATCCCATTCCTAAAGACAGGGATGATATTGGTGATGGTGGTAGTAGGCATAAAGGAGATGGTGAGTTGATTGTCCAGGATTAAAGCAGATGCGTTCATGAAACTCCTGGGAAATGGCTTCCTCTGTCAATACCGATTTCTTTAGGGTCTACCTATGATGGATTTTTTTTTCTAAGAGTATCTTCTAACCCCCAGAATCTGTGACAGTACAACAGGGAATTACTTTCACCCAACATGAAACTATACAGCTCACAGGCAAAGCATCTTTGAAATAATGGGCAAGTGGCAATTGAATGAAGTTGACCTGACAGATATTAAAGGGTCCATCTAGAGAGGAAATTACGCACTAGCTGGTTTCAGAGGCTTGGCTGCCATGTATTTGGGGCAAATGTAACATGTTTTAGGTGATGGTGGTAGCCAGGTGAAATTCCCCCTTCAATATTTTGGGCAAGCTCTACTGGCTTGCAAAGTGCCCTGGGTCTGAATGAATGAAGGTGTTTCATCACAGGGCACTATAAGACTCATAGTCCTGTAGACTTATGAATGTAAACGCCTCCTATTGAAGTTCCTCCTGCCTCATAATGAGCATCCTTTTCAGGACTGTAGTAATTTGTGTTTTTCTTGGTTGTTCTGGTGGAGATGAAAATGCCACTAAGTCTATGCCTTTGGGACAGAGTCATAGTTGCACAGGTCCTGGAAGGAAGGATAGTTCATATATATTCATAAACCTCCAAGGTATAAGGAAAAATGAATTGGTTTTCAGGGACAAGTGGGATCAAGAAGAAGGCAGAACAGAGGTGTCATGTTAATGGGATTAGAAGATTTTCCAGGCCCTTGTATTGGCAAGTAACCAGGTACCTAGCATTTAGTTTCAAGTTAATTATATCAAGCCTCTGGTTAAGAAATAGAAGGTATGAGTGCTGGTTGCTGACATAACAGGAAGGGGTGGAACAGGCAGGAGCTAATACCATGCACAAGTAGAGACCCAGTCTGGAGAAAGTGATTTTCATTATGCGAACGAAGCTTCTGCTGAGACAGGAGCTACCAAGGATGTGAGAGGAGAAACCCTGCTTTAGGGCTTGGCAATGTGGGTGTTCACTGCATTAACCATGTGTACCAACTTGGTACTTGCTACAATGATTATGACTTTCTAGTTGTGGGACTCAGTTTTCTGGTATTTGAATAAAGGCTTTGGTTCTGTCCTACATGTGGAGAGCCTGTTACATTTTGTGATTCACAACTAAACGAGCACATTCATAACCACCTGGGCATTGTGAATATTGCACCATCGTTACAAGAGGTTAACCACAAGAAAGTGAGCAGGCCAGGGTGGTAAAGGTGAAACTGATTGTGGGGGTTACTGATTATAGGTGCTTGGGGACATAGGCCATAATACAGAATAACAGGAAATCTCCGCAGCTCTCTCATATTTATCTCCACACAATTAGGCAACCACGGACTACCATCCTGAAACACATTTTGGTACAGCAGAGCCAACAGAAAGTTGGGGTGGATTGGTCTTTTAGGCCAGGAGACTTAGAGATTGGGCAAGAAAGGTCCATCTTGCTCAGGTAAAAGTGGAGTGCATTCAAGGACAGGAAGCATCTCAGCAGACCACCAGTGAGCTGCTCTCCTTCCCCTGACCCACCCAAAACCAGTGGGAGACCCAGAGTGCCAGTGTGGTGGAACAGGTAAAAGTCAACAGCAGGTCCCTGCACGCGTTAGATAACCAGGGGAATCAACATACTCCATGCAGCCCTACTCCAGCCTTGCAATGGGACACCAGATCTTTCTCCCTTGGTGCTCAGGCAATATCTGGACATTGCCAGGTAAACAGTTGGGACCTGCAGCCAACTAGCACTAGAAGCTGGAGACAATGGGCCTTCTGCATGGCAAGTGAAGCTCAAATATAAAAGAAAGTTGGGAAAAAGGCCATGAGAAGGGGCAGGAGATGAGCAGAGAACAGCAAAAATAATCTGACTGTAGAGAGCTATTATGGTGACAGGGAAGACAGAGACACGAATGCAGAAGGGGAAGCAACATCCCAAAACCTATGAGCAAAACCTAAAAGCAAAATGCAAAGGCAGCTTACGTCAGGAAAATCTCATGGAAGAACTCAAAAGGGAGCTTAACTGTCACAGAAAATGCTATCTCCATCCTGGGGGCCTCCAGGTTGGTAACCTGGGTATAATTATCAGTATCTCCCCATCTCTCATCCCCCATATCCAATGTGTTGCAAAGGTCTGTTGATTTCACCTTTGCAGAATCTTCTGTCTTTGGATGCTGCTGCTGCTTTGATTCAGCCCTTCATCACCTTGTACCTGCACGATTGAAATTGCTGAAGGTCGGTCTGTCTAGCTCAGATCTCTCCTCAATCCCCTCCATTTTACAGAAGAAGTGGTTTTCCTAAAGTGTAGGTTCAACCATGGCACCTCCCTATTCACTAAACTGCAGTGGCTTACTGTCTAATCTAGAATCATAAACGAAATCCTCTTGAAGGCATTCCAAACCCTTCCCAAATTTCTCCCTAACCAACCAACATTTTCCATTATGCATATATCTTATTCATCCTCAGGTCCTCAGTAATACAGAAAAATAGACCTCCTGGCTGTTTCTCAAACATGGCACCTGCTCTTTAATTTCTAGACATATTTTTGCCTGTCCCCTATGTCGAGAATGTTCTTCCTCCTCTTCCCTACTGGCTTCCCTGTCTCCTTCCAAGTCACAACTAAAATGCCATTTTCTTTTTTTTTCATTGATGTTTTAAATTACTTTTACTTTACAAGATTCACTTCCACAAGCGCGTGGGGTTCAAATTTTCTCCCCTTCCTTTCCCCCCTACCTATGGCAGCTTGCAAACATATACAGGATCTGCAAATACTTTCACACTGTACAATACTTTGGTTGTATAGATGGGTTGTCGCCAATGGAGTGAACAATGGGAAAAAAGAAAGAAAACCAAACAAGAAAAAGAATCATAGCAGATCAGCACATGGCTTCCAGCGCCTGACTATTACATCAGTTACCTATTCAGTTGCCAGAGAGGGAAGCACCAACATCTGGGTTTTTCACAGCCAGGGGACTCAATGGCTGCCCAGAGTCTCATCTGGTCAGATCACACAACTCTTCTCCAAGTGAGCCCCAAACCAAAACCTCACATGGGCGTATACATAGCCTTGTCCTGGCTTGGATAATGTCACAGCCCTCTTGAGCAGCTGCCCAATCACAAAGCTGCAAGGCATGGGCATTCCCGAAAAACAAGGCTGGTGCCACAGGCTCCACATGACCACATTCAGCCTATTAGGGAACAGAGTATAGTTTCAAATATCAGAAGGTCCTCAGAGTCACGTAGCCAGTTTAGCAAAGGACCTAGGGGCAGGGAAGGTCTTCAGATTCCCATAACAGTCTTATAGCTGTTCATTGCTGAGAAGAGTCCAGTTCATCAAGGTTGGTCGTTACACATATGATGTGTTACTGATTGTGTACAAGTTTTTCCTCCTTCTGCTCTTCTCACTTAGCATCAGTTTGCATAAGCCTCTCCAGGTCTATATGAAGTCCATCTCCTTCCCATAAAATCCCATTTCCCAATGCTTCTTAATTCTCCTTTTCCCAAAACTTCTTCCTGCTCATTTCCCAACCCTTGCCACTTTTAATCACTTCCTCTTTCCAAAATAAACCTTCTTTGTACATGTTTGATTGAATGTTGTCACTGCCCTTGGGCTGTGGGCTGCTTGAGGCCAGAACTGTCTTTTAATTCTTTTTGTTTCCCAGCATTCAACATGGAAGCTGTCCTAGAATAGGGGCTGAATAAATGTTTATTGACGGCTTGTGTGGCCCTGGGACAGTCACTAAAGCTCTCTCAGCCTCTCTCAGCTTATAAAATGGAGTAGTAATGAAAGCACTGACTTCACGGGGTTTTTGTGGAGATCTAAAGAGATGATATACATAAAGCATTTGGCCAGCCTTCAGGTGCTATGCAGCATATGCTGGGATTGTTTTGGAGAAAGCGCTATGTAAACCTTGGAGATAAATGAGCATGTGAGTCACACAAACATGAGTCTAAAACCAGAGAGGGGTGGCCTGGGCAAAGGTAGGGGAACCAGTTCTAGATTCCATCTTCTGAATAGGCTGTGAGTTTGTTTTATTGGAAATAGCATTTACTTTTTACAATTACATGAAAGATAATTTTGAACACTATATTTTTTTTGGAAAATTTTGAGTTCTAAACTTTTTCTCTCTGTCTTCCTCCCTTTGACTTTCCTCCAAAGAACAAGCAATCTGATACAGGTTTTATGTGAGTAATCATGTCAAGATCTTTCCACCTTAGTAATATGAAAGAGGAAACAGTACAAAAGGAAAAAGCCATGTACACAAAAAAAGGAAAAGTGAAAATAACGTGCTTTTATATGCATTCAGATTCTATAGCTATTTCTCTGGATGTGCTTAGCATTTTCCATCATAAGTCTTTTGAAATTGTCTTGAATCATCAGATTGTGGGAAGAGCTCAGTCAATCATCATCCATCACTGAAAAAAGGTTGCTCTTAGCTGTACAATGTTCTCTTGGTTATGCTCACTTGACTCAGTCACCCTCAGTGTGGGGAGCCAAGGGGGCCTGATCCAGGACTCAGATAAAACTCTCAACCAAGCGCTCTAAAGGAAGTCCTTTCAGATGCAGCTTTTTGTTGAGCTTGTTCCTGGAGCCTTTGATAGGGGCTACATTTAAAAGGATGCTGTTTTGAGTTTGGGGATGAAAGGCTCTACCCCAATAGTTTAGTCACCTAGATGTGAACTCCTTATTAAATTATCCATTCTGTGCTACTTCCCAGATATGGCAGACTAAGATAATGATAAGAAAACTTGAGTCCCATTCCTTTGTCTCATTTGCTGTATAAAAACCTTGTCCTAAGAGTCGATAAATGGAGTTTGATCCCACAAACTGCCCACCTGGTTAATTCTTTATCATGTCTTTGCTCACACTTGGGGCTGACACCCAGTGGCTCCCGTTGTTCACGTATTTCTTTCCAGTTCTTTGTCTGAAATCGGCCTCCTCATCATTTCTTCTAGGACAACAGTATTCTACGACATTTGTATATCAAAACTTGTTCAGCCATTCACCAAGTTGATGGGCATCCCCTCAAATTCCAACATTTTATCACCATGAAAGGGGTAAGTATTGACATTTCTGTGTATGTAAGTCCTTTCCCCTTCTTTATGATGTCTTGGGGATACTGACCCAGCAGTGGTATCACTGGATCAAGGGGTGTGCATAACGTGATTGTCATTTAGGTATAATTCCAAATAATTCTGCAGCAGGGTTGGAACCGTTCAGAATTTCACCAAAAATGCATTAGTGTTCCAATGCAGTCACCTCTTCTCCACCATTTATCATTGTCGTTTTATGTCATATTAGGCAATCTGATAGGTGTGAGGTGGTACCCTTTAATTTCTTCATCTGAAAATTGCCTGTTCATATCCTTTATTCATTTATCCATTTGGGAATGGCTTTTCTTCTTAGCAATTTGACTCAGTTCTCTACATCTTTGAGAAATGAGGTCTTTGTCAGAAACACTGACTATAAATCTTATTTCCCGTCTTGCTATTTTCCTTCTCTTCTTTGTTGTATGGATTTTGTTTGCCCCAAATCTTTTTAATTTGATGTAATCAAAATTATCTGCTTTGCACTTTATAATGTTCCCTATCTCTTGTCTTGTCATAAATTTTTCCATTTTCCATAGATCTGACAGGTAACCTATTTCTTGCTCTCCTAATTTGCTTATATTATCACCCTTCATGTGCCCAGTTTGACCATATTTTTGTATAAAATGTCAGGTGTTGCTCTCTGTCCAGTTTCTGCCATAGTATTCTCCAGTTCTTCCAGTCATTTTTGTCAAATATTGACTTCTTTCTTATCACTGAGACTGGAGTCTTTGGACTTATCAATCAGTAGCTTGTGTCACGAAGTACTGGTCATTTCTTTCTGTGTCTTGTGTGTCTAAACTCTTCCATTCATTTCCCACTCCATTTCTTAGTCAGTACCAAGTAACTTTGAAGATTGTCATTTTATGATATAGGTTTAGATCTGGTATGGCTAGACTACCTTCCTTTCCATTTTTTCCATTAATTCCTTTGGAATTATTTTTGGTTATTCTTCCAGATACTTTTATTATCTTTTGTAGGACTATTAAACATTTTTTGGTAATTTGCTTGGTATGGTGCTGGATTGGTAAATTAATTTAGGTGGAATTATAATTCTTTTTGTTACCTCGACCTCTCCTTGAGCAATTTATATTTTTCAGGTGTTTTGATCTGATTTTATTTGTGAGAAAAAACAATTTTGTAATTCTTTTCCCATGGTTCCTGGCTTTGTCTTGCTAGGTAGACCCCTAAATAATTTATATTGTCTGCAATTATTTTAAATGGCATTTCTCTTTTTATCTCTTGTTGCTGTGCTTTTTTTGGTAATAAACAGTAGTGCTAATGAGTTATATGGGTTTACTTTATATCCTGGAGTTTTGCTAAAGTTAACTATTTCAAATAGCTTTGTCCTGGAATCTCTAGGATTCTCTAAGTATATCATCATATCATCTGCATAGAAGTTTGTTTCCTCATTGCTTATTCTAATATCTTTAATTTCTTATTCTACTCTCATTGCTAAAACTACCATTTCTACCATGATATTGAGTAATAGTGGTAATAATATCTTTTTTTCACCCCTGATTTTATGGAAAGATTTCTAGCTTATTCCCATTACACATAATGCTTTTTGATTACTTCAGGTGGATACTACACATTATTTTAAGGAAAGCCCTACTTTTTCCTATGATCTCTCTCTTTTTTTTTTTTAATACGAATGGGTGCTGTATTTTTTCAAAAGCATTTTCTGCATCTCTTGAGATAATCATACCATTTCTGTGAGTTTTGTTGTTTGATATGGTCAATTATGTTGAAAGCTTTCTAATAATGAAGCAGCTTGAATTCCTGTTATAAATCCCATCTGGTCATACTGTTTTATCCTGGTGAAAAATTGCTGCAATTTCTTGGCTAATTTCTGTTAAAATTTTTGCATTAATATCATTAAAGAACTTTGTCTATGATTTCTTTGACTTGGCTCTCCTTGATTTATGTCCCATTGGAATTAATTGTTCATTAAATATTTGGGAAAATTCACTTTAAAAATCTTCTGTCCCTTGAGATTTTTTTCATATGAAGTTCACTGATGGCTTATTAATTTCTTTTTCTTTTTTCTTTTAAATTAATGGGGCTTTATTTTATTCTGTATATAACGGTGACACCTGGTAATGCAAACCTGTACCAAATAATAAACAAAAATTAATGAGGAAAGGGAGCCAAGATGGCGGCGTAGAAGCAGCAACTTATCGCAGCTCTCGCATAGCCACCCCAAAATACCCATAAAATAGGACTCTAAACCAATCCTGGAACTCCAAAACGCACACAAAGATACTTCCCACTAAAGTCAGCTCGGCTACGAGGAACCGTATCAGCACTGCGAACCGAAACCAGCCTGGCCTGAAGCCGTGGCTGTGCCCCGGGGGCGGCTGGACGGGAATTGCTGAGAAGCTTCAGGTG
>CM053582.1:364766993-364787397 GCA_028627135.1 Pseudochirops cupreus | reverse complement strand
TCTCTTAGTCTCTGTCTCTCTCTATTTGTCTCTGTCTCTCTGTCTCTCCATCTCTCTCTTCCCTCTCTCCCTCACTTTCCTGTTCCTCAGCTCCTTCCCACTGTCTGTATCACTCTCTGACTCTGTCTGCCTCTCTTTTTCACTGTCTTTTTTTTTCCTGTCTTTCTACTTGTTTCTCTCTCTGTGTCTCTATCAAGGAGAATGGTACAGAGAAAAGGAAAGAAATCCAACAGTTGGAAGACAAGCATAGTGAAAAATCCTAAGAATAATGTAAAAAGGGAAAGAGCTCTAAAAAATTGTGCAACAGATATGGTGTTAGTTGATAGCCAAAACACATTCAAACATGGACACTGGTTTACTATGAATTAGAATGAAATACCTGGGGGGTGGGAAGAGTGCATGGCCTCGCTTCTGGCCACCTTGACGGCACTTCTGCTGGCTACCTTGACCACCTCCTTCCTGGTCACCTAGATGTCCTCCATACGGGCAACCTTGATAGCCTCCCTGGTGTCCACCTGGTTGACCTCCTTACTGACAACCTGGGTAGCATCCTTGCTGACCACTCTGTTGACCTCCTTGTGAGCCACCTGGGTTTCCTCCTTGCTGACCACATGGTTGACCTCCTTGTGAGCCACCTGGATGGCCTCCTTGCTGACAAGCCTCTTGACCATTTTGCTGGCCACCTGGATAACCTTGTTGGCCTTCTTGTTGTCCAGGTTTTGGTGTTAGGCTTGTTGTTCTCCAGAGTCCTGATTATCTTGCTGGTTTTCATTTGATGCTGGTACATCTACTGGATCTTTTGTATTTTGTTCATCTAAAAGGAGATAGCACAGGTGTAGAAAAGGCACATGAGGGTAAAAGCCTGATATGTTGTTCATGAAGACAGAACGGTTTGTGTCATACCTTCTTCATCCAAAGATCGAAGCCCTTGCTGTCTTACAAGTAGTGTTGAATGAAGGTGACCCTGATTTTCCTGCTGCATCTTTAATATGTTTCTAAGACACCCAGCCATGGTCCAGGCTGAAAGTCAGCCTGGATGGGGTTATGTGATGAATGATCCTCTATGTGACTGACAGGGAACAAGGTGAGTATAGACTCATATAGTGACATCAGCAGAAGGCATTGCCAGCCAGCTATATGAAAACCGTTAGTTATCCCTCTATATGTGTCTGGGTTACTTGTGTTCCTGACATGTGCATCCCCTTATGTGGGGATGCCCACAGGATCTCTATGCATTCATAACTCCTATACGTTTCTTATTAAGTTCCATGTTTCTACTTTTTTAAATGGAGGAACATAAATTTAAAGATAAGGAGATTGAGAAATATGTACTTTTTATCTTTTTTTTTTGCCTTAGTTATGAACATGATCCATCCATCAATACATCAATACATCAAAATATCCTAGGTTCTATGATGAAATCTTAGAAAGTAAAACACCTCGACATACCCTCTTGGCCTATGGTTAAAAAAGGTTCTGTTGCATACAATTATTATAACTTTGAGTGATTAAATCGTGTTCTAGGGCAATTGTCTTCTTATGGGCTATGGGGTGGGAAAGACGCAATAAAGAGAAGTTAAGATTGGATTGAAATGCTGGTATCCTGAATTCTCAAGACTTGTTATGGTTATGAATGGAATTATTCACAATCTCTTACACTCCAGCTATTTAAAATGGTGAGCATGAACAAAATAAGGTTACTAGAATTATTTAGGGACATGGGAAAAGGCTGTTGTTTTTTTTTCTCAAAATTGGTACAGAGGGACATTTAAATGATGTAGTACATACAACACCAGCCCTGTAGCCAGGAGGATCTGAGTTCAAATCTCAGCTAAGACATTCAACACTAACTATCACTGTGGCCTTGAGCAAGTCACTTCACCCCAACTGTCCTGCCTTCTCTACTCGAGAAAGACAAAAAAAAAAGTGGGGCAGAATTTCTCATAAATTGACGCATCTCATGAAATGGAACACATCCCAAAGGACTGTTTTTCTGAGTGACAGATACATGAAAAGGGAGGAGAGGCCAAAGCACAACCCTCCCCAATTTATGATAGAAAAATTCACGGAATGTACTCATCAGTGATGCATATAAGGACAATTTCAATAGAAAATTCAGAGTTGAAACAAGACGGGAGTGGAGCCGAGATGGCAGCAAAGAAGCAGGAAAACTCTGTGAACTCTGCTCGTATCCACCTTAAATATCTATGAAATAGGATTCTAAACAAATTTTAGGGCTCCAGAACTCACAAAAGTACAGAGAAACAAAGGCCCCACTGAAGGGAGCCCAGCAGGCAGGACAGGAAGGGTTCATCTCACCATGCTGGAAGCCAAAACTAGCCCAGCCTGAAACCTAGGCTTGGTCCTGGGGTGGGCAGGAGGAACCTCGGCTCCAGCTGTCAGGAGAGTATATCACCAGCAGCTGTGGTGATTTCCAGAATCATCAAGCCATAAGAAATGAGGACTAAGTGAAAGGTCAGTGGAACTAGGCTAGATCTGGTTGAGATAATTGGGTCTGGTCATCCACCTACAGTGCAAAAAAGCAGCAGAACAGCCTCCATCTGGCTGCTTCAGAGCTCCTGGTCTACAGACTGCAGAGGGGTTAAGAGATCATTCAGAGGCTTAGTGCTCTTGCCTTACGTTGCCTGGATCTGGATCCTGTTCTTGGGTGGTGGTCCTTAGGTGGGTTTTCAGTCAGCCAAACTGGTGGGGCCTGAACGAGCCTCCTAATAGCTCTGGAAGCTGCGAAAATCCCAGGAATTTGGGATAGAGCTCTCCTATCCAGAAGCAGAGTTCTACTGAGCCCAAAAGCCAAGTAATTGACTGGCACCATGAGCAGGCAAAGGAAGCAAAGTAAGCCCAGCACTCCAACTTTAGATTCCTTTTTTGGAGACAAAAAGGATTAAAGTATAGAATGGGAAGGAGACAACACAGTCAGAAATCCCCCACCAAAAGTTTTGAGGGAAAAGGTAGAATGGTTACAAGACATACAGCAGCTTAAGCAGGGTTTTGAAAACCAAATAAGAGAAGTGGAAGAAAAATTGGGGAGAGAAATCAGAATGATGTAAGAAAATCATGAAAAGAGAGTCAACAACATGACTGAACAAAATAACACCTTAAAAAATAGATTAATTCAAATGGCAAAAGAGGCCCAAACAGGCAATGAGGAGAAGAATTCCTGAAAAAATCAAATTTGCCAGATGGGAAAAGAATCTTAAAAGCTTTCTCAGGATAATAATTCCTTCAGAATTAGATTGAAATAAATGGAAGCAAATGACATTATGAGAAATCAGGATACTCTTAAACTGATCCAAACAAAGGAAAAATATAAGACAACGTGAAATATCTCCTTGATAAAACCTCTGACCTGGAAAAAAAGATCCTGGAGAGACAACTTAAAAGGAATTGGACTACCTGAAAGCCGTGATCAAAAAAAGAACCTAGAAAGCCTCCTTCAAGAAATTCTCAAGGACAATTTCCCTGATATTTTAGAACCAGAGTGCAAAATAGAACTTGAAAGAACTCGCTGATCACTTCTTAAAAAAGAGACCAATAAGAAAACACCTAGGAATGTTATAGCCAAGTTCCAGAGTTTCCAGATCATGGAGAACGTATTACAAGCTGCCAAGAAGAAACAATTTGAACACTGTGGAATCACAATTAAAATAACCCAGGATCTAGCAGCTTATACATTAAGGGGTCAAAGGACCTGGAATATGACTTTCCGGAGGTCGAGGGAGCTAGGATTAAAACCAAGAATCGCCTACCTTGCAAAATTGAGTATAATGTTCCAGGGGAAAATGTGGTCATTCCTTGAGGTGGAGCACTTCCAAGCATTCTTCGTGAAAAAACCAGAACTGAACACAAAGTTTGACCTTCAAATACAAGAACCATGAGAAGCTAATCATGGAAAGGAATTCATAAGGAACTTATCAAAGTTGAACTATTTACATGCCAACATGGAAAAGCAATAAATATAACTGAGGAAACTTTTCTCAGTATGAGGATAATTGAAGGGAATATGAATGTAAACATATATATTTATATTTATATATAATACACCTATATTTATATTTTTACATATGAAATATAAAGATATATATTTATGTATATATGTTGGTATTTCTTCACATATATGAGGGTATACATGCATGGAAACACATATGAATACGTGTATATATGTGTACATAGACAGAGGGCACAGGATCAATTGAATAGGATTTGTTAATAGTTCAAAAAGTGAAATTGATATCTGGGAGAGGAATACTATGAGAGGAGACAGGGAGAGACAGAATGGGGATACTCCTCTCATATGGAAGAGACAAGGAATAACTGTTACAATGGTGGGGAAGTACAGGAAGGCAAAAGGGAATGGGTAAACCTCACGGCCATTGAATTTGGCTTAGGGAAGGAATGACATACACTCTGAATGGGGTCTCTTGGCCTACAGAAGAGTAGGGAGGAAGAGAATGGGAGAGGGTTGGTACATTCCTGGGGGGAGGGTTGTTAGAAGCACACACTTCTGTAAAGGGACAAGGAAGAAGCAGAGAATAGAGAATAGAACAAGTAGGGGGAGGAATAGGAAAGAGGGAAATATAGTCAGTCATATACAATAAGTCCATTGTGGAGATGTTCTGTATATCTCTACATGTACAGCCTGTATTGAATTGCTTGTCTTTCCAATGGGGGCGCGTGATGCTGGAGGAAGGGAAAGAATCTTGAATTTAAAGTTCTAAAATCAAATGTTATATACATATACACACACATATGTATGTATGTATATATATATATACATACACACACACACACGCACACACACACACACACACACACACACACACACACACACATATATATATATATATATATATTGGAGGAAGGGGGTATACAGTATGATTGCTCTTTTGAGGTGGGGGATAAGGGAAGAGCGGGAGAAAATTTGTGACTCAAAGTCTCATGGAAATGAATGATATAAACTAAAAATAAAAGTTTTTAAAAAAGGAAAATTCAGAGTTAAGTCCTCCTGCTTATTAGAATATTTTCTTCTCAACAGTTTTCATTCTATTTTGCATGGAGTTCTGTCTTTTGGGGGAAAAATACAAAATTCCTATGAATTATGAACTTTTCTAAATTTTCTCATTAGTCTACAAGTTTTGTTGGTTTTTCCTCACTCTGAATGGATATGGCATGCAATCTAGATAAGTCTTTCTTGTCTTTTATACCTCCATTTCAAAAGACAAGGAAATAAGCTCCTTTTCAGATTGTCAGGGTTTCGAGAGAGCTCAATGTCCTCATACTAAAAAGATATTTTATCTATAACAATACTTTTTTTGAGGTTTTTGATAAAAAAAAAATTTCAACTGGAAAATGCCTTAAAGTCCATTATTTTCTGATGAGAAATATGAAGAAATTAAAGGAAGCTTGTCAAGTGAGCTAGGTTTCTTAAGCACTTAACCATGTCCCAGGCACTGTGAGTTAACCAAAGTCACACTGGCAAAGGAAGAACTTTTATCCAAGGATGTTCACTGCAAATACTTTTAAGCCATTATGTTACCTTTGACTAGAACACTCAATGGATAATAAAGAGATTTGGGTTCGTATCATATTTTTCAAAATACTAGAAAGGTATGCCAGGTGGGAAGTTCTGTAAGCTCGCTGGCCTTGAGTTTGTTCATGGGAAACATTATGAAGATCTCACTAAAAGGCAGAATGGCAGAGCAGATCAAAACCCAGTTTCAAAGTCAAAAAGTCCTCTGTTCAAATTCTACCTCTGACACAAATGGGCCACAAGGAAAGAGGTAAATGACGTACTGCCTCAATATTCCAAGGAAATCTCTCAGACACTAACTTGTTGAATAGGTGGAAATATTAATGTATCGAGAAAAACAATTTCAGATTTATTCTCCACTGAACTGCAGTATAGCTATATCAGAGACAGGTACAGCACATATGGAATGAGTTCCCAAATGGTGCCCATTGTTATTTTAACCCACTTCCAATAACTCCATACAATGCCAACACTTCTGATAAAAAAAGGATAATATTTCACTCCATCACACAAATTTTATTGACCATGATGCAAAATATTGGCTTCTGAGGAAATATTTAGAAGAATTCTGAGTATAAGATTCCTTTTTATCTTTAAAAAACAGATCTTTCGTGTCGGAAATAATGTCACATGAATTGTACCCTGACCCAACACCCATAACCTGTTAACGTGATCATTTCTGGTTAGAAGGTCAGCTCTAAGAAGGGAGAAACTACTACACTCTGAATATTCTTCACCGATTTTGTTTTGTTTCCACAACAATAAATGCTTGTTGATTGATTGAGTGTTGGTATTATGAAGAAAGAGATTCCTCTTGACCCAGAACAAAGCAACTGATAAGTGACTAGGAATTCACAGCTATTAATGGGATAGTTTAACATCTACCTGAGTAGCCCCATCTTATTGAGATGATCTATAACTTGCTTGGATTAGATATACACATTGTCAAGAAGGATGGAGTCCCTGCAGTAAAGTGAAGAATTAAAATGACATCTACATGAGTGTCAGCAATGCTACACATAAGTCAAAATCTGAGTGGAAAATGTCAAATTGAGTCATATCTGTTTTCCCATGTAATGACATTTTTTGTACCAGGAATGGAAACCTTTCATTAGAAATAGAAACTTTTTACTCTTTTTATCAATATTTTGTGCCAGGAGATTCAGTTCAATTTATTAAGAAATCATTAATTATTTGTATGTGCCAGTCACATTGGTGTTGGGTATGCAAATAAAGAGAAAAGAGTCCCTGATGTTGAGCAATTTAAATTCAGTTTTGAGTGAAAAACATGCAGATAGAAAAATAAATGTGAAATAGGTAAAAAAAAAAAAAAAAACAGGTGAAGGGAATATACAAACCAAAAGCAAGGCAGAAAATCAAAATAAATTTCCTTTAGGAGATGACACAAGGAGAATTGAACTGAAGCTAGGAATTCTAAGAGGTAGAGATGAGGACAAAATAGATGGTGGTTGGAATAGAAGGATTAAGGTATGCATGATGGAATGCTGTGTGAGAGGAAAAAGGAGCATGTAAGACTGAGGAAAAGAATGAGCTTAAAGAATAGTTTGAGTTTGACTTAAAACCTAGGGAAGAAAAGAGATTTGAAGAGTGGTCAGAACATGGAAATTAAGAATGCCACTTCCTATTTATCTAACTCTAGGAAGAAAAAGGTACCTAAATTACTGAGGAAAGCTAACAACAAAGGATCTCACATTAAGGATACCCCGATGCGTTACCAATATACAATCAACAAGATCATAGATTCTTTGTTTCCCCCATTTACCCTCATCTGTGTATTGAGCTGAGCTCAGGCCCAACAGGGCCACTGAGAAAAGCAGAAGGAGCCACTTGGTGGCTGCCATAGTGTCGATGTTACCTATGCTGCATGGACCAAGGGAAATTGTTCTTCTAAGGACCTCAGAGAACAATGTCCCTTTTCAAATGTCAACTCAATCCCTTATCTGTAGGCATTGTTCATGTCCACATAACTGCCGTGCCAAGTTTTGGTTGGAATGAGTTTGAGGATGGGCAAAATCTCCCGCACAAAAAGTCACCACCAAGTAAAAGATAGCCAAAGTCTTTGAAGCCACCTTGCCTGCAAACACCACATATGATATTGTGATTGCAGTGATGGGTTAGTCTTCCATCTTGTCATTCCTCTCTCATATGGAAACCTAAACTCCTTGAGGGTATTTTCATATCCTGTTTTGCAAAAGTCAGTGAAATGTCATCACTAACTTTCTTCCCCTGTCAGGAATGAGCCAGCAAGGTCAATATACAATGGAAGGATAAAATAACTAGAATGAAATCCCTAGATACAGTAAGTGTACAGAGAAGCTCCTGCTCCATCGCCTTCCATAAGAAGGTTCATAGACATCAGCAGCTGTGCTCTTTGGTCACTTGAGTTATGCCTTTATGGAATCAAGCGTCCATGCCTCTGTCCATCATTCCTTCCTCAACAATATTTTAAATGATATGTCCCAAAGTTTAACTAAAATAAGTTTTGAAGAAATATTTGGTGTTCAGAAAATATCCTTCCACAAAACGAATATCTCCCCATCCTTAGTCCAAACGCTGTGCTCAACAAGCCCCTCTAATAATAGAATGCCATTCCAGTTTAAAAGGTTTCCCCTCAGCTATTTTGTTTCAATACCCCATTCACAATTCTTTTAGCCCATTTTCTTCCCAGTTTCTCATGATCAGAGGAACTCATTTGTAGACTTAGAGGACAACAGGATAGGAGAGTCCGTGTAGCCCAACCCCCTCATCATCAAGAAAAACAACCTGAAGTCCAGTAGGTGTAATGACTGTTCCACAGTCAGTAAGATAGTAGCAAAGGCAGTGTAAACATTTGCATTTTTTTTTCTCCAGGGAGGGAGAAGTGATACATTCTTTATTATGCTAGACTGAGACTGGTCAATACAGTTAATGATAACTGAGATCTTCTATTTATCTTATATTGATTGTGCATATTGTTCTCCTACTTCATCCTATTGCACTCTATATGAGCTCAGAAAATTTTTAGTCCACCTCTTAATTAATCATATTATTTATTTTTGAAAATTCAATAAATAGCTAATCACATTTTACAGTGATGCATTCAGCCATTCTAAAGTAATTGCCCATTTATATCTTTTCAACTTTGACTTTCTAAAATTAAAAATAAATTATAAGTAAATTCTTGTTTAAAGGATTGTTCTTTCTGCATATAAATGAGTCATTGACTTGTGTTTTCTATTCTAAATTATTTTGAATAATATGTCAACCTAGTAACACCTTGACTGAAATTAGATGAAAATTTGTCTTTCTTCCCATTATTATTGTTGTTCAGTCTTCTCAGACATGTCTGACTCTTCATATTCTCGTTTGGTGTTTTTTTTTTGACAAAGATCCTGGAGTCATTTGCTATTTCCTTCTTCATCCCATTTTACAGAGGAGAAACTAAAGCAAACAGGGTCGAGTGACATGACGAATATGGCTTTCTCAGACTCATGTGTCTGTAGCAAGAGTTGAATTCATGAACACGAGTCATTCGGATTCCATGTCACAGCTCTCTACCCACTATGGCTCCCTGCTGCCTCTTATTTCTCAAAAATAGATGGTATCCATCATTAAATAACCATGCTAGTTGCTGAGTGATAAGACTAAGCTGCAGTCATGTTTTCTTTATCTTATGATAAAGAATTTGGAATGAAATTATAAATGGTTATAAATGGCTTGAAACGCTTTTGAAAATGTTCAATTGCATAATGTGATCGACTTGAGTATTGGTTAATTTTATGGAAACAATATTTTTACTCTTTTGTCATTTTGATTAATAGAGGTGATCTTCTTTCTGTGGAGGACAGGCAGAAAAATATCCAGAGGGTAAAGAGCAGGTGTCATGTTTGAAAAACAGCAAAGAGGTCTATCTTACTGGATTACTCAGGACCTGAAAGAGAATTAGGGATATGTTACTGGAAAATTTCAGTCAAGAGGAATGTTGGGAAGTTATTTTCCACTGAGGCTGAGAGAGAGCCACTCCAGTTTAGTGAGTAGAAGGGAGACCTGTTTGGACCTACACCTTAGGAAAATCTCTTTTCTGAAAAAATAAAAGAGACTGAGGACAAACCTGAGGAAGACAGACCCACTAGCAAGCTATTGTAATAGTCCAGGAATGCGGTGATGACGGCCTGCATCAAAATAGAAGCACCAACAATGACAAAAGGTGCAGAAAAGGTGAAATTACCAGACCTTTGCTACACATTGGATATGGGGAATGAGGGGAATGACAGATAGGAGGAAGTTGAGGATGATGCCCATGTTGCAAACCTGAGGGGCCAAAAGGATGCAGTTGCCTCCAACCATAACTAGGGAATAAGATGGATAAAAAGGTTTAGAGTGAAAAATGAATTCATTTTCGGACATGCTGATACCTGTGGGACACCTAGGTTAAGATGTCTGAAAGTCAGTTGGAATTGTGAGACTGGAGGACAGAAGAGCAGTTTGGGTGGGAAAGGTTGAATTAAAAATCATTTGCAGAGATATGGTACTGAAAGCCATGGAAGCTAATGACATGACCAGGGGAAGTAGCAAAAAGTGAGAAAAGTGCCAAAAGAGAGAACCCTGTAGAATAGTTACAGGTTTGAGGGAATGAGTTAAATGAAGATACAGCAAAAGGGGCCGAGAAAGAATAATCTGAGAGGTGGAGAGAGAACTAGGAGCAAGTGGTGATCTGAAATCTGTAGAGAAGGAAATATTGAGGAGATGAAGGTGATAGACAGTGTTGGAAATGGCAGAGAGATCAAGGAGAACAAGAACTGAGAAAAGCCTATTGGTTTTGGCAAATAAGGCAATGCTGGATATTACATATTTTCTTCCTTATTTTTTATTCTTTACAATTTCTTTGGTTCTTTCACACTGTTTCGTGGAGTCCCTGCCTTCCACTTGCCCAGGTGGATCTTTAACCATGTTCTTTACCTCAGTTACCTTTTATGCTTTCTTTTCCATTTGACTAGTTGTACTCCTTGGAGAGTTGTTTTATGCAGTGGTTTTTTTATCTTCTTTTCCATTTACCAAATTCTACTTTTTAAGCAATTTTGCAAACTCTTGAGTCTTTTTTCACAATTCTCTTGCATCACTCACATTTCTTTCCAACATTTTAATTCCTCTCTCATATGATTTTTAAGTGCCTTTTGGCATCTTCTATGAGTTTTTTCTGAGCATGAGCCAACTTCCCATTTTTCTTGGATTTTGGCTGCAGGTGTTATGACATTGTTGTCCTTTTCTGAGGCTGAACCTTGCTTGCCCTTCCCTGTCACCACAATAACTTCCTACAGTCAGATAACTTTTTGTTGTTTCCTCTTCATCCCCTGAACCTCCACCTTTTATTGGCTTTACCTTTTCCCTATTCTTGAAATTTCAGCACAACTCTCAGGGTGCAAGACCCAGTCTCTCCAACTACATATGCTAGAGTCTACAGGCTGGGGTCTTTACCTGGTGTAGTACTGCTGTTGCCCTGAGACCCAAGGGAGATCTCACTACCTGGTGTTCCACTACAGGTGTGGGGTGGTGGTTGGCTGGTGCTACAGGAGGCCATGGGTCAGGCAGGTTTCCTGGTGCTGAGCAGGGTCTTAGTGGTCATTTAGGCCATGTGCTGAGCAGTGGTGAGGATTTTCTTCATTTCCTCTGGAACACGGCAGGATATCTGCCAGCTTGGGACTGTTCTGGAAAATAGTGCTTCTCAATGCAGGAGTCTGCCAGCTAACATAGCTGTGCTAAGACATGCGTAGGTCCTGGTGTATGGGTCTACCTAGTACATCACTCTGCAGCTTTGGCCACCCACTGTTTGTTTATATTTTGTTGGGGTAAAAGGGTGCAGAGGCTTGCTTCTGGCTTGCTGGGATGCTTCCTGTCTTTGAATGCATATCCTTCTTTCCTGAGGAGATGGACCATTCTCAACCATCCTGCAAGTCTCCCAGGATGAAAGACTGAGCCATCCCATAGTTCTACTTACTCTGCTCTTGCAGGATTTGTTTCAGAATCTTACTTGATGGTTGTTTGGTTGTTTGGAGTTGAATATAGAAGAACTATAGTGATTTACTGCTTACTCTATATTGCAGCTAATTTGCCCAAGCACCTATAATAACAACCCCCAGCATCTGCATCTACCTTGCACCACCTGGGGCCACTGATTTTGTAGTTGTTAACTTGTGTGGTGCCTCATTCTTAATCCCTGTTGCCCCTGAGAGTCAATTCATTTTTCCTATTTCCTGAGAGGGTTCTCAACATACCTGCACTCTCTTTCCTTGCAACCCCACTGGAAGATCACTCTCATGGCATTCTCATCTCCATCAAAGGAGTAGGTGAAGAAGAATTTGCAGCAGTCCAGACAAGAATGCTCATCATTAGGCAGGAGAAACTTTGAAAGGAGTAATGTACACCTGATAAGACCACAGCAGTAAGCATGAGCCTAAATGGCCTTAGAGTACTCTCTATGAACTTATACCTCCTTATGAAGGAACACCTTCATTCAGTCAGTCACTAGGGATCTGTCAAGCTGGTCGAACTTGTCCAGACATACTGAAGATGGAATTACACCTGGCTACCACAACCAACACGTATAAGATGTGTTACAACCAGCCAAAACACAATGCATTAAAACCTCTGAACTCAGATTGTGAGCAGTTTCAGCTACCAGATGCCCCCTATAAAATCTGTCAGGTCAGCTTCATTCAATTGCCACCTGTCTTTGGTAACAAAAATGCTTTGTTTACTACCTGTATGTTCTCGTGGTGGATGGAAAGATTTGCCTGTTTCACTTCCATGGTCTCTGAGGGAGAGAAAATCTTAGAAAATAATCATTCTGATATAGGGGAGAATCTAAGAAATAAACGGAAATGTAGGTACCCATATTGCAGGAGAGCATTAACTCTTCTGCATATGAATACATAGGGAGTGTGTGTATATATGGGTACATAGACAGAGGGCACAGGATCAATTAAATAGGAAGGGATGATATTTTAAAAGAGGAAATTAAGATGTGGAAGAGGAATAGAATGGGAGGAGACATGGAGAGACAGAATGGAGTCAATCATTTCATATAGAAGAGACAAGGCATAACTGTTACAATGGAGGGGAAGAACAGGAAGGCAAAAAGGGAATGGGGCAGCCCCACTCTCATTGAATTTGGCTTAGGGAGGGAATGACATACCCTCTAAACTGGGTATCTTTCCCTGAAGGGCAGTAGGGGGAAAGAGGATGAGAGGGGGGATGTTGGAGGGGAGGGCAACCCATAGGTTGGAGGGGAAGAGTTGTTAGAAGCACACACTTTTGTAAAAGCACAGGGACAAGGTAGAGAATAGAACAAGGGGAGGGAGGGACAGAAAGGAGGAAAATATTATCAGTGTTGCACAATCTGACCATTGTGGAAATCTTCTGCTTAACTACACATGTATGCCCTGTATTGAATTCCTTGTCTATCCAGTGGAGGTTTGTCACAAGGGAGGAAGGGAAAGAATCTACAACTGAAAGTTGATATATTAAATGTAAATATCTGTATGTATCTATTTTATTATTATTATTATTATTCTTATATACATGCAACTGGGAAGTAAGAATACAGGCACTGGGATGGAGAGTTACAGCTTGCTCTACCAACAAGTCAGAGTGGTGATGGGGGAGGATACAGGAGAGAGCAGATTGGGGTGGGGGTATACAGTGGGATCTCTGTTTTGAGGGAGTAGGTAGGGGAAAGACGAAAGGAGAAAATTTGCAACTCAAAATCTTGTGGAAATTAGTGATGTAAAATAAAAATAAACTAAAGTTAATTTACAAAAAATATACCCTATTTTATAGACAGATGTATATGTATGTATATATGGGCGACACAGGTTTCTATGGAAAACTGACTGTTTATTTTATTCCCTCTTTGCACTAAACCCAACGAGAATTGGGTTCATACAATGCTCACTCCCTCTCATCTTTCCATCTATTATAACAGGTCTTTGACAACTCCTCATGTGATATAATTTGCCCCCACCCTTCTTCTCTTTTTTCTCTTCTCCCAATACAATCATTTTTTCACCTCCTCATTTTTATATCATCACGTAAAAGTCAACTTATACCACATACTCTATGCATACTCCTAACCATCCTAAGAGATATTAACTTTATCAGAATTTAGAGTATCAGATTGCTATATAGGGATGCAGAGAATTTAATCTTGTTGAATAACAGCTTTTTTTTCTGATTTACATTTTTTATGTTTCTCCTGAGTCTTCTGTTGGAAGATTTAATTTTCTGTTGAGATCTGGCCTTTTTATCAGGGAAGTTTTAAAGTCCCCTATTTCATTGCATGCCCATTTCTCTTCCAAATGATTATGCTCCATTTTTCTCAGTAATTGATTTTTTTTTCTTATCCAAGCTCTCTTGACTTCCAAAATATCATATTCCAAGGCCTCTGATTCTCTGAAGTAGAAGCCACTAATTGCTGTGTAACCCTGACTGCACCTAATTTATATTTAAATCGGTTCTTTCTCACTGCCTGCAGGATTCTCTCCATGACTTGATCCTCTAGAATTTGGCTATAACATTGCCTAGAAGGGATGTCTTTCAGAAGGTGATAGTGAATATTTTCAACAACTATTTTATTCTCTTGTTCTAGACCACGGAGGGGCATTTTCCTTGATAACTTCTTGAGAGATGCTGTCCAGACTCTTTTTATGATTATGACTTTCAGGTACTAGAGTGATTCTTAAATTCTCCCTCCTTGATAAAATTTCCAGGTCAGTTGTTTAGCCATGGAGGCATTTTACATTTCCTTTAATTCTTCACTCTTTCTCTTTTATTTGACCAATTCTTGAAGTCTCATCATGCCTTAGCTTCCACTTGCCCACTTTTACCTTTTTAGGAATTATTTTCTTCAGTTATTCTTTGTATCTTCGTTTCCATTTGGCCAATTTTATTTTATATTTTGTTGTGTTTAAGTTTTGGTTTTTCCATAGGTAAAAAGTCAAATACACATTTATCCCAATTTGGATGCAAATTCCTTACCTTTTGCCTTTTCCAGCTTGGCAATACGAGCCACTGATTTTGGACCCAGAACATGGCGACCCCAGTGATGTCACATCTCATCGTATCTGTTATTATAATTGGTTTTCATGGCTTCCATCGGCTGAGCCAGAGATCCTTTATGGTCAGGGTTCCTTTATCGTCAGGGTTAACCCCTGTTAAGGCAATGCTCGAGCAGGTCTTTCTGTGAACTAAATGGCCAAGTCTCACTTTACCATTGATAATATAGTAAGGAACCCCATTTTTTGGCACAAGGGAGATAGCAAGACCATTAGCTCAAGGGGGTCCACGTCATGTGCAATCAGTACCAACTGTGCTTTCTTGTTTTCTACCGGGGTAGTAACAGTGGTAACACTTGCTCTGAAGGACATCTAGTCTCTTAGTGGGGACATCTCCTTTGCCTGTAGCCTTTTGTTTAGCCAGAGCCAGCAGCCTTTGCTTCTTGTTTTGCTTTGTCTCCAGCCTATACTTGTGGGTCAGATTAAGCAACTGAGTAGCTGTCTAAAGATCCAAAGCCTGGCTGCACTGGCTAATTGCTGGAGCAACCTTCAAATACTTATAAAGGATAGACTTTGACAGTGTAGCCTGATGTACCCAGGCCATTGGACTACTCAAGTAAGGTCCCTTTTGGGCTGGATGGCCTGACCAATGCCAAAGTTCTTGGGACGCTTCTCAAAGAAAGGATTGACAAATTTCCTGGCCTGCTGCTTCTTTACTACATCAGGGGCCAGAGCCACCTTCTTCCCCATGGCCGTCTTCCCTTTTGGCATCTTGGCTTGCAGAAGGAGAAAGCCCAATTCTTATTTTTTAAGGAATTGTTTCTTGATGTCTTTCTTTGTGCTTCTCTTTCCATACTATACCTTCGAGTTCTTTTGAGATTATCTTGCATCATTCATTTCTTTTCTCAATTTTTCTTCTGACCCTCTTACTTGTTTTGAAAAATACTTTTGAACTCTTCCAATAGAATTTGCAGTTTGAGAGCAATTCCTATTCCCTTTGATACTTCACTGGAAGGTAGGTCAACATTGTTGTCCTCCTCTGGGCTTATGTTTTCACCTTCCCTCTCTCCATAGTGGCTTTCTATGACAAGGCTCTTTAGGTGCTCACTTGCCTATTTCTGGACTTTCCCACTTGAACTATACTCCTGAGGTGCCAGGGGCCCTGTCCTAAGTTGCCTGTGTTAGTGGCCAGGGCCCAGCTCACTGGCTTTCTGAGCCTGGGTCTCCAGGACTTGTGGATCAGTCACTTTCCTGGGGTGGCCTAGCCTAGTCCTGCCTGTTGTGTCCTGGGTTCCAAACACAGCAATTTGCCTGATGTACTGGGGTTAGAGGCCTCACAGCTGGCCTGCTGTGCCACTGGCCTGCTGAGACAGGACCCTAGGTCTCTGTTCCTGGTCTGTGCTATGGCTAAGAGCCTGCCTTTTGCTTGCCCAAATGCCTCCTTCACTGAGCTGCATTGGAAATATTTAAGATATTGGTGGAGAAAGAATGATGAAAAGAAGTATGGCAGCTTGATCCCATAAAGCCTGGAATCCTCAGGGGACCAAAGAGTACAGCTGCTGGTGTGTATGAAGCTTCTAACAGGAGGGGATGGGGTAAGAGCTCGCCTGTACAATTATTGTATCTAGTTATTTCATTTCTGTTATTTTATCCTTTCATTGTATCTTGATCTCGCTGGCTCATTCTATGTACCGGAAGACACCTGGTGAAAGGACCGGAGTCTATGACATTTAAATGACTTTTGCAACACAGGATACAAAAATACCCTCAAGGGTTCTGAGTTTCTGTGGAACAGGGAAGTCACAGGATGGAATACAACAGGTTACTGCAATCACAGTTTTAGATGTGGCATTTCCAAGCAATATCTCTTCAAAGACTTTGGCTACTTTATATTTGGTGATGACTTTTGGGGCAGGAATTTTGCCAGCCTTCAAACTCAATCCAATCCAAAATCAGGGATGAGTGTCATATGGACATGAACCATGCCTGCAGGTAAGTGACTGAGTGTGACATTCCAAAGGGGCATTGTTCTCTGCAGTCCTTAAAAGACCAGTTGCCCCCAGTGCAGGTAGCAAAGGTAACGACGACACCATGGCTTCTACCAAGTGGCTATTGCTACTGTTCTCAGTGGTCCTGTTGGGCCTGAGCTCAGCTCAGGGTAAGTGGGGGCCCGAAATTCTATGATCATGGTAGGAGATTGTTGGGATGGGCATCAGGGGATCATTCTAGAGAAGTCATTGGGAGTTTGCCCTCCTCAGTAATTCAGGTACTTTTGTCTTCCTTGAGTCAGATCAATAAGAGGTGGTATTCTTCTTTTCCAAGTTCTAATGACTCCTCAAATCTGTCTGGGTTATCCATCGTTTCCAACCTATTCTTCTTTTTTTTTTTTCCTGGGATTTTTGGAGGCAGAAGGCATGGCAAATGGGCTAAAGTGGCTTGCTCTAGGTCACATGGCTAGTAAGTGTGTCAAATGTCTGAGGCTGGATTTGAACTCAGTTCTTTCTGATTCTAGGGCTGCTGCTCTATTCACTGTGCCACCTAGCTGCCCCAACTTATTCTTTAAACTCTATTAATTCTATTCTCCATTTATCTTTGATCCTTTCTATACCTCATACATGTAGAGTTCCCAGAACAAGATGGTATAAAATGCAGGTAAGACTACTGGGTAAAAAACAGTATTCTATTCAGCTTGTCTCTACTTTAACTTTTCTGTTGAAATTGCCTCCATATGCATCAAAAATTAGAACTTTCCAAGGATTTTCATATCATACAATGGTGAGGGTTCTTCTGCTTGAGACTTTCCTCACTTTTAATCATTCTGTTGCCCAAGAGCAGCAGCTCTTTGGGTGTGATCCATGTCAAGGGATGAGACAATTCATGAGACATTCTGTAGCACTTTTCAAGAAACAACAACAAAGCATTTCTCCTTTCTGAAGAGAAATCTAGGAACCTCACTTTGTTCACTTTCCCCTCTTAAAGAGGTAAAATGCAGGACATCATTAATTGTTCCATTCATGAAGGTAATGAATCTTTAGGAGGCAAAGCTGAGATCTAATCATTCCCTCTGTTGTCCTCATTGGCACATTTACCCACTTCATTCTTCCCTACCCTGTCCATAAGACTATTTTCTATTACAGCACCATTAAATTGGTGCGTGTACCAGAAATTCCATGGGACAGAATCTGCTTTAAATTACATGCCAAGAGCCAACACTGAGTTGTTTTACTTTGTACAAGTCATTCATAGGACCTGCCACAATTTACCCACTTGATCAGTACTGACTGATGGACACAGTTCATAAGAAAGCAAAAGTGTGTGTATGTGTATACATATATTCATACATATACATTTATATATATATATACATATCCTATCAATACTTTAACTGCATCATGAAGCTTGAATTGACTTTCTTAGACATACACTAATGAGAAGATTGGAACTTTATCAGAAATGAGTAAGAGAATCCATACACAGAAAAGATGAGGTCATCCACAAATGAGGGAATGCACATGTAAGAAACACACATGATGCAGACACATAGACACGGATAAGTCATGCTTTTGACAGAGCAAGCTTCCAGTGTCTTCTACAGCTGGCATGAGGGGGGTCCAGGCTAAGACTGTTTTTTGCCCTTGGCCAACATGATCTTCCTTCCAGGTTTACCTTGAACCTGGGCCCCAGCAGGATCTCTGAGATCCCCATTAGTTATCATTCGGGTCAGCTGGGGTCCCCCTTATGCAGCTCTACAGGGCAGGTCCATCCTTCGGAGGGTTAGCTGTGGACACCAACAGGTCTGTGCATTCAGCGCGTGTCGGGCACGTTCTTTCCTCTGACTGTTCTGTACCAACGCTGTCTCCTCTTACATGAACAAGACACAGAAGAAGAAGAGCCTCCTCCCCCACCTCCCCCTGAAGGCCCTCCGCCTCCCCCTGAAGATGGTGAAGAGCCTCCAGAAGCCCCTGACGATGACGAAGATGGGCTTCCGGATCCCCCACCAGAGGGTGAAGAGCCTCCACCACCGCCACCACCCCCACCACCCCCACCACCCCCATCATCAGAAGAAACTGAGGAAGAAACTGAGGAAGAAACTGAGGAAGAAGAGTGAGGTGAGACAAGTGAAGAGCAGCAAGGAGGCTGTCGACTCTCCCCGCCACTGAGGAGGGGGCGGCGGCGAGAGGGGGACACAAGGACCGAGGGAGGGGGTAGAGGGAGGAGGGAGCGGGAGAGACAGAGACAGACAGACAGACGTCCCTTGCTCTTCCCCCCCGGTACGTCACTCCCGCTCACCCTGCCCACGGCTCCCTTGCGCTCTTTTAAAAGCTCACTTATCGCGCCTCTTTCAGGGCCGCTGCCGGGGGGCAGGGGGTCCCCCAGGCACTGCCCGTCTCCCACACGCTTCTCCTCCTACTGTTTCAGGGCCCCAAGAGGAAGATGTGCGTGGGCAGACCCCCAAGTCCCCGCGTGGCCCGTGGAGGGGACAGGACTCACCTCCGGATCTTTCCTCCTCCCCTCTCCGATACCAATAAAGATGCTCGCATTTAAACACTGACTTCGGCTCTCTTTGGGTGGGGCTGCGCCCCTCAATCGTCAGCGCGCCGGGTTCTAGATGCAGGAACCCAGGCGCGCTCCTGAGCTGCATCCAGATGGTTCTGCGCATGCACAGCCCTGTCCCAGACTCAGTGGCCCAGTCTGGAGCCCCCAGAGTTTGCCCGCTGAACGTGGAAGGGGGACGGCTCGTATGACAAATATGTTTGATCCCCATTAAAGTTCATAGTCTTTGAAGGATAAAAAGGACGGAATAATCTTTAGTCATTTCCTTAGAATAGAGACGGATTTTTCCTTTTTCCTACTTTTCTGAATAGGACTAAAAATGCAAGAGAAAATGGATGATTCCATACTTCACTCTGAGTCAGTGAACAACATTTAATGATTACTGCTCTCTGCCAAACCCTGTGGTAGCACTTAGGGAGAAAGGCAGAGAACACAGCAGAAATGGGCAGTCTGTGCTCGGGGGGCTCACGAGCTCTGGGTTGGGGCCTCCCTCTCCCTACAGGTGTGGTCACGCTTGAGACTGTGGGCAGCATGACGAGACATGGGACTGAGGGTCAGGAAGAGGATAAAGCGACTCCCGTTATAAGGGCTGCGGATCTTGGGCAGCAGACGAGAACAAGCTGACTTCTCAGCCCAGGAAAGAGCAGGTGCTTTCGAACACGCTTCTCAGCCTGTAAAACAGGACCCTTACGCTGGGGTCGTGATCCTGGCTTCTCACACAGAGGCGATAACTAAAGCTTGAAGGGCCAGCGCTGTGGACACTTTGCCCAAAACTCTGTTAAATCCAATGTTTTAGAGAAGCTTTGCATTGGGCTTCTGATGTGGTGATTCCGGGCTGGGCGTGGGGCAAGGCATTTTAGCCCCTTGATCTGAGTCAGCGGATTAGGACTCGAATAAATACCCCAAGTCCCAGTGATTTGAGATAAGAGCAGCAGGAAAATGAAAGGAAGAAACCCACCAAAAGAGAAGCCAGACACTGCGACTTCCACAAACACCCAGACTGGTGCTAAGAGCACAGTAGTAAGAAAGAGAAGGCTTAGTTCACAGAGGGAGTAACCACCAACCTTGTCAGTCCATGTCTAGTCTCTAGCGTTATTGGCCTGTATCTGTGGTCATTTGCTACTCAGCCCAGGGGTCTTGGAAACAGCTGCCTCAGATATCAGCTGTTTTGGAGCCCATTTCATTTTCAAGGTGAAGACACTGGTCAATTCCCCAATCAAACTGGGCAGTGTTGCCCCTTGCAGATGTGACA
>CM053582.1:364749656-364766493 GCA_028627135.1 Pseudochirops cupreus | reverse complement strand
GGGCGTTCATGTGTTGTTAAGCAGAACATTTCTACAGTGGATGGATTGTGTAACACTGGTGATACTTCCCTCCTTTCTATCCTGCCCTCCCCTTGTCCTATTCTCTACTTTGTCCTTGTCCCTTTACAGAAGTGTGTGCTTCTAACAACCCTCCCCCCCCAACTTGCCCTCCCCTCCATCTTCCCACCTCTCATCCCCTTTCTCCCTACTCTCCTGCAGGGCAAAATACCCAATTTAGAGTGTATGTCATTCCCTCCCTAAGCCAAATTCAACGAGAGTAAGGTTGACCCATTCCCTTTTTGCCTTTGTGTTCTTCCCCTCCATTGTATCAGTTATGCCTTGCCTCTTCTTTATGAAATGATTGACCCCTGTCTTCTCTCATTCTATCCCGCTTCCACCTCCTAATTTCACCTTTTAAAATATCATCCCTTCCTAGTTAATTGATCCTGTGCCCTCTGTCTATGTATACATATAAACACACACTCCCTATGTATTCATATGGAGAAGAGTTCATGAGCTCCTGCAATATGGATACCTCTATTACCATTTATTTCTTAGGTTCTCCCCATATTGGAATGATTTTTTTCTAAGAAGACTTTTTATCCCTCAGAGACCATGGAAGTGAAACAGGGAAATCCTTCCATCCACCATGAGAACATACAGACAGTAAACAAAGCATTTTTGTTACCATAGACAGGTGGCAATTGAATGAAGCTGACTTGACACATTTTCTAGGGGGCATGTGGGAGATGCAACTGCTCACAAGCTGACTTCAGAGGTTTGAATGCATTGTGTTTTGTCTGGTTGTTACCCCTCTTATAGGTGTTGGTTGTGGTAGCCAGGTATAATTCCACAATCAGTATATCTGGGCCAGTTCGACCAGCTTGACAGATCCCCAGTGACTGACAGAAGGAAGGTCTTCTATCATGGGAGTTATAAGCTCATACAGAGTACTCTTAACGCTATTTAGGCTGATCCTTACTGCTGTGGTCTTATCAAGTGTACATTACTCCTTTAGAACTTTCTCCTGCCTCACAATGAGCATTCTTTTCTGGACTGTTGCAAATTCTTTAGCTACTCCTATGATGGAGAAGAGTCTGCCATGAGAGAGATAGTTCCAGTGGTCTTGGAAGGAAGGAGAGTGCAGGTATATTGATAAAGTTCCCAGGAAATAGGAGAAATTAATTGACTTTCAGAGGCAACAGAGATTAAGAATGAAGCACCACAGAAGTGAACCACTACAAAATCAGTGGCCCCAGGTGGTGCAAGGTATAGCAGATTGTGGGGGTTGTTACTATAGGTGCTTGGGCACAGGAGTCACAATATAGAGTAAGCAGTAAATCTCTATAGTTTTCCTATATTCAACTCCAAACAAGCCAGCAACCATCAACTAACATCCTGAAACAAATCCTGCAAGAGCAGAGTCAGTAGAAAGGTGGGACGGCTCGGTCTTCTAACCTGGGAGACTTGGAGGATGGTCGAGAATGGTCCATCTCCTCAGGAAAGAGGGAAATGCATTGATAGACAAGAAGCATCACAGCAAGCCAGAAGCAAGCCTCTGCACCCTTCTAACCCAGCAAAATATAAACAAACAGTGGGTAGCCAGAGCTGCAGAGTCGTGTAGCAGGCAGACACATATACCAGGACCTATGCGTGTCTTAGTATAGCCAGGGCAGCTGCCATAATCCTGCGCTGAGAACCAATATTTTTCAGAACAGTCTCAAGCAGGCAGATATAGTCCTGTGGTCCCGAGGAAATAAAGAAAACCCTCACCATTCCTCACCACATGGCAGAAACAACCACTAATACCCCATCGCAGCACCAGGAAAGCTGCCAGACCCAATGGGCCTCCTGTAGCACCAACCAACCACCACCCCACACCTGCAGTGGAACACCAGGTAGAAAGATCTCCCTTGAGTCTCAGGGCAACAACCATACTAAACCAGCTAAACACCCAGGGACTACAGACTTTAGCACATGTAGTTGGAGAGATTGGGTCTTGCACCCTAGGAGTTGGGCTGAAATTTCCAGAATATGGAAAAGGTAAAACAAAAAAAAAAAGGTGGAGGTTGAGAGGATGAAAAGAAAACAACAAAAAATTACCTGACCGTAGGAAGTTATTTTGGTGACAGGGAAGAACAAGATACAGTCTCAGAAGAGGACAAGAATGGCATAATACCTGTGGGCCAAAATCCAAGAAAACTGGGAAGTTGGCTCATGCATAGAAAAAACTCACAGAAGAGTGCCAAAAGGCACTTAAAAATCATAAGAGAGAATTAAAAAGTGAAAAAGAAATGTGAGTGATGCAAGAGAATGGTGAAAAAAGACTCAAGAGTTTGCAAAACTGCTTAAAAAGTAGAATTGTGTCAATGGAAAAGAAGATAAAAAAAAAAAAACAACCCACTGAAGAAAACAACTCTCCAAGGAGTAGAACTAGTCAAATGGAAAAGAAAGCAGAAAAGCAAATTGAGGTAAAGAATATGGTCAAAGATAGAACTGAGCAAGTGGAAGGCAGGGACTCCACAAATCAGTGTGAATCAATCAAAGAAATTGTAAAGAAGTAAAAAAATAGAAGAAAATATGTAATATCCAGGGTTGTCTTATTCGCCAAAACCAATAGGCTTTTCTCAGTCCTTGTTCTCCTTGATCTCTCTGCCATTTCCAACACTGTCCATCACCTTCTTCTCCTCAATATTTCCTTCTCGCAGATTCCAGATCACCACTCTCTCCTAGTTCTCTCCCCACCTCTCAGATTATTCTTTCTAAGTCTCTTCTTCTGTTTGTTCATTTAAGTCATTCCCTCCAACCTGTAAGTATTCTACAGGGTTGCCTCGGTAGGCACTTTTCTGACTCTGTGCCACTTCCCCTGGTCATGTCATTAGCTTCCATGGCTTTTAGTACCATATCTCTGCGAATGATTTTCAATTCAACCTTTCCTACCCAAACTGCTCTGCTGTCCTCCAGTCTCACAATTCCAACTGACATTCAGACATCTTAAACTAGGTGTCCCATAGGTATCAGCATGTCCAAATATGAATTCATTTTTCACTCTAAACCCTTTCATCCACCTTATTCCCTAGTTATGGTTGAAGGAAACGGCATCCTTTTGGCCCCTCAGGTTTGCAACCTGGGCATCATCCTCAACTTCCCACGTCTGTCATTCCCCACCATTCCCCATATCCAATGTGTTGCAAAGGCCTGGTAATTTCACCTTTTGCCATTGTTAGTGCTGCTGTTTTGATGCAGGCCCTGATCCCTTCATTCCTGGACTCTTACAATAGCTTGCTAGTGGATCTGTCTTCCTCAGTTTTGTCCTCAGTCTATTCTATTTTTCAGAAAAGCAATTTTCCTAAAGTGTAGGTCCAACCTTGGCTCCCCTCTACTCACTAAACGGGAGTGGCTCTCTCTCTAAGCCGCAGTCGAAAATAACACCCTCTGCAAAGCATTCTAACCCTTCCCAACACTCCTCCTGACTGAAATTTTCCAGTCTCAGATCCCTTATTTTCCTTCAGGTCCTGAATAATCCAGTAAGATAGACCTCTTTGCTGTTTTTTAAATGTGACACCTGCTATTTAACCTCTGGAAATTTTTCTGCCTGTCCTCCACATCAAGAAGGTCATCCCTTTTAATCAAAATGATAAAGGAGTAAAAATATTGCTTCCATAAAAATAACCAATACTCAAGCCTCTCACAATATGCAATTGAAGATTTTCAAAAGCATTTCAAGCCATTTACAACCATTTATACTTTCATTCCAAATTCTTTATCATAAGATAAAGAAAACATCACCGCAGCTTAGCCTAATCACTCACTAACCAGCATGGTTATTTAGTGATGGATGCAGTCTGTTTTTGAGGAATAACAGGCAGCAGGGTGCCATGGTGGATGGAGAGCTGTGACATAGAATCAGAACGATGCATGTTCATGAGCGCAAATCTTCCTTCATTCACATGAGTCTGAGAAAGCCATATTGGTGAAGTCACTCAACCCTGTTTCCTTCAGTTTCTCCTGTGTAAAATGCGATGAAGAAGGAAATAGGAAATGGCTGCAGGGTCTTTGTCAAGAAAACCCCAAATGGGATCAGGAAAGTCAGACATGTCTGAGAAGACTGAACAACAATTGCAGTGGGAAGAAAGACAAATTTTCATCTAATTTCAGTCAAGGTGTTGATAGGTTCACATAATATTCATAATAATTTAGGATAAAAAAGACAAGTTGACTCATTTATATCCAGAAAGAAAAATCCTTTAAATAAGAACTTACTTATAATTTATTTTTAATTTTAGAAAATGAAAGTCAAAAAGATATAAATGACCAATTACTTTAGGGTGGCTGAACACATGATTGTATAAATGTGATTAGCTAGTCATTGAATTTTCAAAAATATATAAGGGGATAAATTCAGAGGACAGTAAATATTTTGCGAGCTCAAATAGAGTGCAATAAGGTGAATTAGGAGAACAATATGCACAATGTCTATAATAAGGTAAATAGAATATCTCAGTTATGATTAACTGTATAGACCAGTCTCAGTGTTGGATAATAAATAATGTATCACTTCTCCCTCCCTGGAGAAAAAAAAAACGTAAATGTTTACACTGACTTTGCTCCCAACTTTCTTACTCCGGAACAGTCATTACACCTACTTGACTTCAAGTTATTTTCCTCGACAATGAGGGGTTTGGGCTATATGGACTCTCCTATTCTGTTGTCCTTTAAGTCTATGAATGAGTTCCTCTGAGCATGAGAATCTGGGAAGAAAATCGGCTAAATGAATTCTGGACTGGATAGTAAAAGGAAATAACTGAGGGAAAACCTTTTAACCTGGAATGGTATTTTATTATTAGAGGAGCTTGTGAAGCAGAGCATTTGGAAGAAGGATGGGGACATATTAGTTTTGTGGAAGGATATTTTCTGAACACCAAACATTTCTTCAAAACTTAATTTAGTTAAACTTTGGGACATATCATTTAAAATATTGTTGAGTAAGGAATGATGGAGAGAGCCACAGACGCTTGGTTCCATAAAGGCAGACCTCAAGTGAGCAAAGAGCATGGCTGCTGATGTCTATGAACCTTCTAATCAAAGGGGATGGGGCAGGAGCTTCTCTGCACACTTACTGTAACTAGTGGTTTCATTTTAGTTATTTTATCCTTCCATTGTATATTGACTTTGCTGTCTCATTCCTGACATGGGAAGAAAGTTAGTGATGACATTTAACTGACTTTTGGTACACAGGATATCAAAATACCCTCAAGGAGTTTAGGTATCTGTATGGGAAAGAAATGACAAGATGGAAGACTACCCTTCACTGCAATCATAATATCTTATGTGGTGTTTGCAGGCAAGGTGGCGTCAAGGACTTTGGCTAAATTTATTTGGTGATGACTTTTAGTGCGGGAGATTTTGCCAGCCCTCACACTCATTCCAACCAAAACTTGGCACGGCAGTTATGTGGACATGATCAGTGCCTACAGATAAGGGACTGAGCTCACGTTTGAAAAGGGACATTGTTCTCTGAGGTCCTTATGAGAACAGTTTCCTTTGGTCCATGCAGCACAGGTAACATCAACACCATGGCAGCCACCAAGTGGCTCCATGTTGTTTTCTCAGTGGCCCTGTTGGGCTTGAGCTGAGGTCAATACCCAGATGAGGCTTAGAGACGGAAACAAGGAATCTACGATCATGTTGATGGCATATTGGTAACGCATCAGGGTATCATTCATGTGAGGTCCTTTCTTGTTAGCTTTCCTCACTAATTAAGGTACTTTTGTCTTCCTAGGGTTAGGTAAACAGGAGGTGGCATTCTTATTTTCCATGTTCTGACCATTCCTCAAATCTCTTTTCTTCCCCGGGTTTGAAGTCAATCTCAAACTATTCTTTAAGCTCATTATTCTCCTCAGTCTTATATGCTCCTTTTTCCTCACACACAGCATTCTGTCATGCATACTTTCATCTTGCTCCTCCAACTGCGATCTGGTTTGTCCTCATCTCTGCCTCTTAAAATTCCTAGCTTTAGTCAAATTCTGTTTATGTCATCTCCTATAGGAAAGCTATTTTGATTTTCTGCCCTGCTTTTTATATGTATGTTCCCTTCACTTATTTTTTTTTGTTTTTACCTATTTAGCATTTATTTTTCTATCTGCATGTATTTCACCCAAAATAGAATTTAAATTGCTCAACTTCAGGGACTCTTTTCTCTTTCTTTGTACATCCAACACCAAAGTGACTAGCACATATGAGTAATTTAATGATTTCTTAATGAATTGAAATGAATTATCTGGCACAAAACATTGATAAAAAGAGTAATAAGTTTCTACTTCTAATGAAAGGTTTCTGTTTCTGGGACAAAAAATGTCATTACATTGGAAAACAGAAATGGATGAATTTTTCATTTTCCATTCAGATTTAGACACACGTGTAGAGTTGTTGACACTCACGTAGATATCATTTTAATTCTTCCCTTTACTGCAAGGATTCCATCCTTAACAATGTGTATATTGAATTCATGCAAGGTATAGATCATCACAATAAAATGGGGCTGTTCAGGTAGATGTTAAATTATCCCCTTAATATGTGTGACTTCCTACTCATTTATCAGGTGCTTTATTCTGGGTAAAGAGGAATCTCTACCTTCACAACACCAATACTTATTCAATCAACAAGCATTTATTGTGGAAACAAAACAAAATTGGTCAAGTATATTCAGAGTGTAGTAGTTTCTCCCTTCTTAGAGCTGACCTTCTAACCAGAAATGATCATGGTAACAGGTTATTGGTGTTGGGTCAGGGTAAAATTCATGTGACATCATTTCCAACAAGAAAGATTTATTTTTTTTAAATTTGAAAACTAATTTTATACTCAGAATTCTTCTAAATATTTCCTAAGAAGTCAGTATTTCACAACCTGCTCAATAAAATTTGGGTGATGGAGTGAAACATTATCATTTTTTTATCAGACGTGTTGGCATTGTAGAGAGTTCTTGTAAGTGTGGAAACAGAACAATGGGCACCATTTGGGATCTCATTTCATTCGAGCTGTACCTGTCTTTGATGCAGCTATACTCCAGTTCCGTGGAGAACAAATTTGAAATTTTTTTTCTTGATGCATAAGTATTTCCACCTATTCAACAAGTTAGTGTTTGAGAGATTTCCTTGGAGTATTGAGGCAATACATCATTTAACTCTTTCCTTATGACCAATTTGTGTCAGAGGTGGAATTTGAACAGAGGACTTGTTGACTATGGAACTGGGTTTTGATCTGCTCTGCCATTCTGCCTTTCAGTGAGATCATCATAATTTTTCACATGAAAAAACTCAGGGCCAATGAGCTTAGAGAACTTCCCACCTGGCATATCTGTCTAGCATTTTAAAAATATGATACGAACCCCAATCCCTTGCTTCTACATTGAGTTTTCTAGGGAAAGGAAACATAATGGGTTAAAAGTATTTGCAGTCAACACCCTTGGATTAAAATTCTGCCTTTCCAGCATGTACTTGGTTAACTCACAGTGCCTGGGACATGGTTAAGTGCTTAATAAACCTGGCTCACTTGACAACCCTCCTTGAATTCCTTCAGATTTCTCATTAGAAAATGATGGCCCTTAAGGTATTTTCCAGTTGCAATTTTTAAAATCTTAAACCTCATATGACAAAAAAAATTATTGTGATAGGTAAAATGTTTCATTAGTTACATTTCTGGTATTTCCATGTTGGGATGTAAATAGTTCAACTTTGATAAGTCCCTTATGAATTCCTTTCCATGTTTACCTTCTCATGCTTCTTGTATTTGAATGTCAAATTTTCTATTCAGTTCTGGTTTTTTCATCAAGAATGCTTGTAAGTCCTCCACCTCATTGAATGACGATATTGAATGACCCTTCAACATTATACTCAATTTTACTGTGTAGGTGACTCTTGGTTTTTAATCCTAGCTCCCTTGATCTCTGGAATATCATATTCCAGGCCCTTCGATCCCTTAATGTAGAAGCTGCTAGATCCTGGTTTATCTGAATTGTGATTCCACAGTGTTCAAATTTTTCTTCCTGGCAGCTTGTTCTCCTTGATCTGGGAACTCTTCAACCTGGCTATAACATTCCTAGGAGTTTTCTTTTGGGTATCATTTTCAAGAGGGGATAGGTGAGTTCTTTCAAGTTCTATTTTGCCCTCTGGTTCTAAAAAATCAGCACAAATTTTCTTGAGAATTTCTTGAAGGATGCTTTCTTGGTTCTTTTTTTGATCATGGCTTTCAGGTAGTCCAATTATTTTAAAATTGTCCCTCCTGGATCTATTTTCCAGGTCAGTGGTTTTTTTCAAGGAGATTTTTCACATTGCCTTCTATCTTTTCATTTCTGTGAATCACTTTAAGAGTATCCTGATTTCTCATAAAGTCATTTGCATCCATTTGCTTCACTCTAATTCTGAAGGAATTATTCTGTTCAGAAAGCTTTTGAGATTTTTTTTCCAAGAGGCAGATTTGACTTTTTTTAGGCATTCTTCTCCTCATTGGGTTTTTGGGCCTCTTTTGCCATTTGAGTTAATCTATTTTTTCAGGTCTTATTTTCTTCAGTCATGTTGTTGATTCTCTTTTCATGATTTTCTTACATCATTCTCGTTTCTGTTCCCAATTATTGCTCTACTTCTCTTATTTTGTTTTCAAAATCCTTCTTAAGCTGCTCTGTGGCTTGTACCAATTCTACATTTTTCTTGGAAGCTTTTGCTGCCAGAGTTCTGACTGTGTTGTCTTCCTCCCATTCTATGCTTTGATCCTTTCTGTCTCAAAAAATCAAAAGTTGGATGGCTGTGCTAGCTTTGCTTCCTTAGCCTGCTTATGTTGCCAGCCAATTACTTGGCTTTTTGTCTCAGTAGAACTCTGCTTCCAGAGGGGAGAGCTCTGTCCCAAATCCCCGGGCTGCCAGAGCTATTAGGACCCTGCTGCAGCCCCCACCAGCTTTGGCTGACTGAAAACCCACCTCATGACCACCACCCAAGACCATGATCCAGATCCAGGGAGCTTAAGGGAAGAGCACATATCCTCTGAATGATCACTTGACCCCACTCCAATCTGCAGGCCGAGAGCTCTGAAGTAGCCATGTGGAGGCCCTTCTGCTGCTTTCTTGCCCTGTAGGTGGATGGCCAGACCCATTTTTCTCCCCCGGAACAGCCTAGTTTCACTGACCTTTCACTTAGTCCTTGTTTCTTGTGGGTTGACAATTCTGGAAATCCCCACAGCTGCTGGTTATTCACTCTCCTGAAAGCTCCAGCCCCGGCATCTCTTGCCTGCCTTGGGCCCAAGCCAAGGTTTCAGGCCAGGATTTTTTCAGCTGCCAGCATGCTGAGATGAGCCCTTGCTCTCCCGCCTGCCCAGCTGCCTTCAGTGGGGAATTTGTTTCTCTGTACTTCTGTGAGATCGGGAGCCCTACAATCTGTTTAGAGTGCTATTTCATAGGTATTTGAGGTAGTCATGGGGGGAGCTAACAGAGTTTTCCTGCATCTCTGATGCCATTTGGCTCTACCCCTGTTTTGTGTCAACTCTGAATTTTCTATTGAATTGTCCTTGTATGCATCGCTGATTAGGACATTCTGTGGGTTTTCATATAATACATTGGGGAGGGTTGAACTAGGGCCTCTCCTCTCTTTTCACGTATCTATGACTCAGAAAAACAGTCCTTTTAGATATGTTCCATTTTACGAGATGAGTCAATTTATGAGAAATTCTGGCCCACTTATTCTTTTGTCTTTTTGGAGTGTACAAGTCAGGACAATTGGGGTTAAGTGACTTGCCCAAGGTCACAGACCTAGTTAGTGTTGAATGTCTGAGGTCAGATTTGGACTCAGATCTTCCTGAGCCCAGGGCTGGTGCTCTATGCACTACATCATTCAAATGCCTCCCTGTACCCCTTTTTAGAAAAAAAAAGCAACCTTTTCCCAGGTCCCCAAATAATTCAATTACTTTGTTCATGCCCCCCATCTTAAATAGCTAGAGTGTAGGAGATCATGAATAATTACATTCATAACCGTAACAAGTCTTGAGAATTCAGGGTACCAGCATTTAAATCCAATCTCAGCTTCTCTTCTCTTTATTGCCTCCTTCCCACCCCATAGCCCATAAGACCACAGTTGCTCTAGAATACCATTTAATCACTCAAAGTTCTAATAATTTTATGCAACAGAACCTTCTTTAACCATAGGCCAAGAGAGTACATGGAGGTATTTTACTTTCTAAGAGTTCATCGTAGGACCTGGGATATTTTAAGCACTTAATAAATATTGACTGATGGTCCATATTCATAGCTAAGGCAAAAAAAAGCTGAAAAGGACATATTTCACAATCTCTTGAAGCTTAAATTTACTTTCCTACATTTAAAATAAGTAGAAGGGTGGAACTTAGTTATGAATGCATAGAGATCCTGTGTGCATCCCCACATAAGGGGATGCACATGTAAGAAACAAAAGTAACCAAGACACATATAGAGGGATAACTAACAGTTTTCATATAGCCAGCTGGCAATGCCTTCTGCTGATGTCATTATATGAGTCTATGCTCACCTTGTTCCTTGCCAGTCCCACAGAGGATCATTCATCACATAACCCGATCCAGGCTGACTTTCAGCCTGGACCATTGCTAGGTGTCTTAGAAACATATACAAGATCCAGCAGGAAAATCAGGGTCAGCCTCATTCAGTACTTCTTGTAAGATAGCAAGGGCTTCCATCTTTGGATGATGAAGCTATGACACAAACCATTCTGTCTTCATGCACAACATATCAGGCTTTTTCCTTCATGTGCCTTTTCTATACCTGTGCTATCTCCTCTTGGATGAACAAAATTCAGAAGATCCAGTGGATGTACGAGCATCAAATGAAAACCAGCAGGATTATCAGGACTATGGAGAACTACAAAGCTGAAACCAAAGACCTGGACCACAAGAAGGTCAACAAGTAGGTCATCCAGGTGGCCAGCAAGGTGATCAAGAGGATGGTCAGCAAGGAGGCCATCCAGGGGGCACACAAGGAGGTAAATCATGTGGTCAGCAAGGAGGATGTCCAGATGGTGCACACGAAGGTCAATGGGGTGGTCAGCAAGAATGCTGCCTAGCTTGTCTGCAAGGAGATCACCCAGGTGGACAGCAGTGAGTCTCTCAAGGTTGTCCACAAGGAGGATGTCCAGGTGACCAGGAAGGAGGTGGCCAAGGTGGCCAGCAGGGAGGCTGTCCAGGTGGCCAGAAGCTAGGTCATGCACTCTTCTCACCCCCAAGGTATTTCATTGTTATTCTAAGTATTCAATGTCCACGTTTGAATGTGTTCTGGCTGTCAACTAACATCATATGTGTTCCACAATTTTTTAGAGCTCTTTCCCTTTTTCCATTATTCTGAGGATTTTTCACTCAGCTTTTCTTCCAACTGTTGCATTACCTTTCCTTTTCTCTGTACCATTCTCCTTGATAAAGAGAGAGAGGGAGAGAGAGAGAGAGAGAGAGAGAGAGAGAGAGAGAGTGAGACGTAGAAGGACAGAGAAAAAGAGAGGCAGACAGAGTCAGAGAGAGTGACACAGAGAGTGGGAAGGAGATGGGCAATAGGAAAGTCAGGGAGAGAGAGGAGAGAGACATGGAGAGACAGCGAGACAGAGACAGAGATTAAAACTTCACCTCTTCTTTTCTTCCTAACCTTCATGCTACTCATCCATATTGCAGAAGACGGCCTGTCTTCAAAAAACAAAAGGAAAAAAAATAATTTTGTTTCATTTTTAGAATTTCATATTAAAAATGTGACTTTGTGCTTGTTGTTGCCATTACCCAAGGGTCCTAACCAGTTTGTCTTCTCTTAGTCACTTCCTTTGTTCTTTCAGTGAATCAAAAGGAAGACAGGCATTCAGGAGGCACCTTTGAAGTCCTCATGTGGACCCGGGTATTGGGACAGTACAAACCTCTTAAACTTCTCCTTCTATTTCTTTACGATACCAATAAATACACTAGTAATGAAACATTGACTCCTGCTTCTCCTCACGGTGTTTGTCTCACCCAACTTTCAACACAATAAGTTCTAAATACAGGGAGAAAATTACTGTCCCGAGCTAATTAATACTTGGTTGATTCCAGATTTTTTTATGTTTGCACAGGCCTTACCTGGACAGAGTGCTTAATTCTCAGTCTCCAAAGTGCAGCTTGCTCAAGATTGGATGGGGAACATGCATATTACAAATATTTTTGATCTGTTTTAATAGATTTTATACAGCAGGCTATACAGCAGGGGAATGCTCATAGTTCCTGAAACTCCTAGATAATCGTTAATCGTTTCTGTGGAATAGAGTCCAATTTTCTCTCTTTTCCTATAATACAAAACAAAGCCAAAATTCTAAGAGCAAATCTGATGATCCAACAAAGTACTCTTACCCAGTCATCAAGCATTCAGGAAGTGACTATTATTTTCCAAGCACTGTAGAAAACTTACATATAGAGAAATTCGATAAAGACAGAAAGAAACCAAACCCAAACTAAAAAAAAAAAACAATCTCTGCTCTCAGGGAGCTGATACTCTAGTGGTTGAGACATCCTTCAAACAGGCACATGTGTAAAAATGTAGTACATGGTAGACTTGTTTCTGACATGGGAATACCTGGAGCTGAATAGAGCAGGCAAGAGGCAAGTGTTTCATGAATCCAATAGTGGTTTAATAAGTTTTAGAGTAAGATTTGCCTATGAAAGTCTTCCTCAGGAGAAGGCCTTCTCTTGCTGTTCAAGTACAGGGTCAATGTTTCTAAAAAAAGAAAAAAAACTTCAATGTGGTGGGTCAGAACACAAACACTCTTAGGTCTTGAAACAGTTTCCATGGCAGGCCCTTGCCCGCAGGCCTTTGAGATTCCATTCACGTGCTCCTGAGTCTTGTGGGAACAGATGGTAAGTTGATTGTTTCCAGACTTAAGTGCCATTCAGTCTTGTGATTGTTCTACGGTGTATGGAATCAGAGTTTGCGTGATGAGAAGTGGAGTGCAGTTGCCTCTGGTTGAGTTCACTTGACAGTTATAAGTCAGGAATTTGTGAATTGTTAGCAGGTCAGGGGTTCTTGTTTTATCTCTCTCCATTGTAATGTGTAGGATGTAGCTATGTCTCTGCAGTCAGAAACTCTTGGAAATATGATAGATTCTAACTATCTGAATAGTATGATCATTATATCAGATGATAATAATTAATATGAGAATCATACATCCACTTACATTTCCTCCTTCTGGTCAGAGGTGGGGATGACCCTACAGATGAAGGGTGAAAATCTACCTGAAACATGGTTTTTGATTTTATATAATGGGTGAATAGTGGAAGTACAACACATATACCAAGACAGGTGCAAGGTGAATAAAGCTGAAATGTGTCAGAGCAGGGGGGTAGTGTGGAGATTGCAACCAGGAGAATAAGTTCAAAGTAAATGGAGAAGGAGACCTACTTCAGAATGCTGTGGTCCATATTCCCTAAATCTTCTGCTTGCCTGCTTAGAGCACAAAGTGTTCCATTATGAGGAAGGACTGATTGGACTACCAATAACATTCCTGCCAAATGTGGACACATGACCTTCCTTGCTCAGTACTTAGGGCGTCCAGCACCCAGAGATCTTGCACTATCCTTATGGTAAGTGAAACAATGTGTATTTGGAGGCTGTGATGAGGATCCTAAAAGAGTCATGTAGTAAACGAAAAGTGGCTGTGGTAGCAGTCAGGTACCAGGTGGCCACTAACAGAGAATAAATGGCAGGAAACTGAGCCTCTGCTCTTGGTGGAGGGGCAACCTTCACCAGAGAGAAATTCTAGTTGAGTGGTTCTCTGGAAAAAAAGGAATAATTTGGGCATGGTATAAATGAGGGTGGCTATAAAATTGAAATTACGAAAAGTATTAAACTAAGGAATAAAACTAAGACCTCATTTCATGAATAAAGTATAAAATTGATAGACCTTTAGTGAAAATGATAAAAAAAAAAGAAAGAAGAAAACCAAATGTCCAGTATGATAAATGAAAAGGGTGAATCTACCTTCAGTGAAGAGGAAATTAAACAATAACTAGGAATCATTTTGCCAATTGTATGGACATAAATATGACAATTTTAGTGAAATGGATGAATATTTACAAAAATGTAAGTTGACCAGATAATGGAAGTGGAAGTCAATTAATAACCCCATCTCAAAAAAAGAAATTGAAGGAGCCATTATTGAACTCTCTAGGAAAAAAATCTCCATAGCTAGATGGATTTACTAGTGAATTCTATCAAACATTTGAAGATTAATTGATCCCAATACACTACAGACTATTTGGGAAATTTGGTGAAGGAGGAGGCCTACCAAATTCCTTTTATGACAGAAATATGGCATTGATACCTAAATCAGGAAGAGACAAAACAGAGAAAGAAAAATACAGACCAATCTTGCCCATGAATGTAGATGCCAAAACATTAGTTAAAATCTGCAGCCACCTATCAGTAGGATAATACATTTCGATCAGGTAGGATTTATTACAGCAATGCAAGGATGGTTCAATATTAGGAGAACCATCAGTGTCATTGATCGTATCAAAAATAAAACTAGCTGAAATCATATGATTATCTCAATAGATGCAGAAAAACCTTTTGACGAAATACAAAATGCATTCCTAGTAAAAACACTAGAAAGCATAGGAAGAGATAAAGTTTTTCTTGTCATAATAGGTAGCTTGTATTTAAAGCCATCTGCATGTATTATACGTAATGCGGATAAACTAGAAGCATTTACAGTAAGATCAGGGAGGAAACAAGGATGTCCATTATAACCCCTCTTATTCAATCTGTTATTAGAAATGTTTGCAATGGCATTTAGAGAACAAAAAGAAATCAAAGGAATCAAATTGAGCAAAGAAAAGGCTAAGCTATAACTCTTTGCAGATGATATGATGGCATACATGGAGAATCATACAGAATCGCGTAAAAAAATTTCCTGAGACAATAAATAAATTCAGCAAAGTTGCAGAGTATAAAATAAACGGAAATAAAACCTCGGCATTCCCATTTATTTCTAACAAAACCCAACCGCAAGAGATAGTAAGGGATACCCCTTTTAAAATTACTGTAGACATTATAAAATATCTGGGAAGTTACCTGCCAAAACAGACCTATATGAACACAACTACAAAACACTTTTCACACAAATAAAAGCAGATCGAACTAATTGGAAAAACATCACTTGCCTTTGGCTGGGTCAAGCTAATATAATAAAAATTACTATTTTACTTAAATTGAATTACATATTTAGTGTGTATATATAAATCTACCAAAAAATTGCTTTATACAGCTAGGAAAAATAGTAACACAATTCATTTGGAATAACTAAAGGTCTGGAATAACGCGGCAATTAATGAAAAGAAACGCTAGGGAAAGAGGCCTAGCAGTACCAGATTTTAATCTGTCTTATAAAGCAAGAATCATCAAAACTACTTGTTCCTGGCTGAGGAATAGAGTAGTGGATCAGTGGAATAGATTGGGTACAAAAGACTCAGTAGTGAACAACTATAGTAATATGCTGTTTAATAAACCCAAAAACTCCAGTTATGGGGATAAGAACTCACTATTTGACAAAAAACTGCTGGGAAAACTGGACTATACTATTACAGAAACTGGGCATAGACCATGATCTGATGCCGTTTAACAAAGTCACGTCTAATGGGTGCACAATCTAGGTATAAAGGCTGATAGTATAAACAATCTGGGGAAGTAAGGAATAGTTTACCTGTCAGACTTATGGAGTAGGGAAAACTTTATGACTACACAAGAGTTTGAGAACATTATAAAGCTCTAAATGGATGATCCTGATTACATTAAATTGAACAGTTTGTGTAGAAACAAAGCAAATGTAACGAAGATTAAGAGGAAAGTGGGAAAACGGGAAAGAATTTTGACAAGTGTCTCTGATAAGTGCCTCATTTCTAAAACATACAGGGAATTGAATCAAATCTATAAGGATACAAGTCATTCCCCAACTGATATATGGTCAAATGATACGATTACGTATTTTCAGAAGTAGAAATTAAAGATATCTTTAAGCATATGAAAAAAAAGTACTAAATCACCACTGATTCGAGAAATGCAAATCAAAACAACTCTGGGGTACCACATCTCACCAGTCAGGTTTGCTCATATGACAAAACAGGAAAATGACAAATGCCAGAGACTATGTGGAAAAATTGGAACACTAATGAATGGTTGGTGGAGTTGTGAACTGATTCAACCATCCTGGAGAGCAATCTGGAACTATACCCTAAAGATTGTAAATTATTGCACACCCTTAGACCCAGTAGGACCACTTCTAGGCTTGTATCCCAAAGGGTTTGTAGAAATGGGAAAAAGACCCATACACAAAAATATATATCTCTTTTTGGTGGAAAAAACTGGAAATTAAGGGGATGCCCATTAATTGGGAAACAGCTAAACAAGTTGTGGTATATGAATGTAATGGAATACTATTGTGCCATAAGAAATGAGGAGCAGATGGACTTCATATTTACCTGGATAGGCTTATACAAACTGATGCTAAGTGAGAAGAGAAGAAGCAGGAGAAATGTGTACACAATGAAAGACACAACATATGTGTGATGACCAGCTCTGATCAACTGGACTCTTCTCAACAATGCAAGGCTATAAGACAACTCTAAATGACTCAGGATGGAAGGAGATGTCTACATTCAGAGAAAGATCTAAAACAACAGAGTTCAAATGCAGACTGAAGCAATCTACATGCTCTCTTTCTTTTCCATGTTGGGCTTTGTTTCCTTTTTCCCATTGTTCATTCCATGGGTCACAACCCTTCTATATAATCAGATTAATGACCAA
>CM053582.1:364725104-364749156 GCA_028627135.1 Pseudochirops cupreus | reverse complement strand
GGGGTGGTGGGTAGGGGAAAGATGGGGAGAAAATTTGTAACTCAAAATTTCGTGGAAATGAATGATGTAAACTAAAATAAAATAAAAAATCAATTAAAAAGAAAAAAAGAGAAGACAATAGTACAAAAGAAAAGACTTCATAGAGAGAGTAACTACAAACCTCGATTCAAGTCTTGACTCTTGGGTTAGTGGTCTCTATCTGTTCTCATTTGTTTCTCTCCCTGTGGGTTCTTGGGAAGAGCTTTCTGCCTTCAATATTAGTTGCCTTGGATCCCATTTTATTTTCAAGGTCAAGTCACCAGCAAATTTCACAGTCAATTTGGCAGTGTTGCCCTTTTGAGATATGATGGGTGGATTAAGGACACTCTAGTTACCTGAGTGTGGAAGCAGTTTGGTGGTAATCAGGACTTTAAAAGACCCTTTCTGTCACAAATGCAAGGAATATTTCCCTTGCTGGTGTTTCCAATAAGCTCAATCAGTGGATTGGATCAGGAGCCTGGTTTCTGTTGGAATTCCTAAAGAACAGGACTGTGAGACAATTTGGTGAGTTTCTGAGATTTTCTGCACCAGCCCCGTACAGTACTATAGGTGGGAGTGAAATGACATGACTTGATGAGTCTTAACAAAGTGACCACAAAGTCTGAATTAAAAGATTTTAAGGAGCTTTAATTTACCAGCTGGGGCTACTTCTTGCCAAGTAAAGGGGGAGCAGCCCCAAGTTCGGGGTGGAGAACCTTTTATACATTCTTTGGTTTACGTATCCAACTAATACAATTTGGTTCCTAGGCAAGTTGTCATATAGATGCAAACAAGCGGTTCCTAAGGCAAGGGGGGTTTGTAGGGTAAGCGGAGGGGCACAGGGCATGACAACTGGGAAAGGTAAATTACCCTAGGCTGGCTTCCCAAGTTCATAAGGTTTTACTTGGCTGGTTTCTAATTCCATAAAGTATTACTTAACTGTTTCCTGACCATAACAGGAGTCTTTGACTGCTGTCGTTTCCCATAAAATGGTAAAGTGGTATAAGGCATCTTGTTATTTTCTTATATGAACAAAGCTGGTGGAAACCAAATGTTCTAGATCTAAGGCTCAACAAGACTAAATTAAACATTTTTTCAGCCATGGGATACCTAGATCTTCAGAGAATTTACAACAAGAGGTTTAATGGATCCCATTATCTCTTTCAACCATTCCTAAAGACAGGACTGTGGTGCCCACAGGCACAATGGAGATGCTGACTTACTGACTAGAATGAAAGCAGAAGAGTTAATTAGCTCCTGTAAAATGGGTACCTCTATTCACATTTATTTCTTAGGTTCTCCCCATATTGGCATGATTTTTTTCTAAGAAGATTTTCTCTGCCTCAGAGACCAAGGAAGTGAAACAGGGAAATCCTTCCATCCACCATGAGAACATACAGACAATAAGGAAAGCATCTTTGTTATCGTAGACAGTGGTAATTGAATGAAGCTGACCTGACAGATTTTATAGGTGGCATCTGAGAGACGAAGCTGCTCACAAGCAGACTTCAGAGGTTTGAGTGCGTTGTGTTTTGGTTGGTTGTAATCCATCTTGTAGGTTTTGGTTGTGGTAGCCAGGTGTAATGCCACCTTCAGTATGTCTGGGCAAATTCTACCAGCTTGACAGATTCCCTGGGATTTAATGAATGAATGTGTTCCATCATAAGGAGTTATATGTTCATAGAGAGTACTCTAAGGCCATTTAGGGTGATCTTTACTACTGTAGTCTTATCAAGACTACATTACTCCTTTAGAAGTTTCTCCTGCCTTATAACGAGCATTCTTTTCTGGACTGTTGCAAATTCTTCTTTACTTAGTCCTTAGATGGAGATGAGACTGCCATGAGAGTGATAGTTCAGTGGGGTTAGAAGGAAAGAGAGTGCAGGTATATTTATATCCCTCCCAGGAAACAGGAAAAATGAATTGACTTTCAGGGGCAACAGGGATTAAGAAGGAGGCACCACAAAATCAGTGGCCCCGGGTGGTGCAAGGTAGAGCAGATTATGGGGGCTGTTAACTTTAGGTGCTTGAGGGCAGGAGCCACAATATAGAGTAAGCAGTAAATCACGATGGCTCTCTTATATTCATCCCCAAACAACCAAGCAACCATCAGCTAACATCCTGAAACAAATCCTGGAAAAGCAGAATCAGTAGAAAGATAGGGAGCCTCAGTCTTTTTCCTGGGAGACGTGGGGGGATGGTCGAGAAAGGTCCATCTACTCAGGAAAGAGGGAAATGCATTCAAAGAGAGGAAGCATCCCAGCAACCCAGAAGCAAGCCTCTACACCCCTCTGCCCCACCAAAAATAAAAACAAACAGCAGGTGTCCAGAGCTGCAGAGTGGTGTAGTAGCAGACACATACACCAGGACCCCTGCATGCCTTAGTATAGCCAGGGCAACTGGCAGACTCCTACACTGAAAACCACTATCTTTCAGCACAATCCCAAACTGGCAGATATCTTGCTGTGGTCAAGAGGAAATGAAGAAAACCTTCACCACTCCTCACCACATGGCATAAACAACCACTGAGACCCCAGCTCAGCACCAAGAAAGATGCCTGAACCATGGGCCTCCTGAAGCACCAGTCAACCACCACCCCATACCTGCAGTGGAACACCACATAGTAGGGTCTCCCTTGGGTCTCCGGGCAACAGCAGTACAAGACCAGGTAAACAGCCAGGGCCTGCAGACTCTAGAACATGTTGTTCAAGAGATTGGGTCTTGCACCCAGGGAATTGTGCTGTAATTTCAAAAACAGGGAAAAGGTAAAAAAAAAAAAAAAAAAGGTTGAGGTTGAGGAGATGAACAGAAAACAACAAAAAATTATCTGATTGTAGCAAGTTATTTTGGTGAGAGGGGAGACAAAGATAGCATCAGAAGAGGATAACAAGGTCATTAATACCTGCAAGCAAAATCCCAAGAAAAATGGGAAGTTGGCTCATGCTCAGAAAAAACTCACAGAAGAGTGCCAAAACGCACTTAAAAATCATATGAGAGAGGAATTAAAATATGGAAAAAAGTTGTGATGCAAGAGAATTGTAAAAAAAAAAAAAAAGACTGAAGAGCTTGCAAAACTGTTTAAAAAGCAGAATTGGGAAATGAAAAAGATCAAAAAAACCACTGAAGAAAACAACTCTCTAAAGAGGAGTACAAATAGTCAAATGGAATAGAAAGCAGAAAAGCAAATTGAGGTAACGAACATGGTCAAAGATAGAACTGGGCAAGTGGAAGGCAGGGAGTCCATGACACATTATGAATCAATCAAAGAAATTGTAAAGAATAAAACAAATGGAAGAAAATATGTAATATCCATGGATGTCTTAATTGCCAGAACCAATGGTCTTTTCTCAATCTTTGTTCTCCTTGATCTCTCTGCCATTTCCAACACTGTCCATCACTTTCTTCTCCTCAATATTTCCTTCTCTGCAGATTTCAGATCACCACTCTCTCCTAGTTCTCTCCCCACCTCTCAGATTATTCTTTCTCAGTCCCTTTTGCTGTATCTTCATTTAAATCATTCCCTCAAACCTATAAGGATTCTACAGGGTTCTCTCTGTAGGCACTTTTCTCATTCTGTGCTACTTCACCTGGTCATCTCATTGGCTTCCATGGCTTTTAGTACCATATCTCTGCAAATGATTTTCAATTCTACCTTTCCTGCCCTAAAAGCTCTGCTGTACTGCAATCTCACAACTCCAACTGACTTTCAGATATCTCAAACTAGGTGTCCCATAGGCATCAGCATGTCCAAACATGAATTCATTTTTAACTCTAAACCCTTTCATCCACCTAATTCCCTAGTTATGGTTGAAGGAAACTCCATCCCTTTGGCCCCTCAGGTTTGCAGCCTGGGCATCATCCTCAGCTTCCCCCTATCTGTCATTCCCCATCCTTTCCCATATCCAATGTGTTGCAAAGGTCCAGTAATTTCACCTTTGTAGCACCTTTTTTCCCTGTTGTTGCTACTAATTTGATGCAGGCCCTCATCACCACATTCCTGGACTACCAAAATAGCTTGCTAGTGGGTCTGCCTTTCTCAGTTTTTTCTTCAGTCTCTTCTATTTTTCAGAAAAGCGGTTTTCCTAAAGTGTGGGTCCAACCATGGCTTCCCCCTACTCACTAAACGGGAGTGGCTCTCTCTCTAAGCCGTGGTCAAAAATACCATCCTCTGCAAAGCATTCTAAACCATTTCCCACTTTTCCCCCTGACTGAAATTTTCCAGTCTCAGATCCCTTATTTTCCTTCAGGTCCTGAGTAATCCAGTAAGATAAACCTCTTTGCTGTTTTTCAAACATGACACCTGCTCTTTAACCTCTGGATATTTTTCTGCCTGTCCTCCACATCTAGAAGGTCATCCCTTTTAATCAAAATTATTAAAGAGTAAAAATACTGCTTCCATAAAAATGAGCAATACTCAAGCCTCTCACAATATGCAATTGACCATTTTCAAAGGCATTTCAAGCCATTAACAACCATTTACAATTTCATTCCAAATTCTTTACGGCAAGATGAAGAAAACATGACTGCAGCTTACCCTTATCACTCACTAACCAGCCTGGTTATTTAGTGATGGATACCATCTACTTTTGAGGAATAATAGGCAGCAGGGTGCCAAAGTAGATAGAGAGCTGTGACATGGAATCAGAATGACTCATGTTCACGAGTTCAAATCTTGCTTCAGACACACGGGTCTGGGAAAACCGTATTGCTCAAGTTGCTCAACCCTGTTTGCTTCAGTTCCTCCTCTGTAAAATGGGATGAAGAGGGAAACAGTAAATGACTCCAGGATCTTTGTCAAGAAAACCCCAAATGTGATTATGAAGAGTCAGACATGACTGAGAAGACTGAGCAGTGGAAAGAAAGACAAATTTTCATCTAATTTCAGTAAAAGTATAAATAGGTTGACATATTTTACAAAATAATTTAGAATAAAAAAGACAAGTCAACAACTCATTTATGTCCAGAAAGAACAATCCTTTCAATAAGAACTTACTTATAATTTATTTTTAATTTTAGAAAATGAAAGTTGAAAAGACATAAATGACCAATTACTTTAGGATGCCTGAACAAATGATCATCTGAATGTGATTAGCTATGTACTGAATTTTCAAAAATAAATAATACGATAAATGAAGAGGAAGAGTAAAAATTTTGTGAGCTCCTATAGAGTGAAATAAGCTGAAGTAGGAGAACCATATGCACAATGACTCTAATAATGTAAATAAAAGATCTCAGTTATGACTACTTGTATTGACCAGTCTCAGTCTTGGGTAATAAATAACTTATCACTTCTCCTTCCATGGAGAAAAAAGAAATATATGTAAAGGTTTATACTGACTTTGCTACCAACTTACTGACTCTGGAACAGTCCTTACACCTACTTGACTTCAGGTTGTTTTTCTTGATAATGAGGGGTTGTGCTATATAGACTCTCCTATCCTATTGTCCTTTAAGTCTATGAATGAGTTCCTCTGAGCATATGAATCTGGGAAGGAAATAGGCTAAATGAATTGTGGACAGGGTATTAAAAGTAAATAACTGAGAGGAAGCCTTTTCACTTGGAATGGTATTTTATTATTAGAGGTGCCTGTTGAGCAGAGTGTTTGGAAGAAGGGTAGAGAGATATTAGTTTTGGGGAAGAATATTTTCTAAATCCCATTTATTCAAAGCTTATTTTAGTTAAATTTTGAGACATGTCATTTAAAATATTGTTGAGGAAGGAATGGAGAGAGCCATGGACACTTGGTTCCATAAAGGCAGACCTCAAGTGACCAAAGAGCATGGCTGCTGATGTGTATGAACCTTCTAATGGAAGGGGATGGGGCAGGGGCTTCCCTGTACACTTACTGTAACTAGTGATTTCATTCTAGTTATTTTATCCTTCCATTATATATTGACCTTGCTGGCTCACTCCTGACACGGGAAGAAAGTTAGTGATGACGTTTAACTGACTTTTGCAACACAGGATATGAAAATACCCTCAAGGAGTTTAGGTTTCTGTATGGGAGAGAAATGACAAGATGGAAGACTACCCTTCACTGCAATCACAATATCACATGTGGTGTTTGCAGGCAAGGTGGCTTCAAAGACTTTGGCTAACTTTTATTTGGTGACGACTTTTTGTGCGGGACATTTTGCCAGCCCTCAAACTCAGTCCAACCAAAACTTGGCACACAATTATCTGGACGTGAATAATGCCTACAGATAAGAGACCAAGTTGAAGTTTGAAAAGGGACATTGTTCTCTGAGGTCCTTATGAGAATAGTTTCCTTTGGTGCATGCAGCACAGGCAACATCGACACCATGGCAGCCACCAAGTGGCTCCTTCTCCTTTTCTCAGTGGCCCTGTTGGGCCTGAGCTCAGCTCAATACACAGATGAGGGTAAATGGGGGAAATAAAGAATCTATGATCATGTTGATGGTGTATTGGCAACACATCAGGGTATAATTCACGTGAGGTCCTTTGTTGGTAGCTTTCCTTAGTAATTCAGGTACTTTTTTTCCTCTTAGAGTTGGATAAACAGGAGGCGGCATTCTTATTTTCCATGTTCTGATGACTCCTCGAATCTGTTTTCTTGCCTGGGTTTGAAGTGAAACTCAAACTATTTTTTAAGCTCATTCTTTTCCTCAGTCATATGCTCCTTTTTCCTCACACACAGCATTCCATCATGCATACCTTAATCCTGCTCTTCCAACTACAATCTATTTTGTCCTCATCTCTACCTCTTAGAATTGCTAGATTCAGTTAAATTCTGTTTATGTCATCTCCTAGAGGAAATCCGTTCTGATTTTCTGCCCTGCCTTTTGTTTGTATGTTCCCTTCACCTATTTTTTTTTTGTAGTTACCAATTTAGCATTTATTTTTCTATCTGCATGTTTTTCACTCAAAATAGAATTTAAATTGCTCAACATCAGGGACTCTTTTCTCTTTCTTTGCACATCCAACACCAAAGTGACTGGCACATACTAGTAATTTAATGATTTCTTAATGAATTGAACTGGATTATCTGGAACAAAATATTGATAAAAAGAGTAAAACGTTTCTATTTCTAAGGAAAGGTTACAATTCCTGGGACAAAAAATGTCATTACATTGGAAAACAGAAATGACTGAATTTTTGTTTTTCCATTCAGATTTTGACACATGTGTAGAGTTGTTGACACTCATGTAGACATCATTTTAATTTTTCCCTTTACTGCAGGGACTCCTTACTTCTTGACAATGTGTATATTGAATTCTTGCAAGGTATAGATCATTTCAATAAGATGAGGCCATTCAGGTAGATGTTAACCTATCCCCTTAATAGGTGAATTCCTACTCATTTATCAGGCCCTTTATTCTGGGTAAAGAGGAATTTCTGTTGTCATAATACCAATAATCCATTAACAAGCATTTATTGTGGAAACAAAACAAATAGCTAAAGTATATTCAGAGCGTAGTAGTTTCTCCCTTCTTAGAGCTGACCTTCTGACCAGAAATGATCACGGTAACAGGTTATTGGTGTTGCGTCAGGGTATAATTCATGTGACATCATTTCCGACAAGAAAGATTTACTTTTTAAATTTAAAAAGAATAGTTATACTCAGAATTCATGTAAATATTTCCTCAGAAGCCAATATTCGCCATCCTGCTCAATAAATTTAGGGTGATGGAGTGAAATATTATCATTTTTTTATCAGAAGCGTTGGCATTATAGAGAGTTAAAGTAAGTGTGGAAACATAACCATGTGCACCATATGGGATCTCAGTTTCCTTAGTGCTGTACCTGTCTACGATATAGCTATAATCAAGTTCAGTGGAGAATAAATCTGAAACTCTTTTTCTCAATGCATATCTATCTCCACCTATTCAACAAGTTAGTATCTGAGAGATTTTCTTGGAGTATTGAGACAGTATGTCATTTACCTCTTTTCTTATGGCCAATTTGTGTCAGAGGTTGAATTTGAACAGAATACTTTTTAACTGTGAAACTGGGTTATGATGTATTCTGCCATTCTGCCTTTCAGTGAGATCATCATAACAATTTTTTTATATGAAGAAGCTCAGGGCCAGAGAGCTTACGGAACTTCCCACCAGGCATAGCTATCTAGTATTTTGAAAAGTATGACATGACCCCAATCCCTTGATTCTACATTGAGTGGTCAAGGGAAAGGAAACATATTGGGTTAAAAGAAAAGTATTTTCAGTCAACACCCTTGGATTAAAATTCTTCCTTTGCCAGTATGACCTTGGTCAATTCATGGTGCCTGGGACGTGGTTAAGTGCTTAAGAAACCTAGCTTACTTGACAACCTTCCTTGAATTCCTTCAGATTTCTCATTAAAAAATGACAGACTTTAAGGTGTTTTCCAGTTGAATTTTTTTTTTATCTTAAACCTCATGTGACATAAAAAGTATTGTGATGGGTAAAATATATTTTTGGTATGAGGATATTGAGCTCTCTTGAAACCCTCACAATATGAAAAGGAGATTATTTCCTTCTCTTTTGAACTGGAGGTATAAAAGCCAAGGAAGACTTGTCTAGATTGAATGCCATATGGGTCGAGTGAGGAAAAACCAATCAAAATTTGTGGACTAATGTGAAAATGCAGAAAAGTTTATTATTCATTGGCATTTTGTATTTCTTCCCCAAAGGACAAAACTCAGTACAAAATACAGGTAAGACTGCTGAGAAGAAAATATTCTAATATGCAGGAGGACTAAACTCTGAACTTTCTATTGTAATTGTTCTTATATGCATCACAGATTAGGACCTTCCATGGATTTTCATATCATAAATTGTGCTTGAGCCTCTCCTCTCTTTTCATGTATCTGTCACTCAGAGAAACAGTCCTTTGGCATGTGTTCCATGTCATAGGATGAGTCAATTTATGAGAAACTCAGCCCCACTTTTTATGATCATTTATCACATAACGCCATCCAGGCTGACTTTCAGCCTGGACCATGGCTGAGTGTCTTAGATACATATTAAACATCCAGCAGGGAAATCAGGGTCACCCTCATTCAACATTACTTGTAATATAGCAAGGGCTTCAATCTTTGGATGATTAACCTATGACAAACCATTCTGTCTTCATGCACTACGTATCAGGCTTTTTCCTTCATGTGCCTTTTCTATACCTGTGCTATTTCCTCTTAGATGAACAAACTGCAGAAGATCCAATAGATGTACCAGCATCAAATGAAAACCAGCAGGATAATCAGAACTCTGGAGAACAACAAGGCTGAAACCTAAAACCTGGAGGACAAGGAGGCCAACAAGGAGGTAATCCAGGTGGCCAGCAAGGAGGTCAACAAGGTGGTCAGCAAGGAGGTCAACAAGGTGGTCAGCAAGGAGGTCAACCAGGTGGCCAACAAGGTCTACTCTTCCCATCCCCAAGGTATTTCATTGGTATTCTCAGTAAACTAATGTCCATGTTTGAATATGTGCTGGCTGTCAACTACCATCATATCTGTTCCAAAATTTTTTGGAACTCTTTCTCTTTTTCCATTATTCTGAGTATTTTTCACTATTTTTGTCTTCCAACTGTTGGCTTACCTTTTCTTATCTCTGCACCTTTCTCTTTGATAGAGACACAGAGAGAGAAATGGTAGAAAGACAGAGAAAAAGAGAGGAAGACAGGGTCAGAGAGAGTGATATAGACAGCGGGAAAGAGATGGGGGACAGGAAAGTGAGGGAGAGAAAGGAGAGAGAGATGGAGAGACAGAGAAAGATAGACAGGGACAGAGACAGAGACTGAGAGAGAGAGAGACAGAGATCAAAATTTCACCTATTCTTTTCTTCCTAACCTTCATGCTACTTGTACATATCTCTGCCTATTTTCTGTCTTCAAATTTTGTTTTGTTTTTAAAATTTCATTAATATATGACTTTTATGGTGGTGGTTACCATTACCCAAGGATCCTAACCAGTTACTTCATCTTCTCTAAGTCACTTCCATTCTTCTTTCAGTGAATAAAAAGGAAGACAGGCATTCAGGAGGCACATTTGAAGTCCTCAAGTGGACCCTGATATTGGGACAGTACATACCTCTTGATCTTCTCCTTCTATTTCTTTATAATATGAATAAATACACTAGCAATTAAACTTTGACTCCTGCTTCTCTTCATAGTGTTTGTCTCTTTCAGCTTTCAACACACTAAGTTCTAAATATAGGGAGAAAATTACTGTCTCCATCTACTTAATACTTGGTTGATTCCAGATTATTTTATGTTTGCATGGCCCTTATCAGAACAGAGTGCTTAATCCTGAGTCTCCAAAGTGCTGCTTGCTGAAGATTGGACAGGGAACATGAATATTACAAATATTTTTGATCTATTGTAATAGATTTTGTATAGTAGGCTATAAAACAGGAGAATGCTAATAGTTTCTGAAACTCCTGGATAAACTTTAATCATTTCTGTGGAATAGAGTCCAATTTTCTCTCTTTTGCCATAATATAGAACAAAGCCAAAAAGCTAAGAGCAAATCTGATGATCCCACACAGCACTCTCAGCCACTCATCAAGCATTTAGAAAGTGCCTACTATTTTTCCAGGTACAGCGGAAAACTTACATATAGAGAAATTCAATAAAGAAAGAAAGAAACCAAAACAAAATGGAAAAAAAGCAATCTGTGCTCTTGGGGAGCTGACAGTCTAGTGGTTGAGACATCCTTCAAACAGCCACATTTGTAAAAATGTAGTATACGGTAGACTGGTTTCTAACCTGGGACCAGCTGGAGCTGAACAAAGCAGGCAAGAGGCAGGTGTTTTATGAATCCAATAGTGGTTTACTTAGTTTTAGAGTAAGGAACACAAGTTTGCCTATGAATGTCTTCCTCAGGAGAAGGCCTTCTCTTGCTGTTCAAATGCAGGATCTATGTTTCTAAAAAACAACAACAACAACAACTTCAAATTGGTGGATCACAAGACAAACATTCTTAGGTCTTGAAAGGGTTCCCTTGGTGGGCCCTTGTTGGCAGCCATTTTTGATACTATTCAGGTGATCTTGAGTCTTGTGTGAATAGTTTTTAATTTGATTGTCTCAAGACTTAAGTGTCATGGAGTCTTGTGATTGTTCTATGGAGTGTGGAATCAGTGTCTGCATGATGAGAAGTGGATGCAGTTGCCTCTGGTCCAGTTCACTTGACAGTTATAAGGTCAGGAATTTGTGAATTGTTAGCTTGTCAGGGGTTCCTGTTTGTCACTCTCCCTTGTAATGTGTAGGATGTAGCTTTGTCTCTGCAGTCAGAAACTCCTGGAATTATGGGAGATTCTAACAATCTGAATAGTGTAGTCATTGTATCAGATGATAATAATTAATATGAGAATCATAAATCCTCTTACATTTCCTCCTTCTGGTGAGAGGTGCAGATGGCCCTACAGATATAGGGGAAAAATCCACCTGAAACATGGTTTTGATTTTATATAATGCTAGGATGAATAGTTGAGGTACAAAAAATATACCAAGACAGGTGCAAGGCAAATTAAGAGGAAATGTGTCAGAGCAGAGAGGGTAGTGTGGAGATTGCAACCAGGAGAATAAGTCAAAGTAAATTGAGAAGGAGACCTGCTTCAGAATGTTGTGATCCCTGTTCCCTAAGTCTTCTGCTTGCCTGCTTAGAGCACAGAAGTTTCCTCTCTGAGGGAGGACTCATTGGCCTAGGAATAACATTCCTTCTAAATGTGGTCACATGACCCTCCTTGCTCAGTAATTAGGGTGTCCAGTACCCAGAGATCTTGCACTACCCTGAGGGCAACTGAAACAATGTGTGTGTTTGGAGGCTGGTGATGAGGTTCCCAAAAGAGTCATGTAGTAAACACAAAATGGCTGTGGTAGCAGTCAGGTAACAGGTGGCCACTAACAGAGACTAAATGGCAGGAAATTGAGCCTCTGCTGTTGGTGGAGGGGCAACCTTAACCAGAGAGAAGTTCCAGTTGACTGGTTCTCTGAAAAAAAAAGGAATAATTTGGCCATGGTAGCAGGGATAGAAACTGTGGTATTGAGAAGAGCAGCTTAAGAACTGTCCTGAGGAAGGAAGAAATTCAATTGTAAAGGTTTGTGCTAGAGGATGAATCCCAAATGAAGTGAAAGAAACAAGAGGAGTAGAGTTCTTTCAGGCACAGGAAAAAGAGACCATTCTCTTAAGCCTAGGAAATGCCAGAAATTGACGAGATGCCTTTATACGTGCCTTTATTTGGGAAAAAGGTCAATAGTCAGGTGCCTGATTTGTTAGGGCAAGCTCCCTCACTCCATTTACTACAGGGGGTATTTGTAGTGTTATACGATACCCATATCCAGTTCAGGGAAACCTTTGGCCCCAGAAACTGTCCAGAGGAATAAAGTGAGCTATATATAGAAGCAACCCAGGAGGAGTTCTGGATGAAGGTAGAATTACATTGCCTGGAATTTAATCATCCAAGGTGGGGGCCTGTGTTGGGACTTGTACTGAGATTGCAGGGTGGAGTCTGAATTTCTAGAGACTCCCAAGTGTAAGGAATCCCATAGACAAGACTATAATACCCCCTGGGACCTCATTTCTGCAGATAAGTTCTCTATTTCTTCTTTAGGGGGCTTCCTTCCCCACAGGCACATTTACTTCTAGGTATTTTAATCCTTGAGACTTTCATAGCTCCAGGAGGCTATGGATAGAAATGAAAGCTGAGCATAAGAGTTGCTCCCTTGATAAAAGCTGCTGCTCTTTGGGGTAGACAAGGATTTGTTGACATCTCAGGGCAAGGAAGAACAGGAGTTTTTGAAACATTCTGTCTCAGTGAGTAACATAAAATCCTCCCATTGGGGTCATGATCCAGGCTTCTAACAAGGAGGAAATGGAGTTAATGGCTAAAGTTTGAAGAGCTAGAACAGTGAATTTCTTGCTGAAAGTTAGTTAAACTGAGTGTTTTAGAGAACCTTTCCATTGTTTTCCTATTGAGTGATTCAGGGTGGGGAAAGGCATTTGAGCCTGTTGATCAGAATAAGGGGATTAGTAAAAGAATAAACATCATAAGCCATACTGATTTGAGAAAGGAACAGCATAAAAATGAAAGGAAGAGTTCCACAAAAATGAGAAGCCAGAAAGTGATTCTTTCACAAACATCAATATGGCTCTTAGGAAGACAATAGAAAGAAAGGAAAGACTTAGTTCAAAGAGAGAGTAGCTGCAAACCTTAGTCTTGTCTCTTGGGTTAGTGGTCTGTATCTGTTCTCATTTGCTTCTTAGCCTAGGGGTTCTATACAACAGCTTTCTGCCTTTGATATTAGTTGCCTCGTACCCCATTTTATTTTCAAGATTAATGGAAGAAAATTTGTAAACACCAGAGATCTCTTAATTGCCAAATCCAGTGGGCTTTTCTCAATCTCTGTTCTCCTTGATCTCTCTGCAGTTTCCAACACTGTCCATCACCTTCTTCTCCTCAATATTTCCTTCTCTGTAGATTTCAGATCATCACTCTCTGCTGGTTCTCTCCCCACCTCTCACATCATTTCTTCTCATTTGCTTTTGCTGCGTCTTCATCTAAGTCATTCCATCAAACCTAAAAGTATTATACCAGGCTCTATCTATAGGCATTTTTCTCACTCTGTACTACTTCACCTGGTCACCTCATTAGCTTCCATAAATTTAAGTGCCATTTCTCTGCAAATGATTTTCAATTCTACCTTTTCTACCCTAATTGCTCTGCTGTCCTCCAATCTCACGACTCCAGCTGACTTTCAGATATCTCAAACTAGGTGTCCCATAGACATCTTCAAATAACCATGTCTAAATAGAATTTATATTTTTGTCAATATTCATCCATCTCACTAAGATTGTCATATTTATTGGCATACATTTAGGCAACATAGCACCTTGTTACTGTTATTCTTTCTTCTTCATTGGTGGTGAATTCACCTTTTTTCATTTTTGATACTGGCAATTTGCTTTTATTCTTTCTTTTTTTAAAAATCTAATTACTTAAATGTTTAGCTATTTTATTGGCTCTTTCAAAAAACCAACTCTCAGATTTATTTATTAGTACAATAGTTTTCTTAATGGCAATTTTATTCTTCCTTCATTTGATTTTCAGGCTTTCCAATTTGGCCCTCAATTGAAGATGCTTAATTCCATCTTTTTTGTGATTTTTTTTTTGTTACATGTCCAATTCATCAATCTATTTTTTATCTTATTAATTCATGTGTTTAGAGAAATAAAATATCCCCTAAGAACTTCTTTTGCTGTGTCCCATAAGTTTTTGTACATTTTCTCATTTTTGTTACTCTCTTGTATGCAGTTATTGATTGTTTCTATGATTTCTTATTTGAAACATTCTTTCTTTAGAATTTGATTTTTAATTTTCTTTTAAATTGTAGTCTTTCTTTCAATAATCCTCTATTGCATATAATTTTTATGGCATCACAATTTGAAAAGGATGGATTTAATATTTCTGCCTTCCTGCTTTAGATTTTGAGTTTTTATGCCACTGTATGTGGTCTGTTTTGGGGGAGATGCCAAGTACTGCTGAGAAAAATGTATATTCCTTTCTGTTCCTCTTCATTTTTCCCCCAGACCTCTAATGTCTGTGCTTTTTTCAGGTTTTTTTTCACCTCCTTTCCTTCTTTCTTTTTTATGGTTACATTCATTTCACTCTGAGAGGTGATGGTTGAAGTCCTCCAGAAGTAGAGATGCTATCTATTTCTTCCTGTAAATCACTGAACTTCTCCTCTAACAATCTGGATGTTATAGCACTTTGTGTCGATATGTTTAGTATTGATATTACTTCATTGTCTATGGTATATTTGAATAGTGAATTTCCTTCCTCATCATTTTTAATAAATCTATTTTTTCTTTTGCTTTGACTGAGATCAGGATTGCTACCACTGCTATTTTTTCTTTTTTTACTTCACATAAAGCACACTATATTTTGCTGCAGTCTTTTACCTTTATTCTGTGTGTATCTCTGTGCTTCAAATGAGTTTTTTGTACACGCATGGTAGGATTCTGGTTTTTTAATCCACTTTGCTATCCACTTCCATTTGAGTGGAAAGTTCATCCCATTTACGTTCACAGTTATGATTTCTAACTGTGTCTTTCTTCCCATCCTTTTCCATCTCCACCATTTATGCTTTTCTCTCTCCTCTCTTCTTTTCACTCCTCACTAGTATTTTGCTTCTGATCGCCACCTCCTTCAATCTACCCTCCCTTTTATTATGCTTCTACCTTTTCTTTCCCCCTTTCCCTGCTCATTCGCATAGGGTACGTATGTTATTCCCCCTTCAAGCCAAATCCAGTGAGAAGTAAGGTTCAAATAAGATTCACCTCCCTCTTGTCTTTCCCTCTATTGTAAAAGGTCTTTTCCCCTCTTCATGTGATGCCATTTACCCTTTTCTGTCTCCTCCTTTACTCTTCTTATAATGCAATCCTTTATTTTGCCTCTTAATTATTTTTTTTATCCTACAACAAAGTCAACTTATACCCATATCCTCAGTCTATGTATGCCCCTTCTAAATGTTGTAATAATATTACACTTCTGAAGAGTCATAAGTATTGAAGCCCTGACCACAACACAGTGACTGAGCTCAGAGAAGTCTGGAGGGCAATGCAGTGGCCCCTCTCTGGAGGCCCTGATGGCAACAAGGCGGCCAGGCACCAGGAGGCCCTGATGTCAATGCAGCAGCTGTGCTCAGACAGGCCTGGAGGAGTCCTGCGGATCCACCAACCACAAGGGCCATTCCCAGGCCTATCACCGCAGGGTGGGAATTGGACAGAGCTGAGTAAGAGACAAAGGCAGAGCCTGTGGCAGGGGCAGTAGCTACTCCTGAGATCACCCATCCACAGCCTGGAAATTAAAAGAAAAAAACTTCCAGGGACAAGGATGGCAAAGTGAAGCCTGGCTGCTCCAAACCACCACCTTCTGACCCTAAAAACATAGAAATTGTTGCCCCAGAGAAAAATTTTAAGCAGTAAAAGCTTAGGAACCCCAGAAGAACGGCATGGCTAAGGTCCTGCCTCAAAATGGAAGAAAGCAGGCTACATGGACAAATACTCTGCAATCCTGTTACTGTGAGAGGGAAGAACCAAATTCAGAAGGAGAGAGTATTGACTCCACACCCACAGCTGAAGTCTCAACAGGGATTATGATCTGGTCTCAGAGGCACAGAAAGCATTCCTAGATGAGCTCAAAAAGAACTTTGAAATCTAGCTTAGAGAGGTAGAAGACAAAATCAACACTTCTTTTAAAAACAAAATTGCAAAATTAAAAAAACATCACAATGAAGAAAACAGCTCCTTAAAAAATAAAATTTGTGAACTAAAAATGAAATCTGAACATATAGAAAAGGAGCTCCAAAAACTAACCAAGGAGAATAATTTGCTAAAAATTAGAATCAACCAAATTGAAGCTAATGACTATATGGGGAACCAAGAATCAGTCAAACAAAACATCAAGACTGAAAAATTAGAAAAAGAGGTAAAATATCTCAATGGAAAGATAACAGACCTGGAAAACAGATCCAGGAGAGATAATCCAAGAATTATTGGTCTACCAGAAAATCACGATGAAAAAATGTGTCTGGACAATATCTTCCAAGAGCTCATCAAGTAAAAAACTGCCCTTAGATCCTAGAACCAGAGAGTAAAATAGAAATTGAATGAATCCATTGGATGGATGCCTCCCAAAAGAGATCCCAAATTGAAGGGTCCATGAAACGTTGTGGCCAAATTTCAGAACTATCATGTAAAGGAGAAAATACTACAAGCCACCAGAAAGAAACAAATCAGATATTGTGGAACCACAGTGAGGACCTCACAGAATCTGGCAGCTTCAACATTGAAAGATTGGAGGAACTGGAATATGATTTTTCACAAGGCAAAAGACTTCCAGTTACAACTAAGGATCACCTATCCAGTGAGATCGAGCATAATCTATCAGACAAGGAGATGGACATTCAGTGACATAACAGAATTGCAGACCTTCCTGATGAAAAAGGCAGAGCTCAATGGAAAATTCAACCTCCAATTACAAGACCCAAGAGAGACATTGAAAGGTAAATAAGGAAAAAAAAACACACACAAATAACTTGCTATTTAATAAGAGCAAACTGTTTACATGCCTATACTGGAAACTGATACCTGGTAATAATGTAAATTCTATACCTATGGTGACGTCTAAAAGGGATATAGATAAATAGAGGGTATGGGTATAAATTACACAAAATTATCATAAAAAGACTTTATTAAGGGACTGCAATGGAAGAAAAGGAAAGAATGAAGCAGAAAAGGTTAAATTACTCCACACAAAGAGGCATAAAAATATTATAGTTTAGGGAAAGAAGGGAGAGAGATGAGCATTATATGAGCTTTTCCCACATTGCCTTTGGTGCAAGGACGGAATGACACAATCAATTAAACATAGGACTCAATCGAGAAGAGACATAAAACTTATCATAATAGAGGGAAAGAGGGGAGGGAGAGGAGCACTGCATGAGATCTATTCTCATGAATCTTGGTCCAAGGGAGAAATAGCACACTACATCAAGTATAAAAATTGATCACATACTACAGGCAGTAGGAGGGGGAAAGGGCAAAGAAAGGGAGGGTTAGAAGGGAGGGAAGAAGTCCTAAGGGAGAAGGGTAGGAAAAGGGAAGGGGGCTGATAAGAAGGGAATACTAAGGGAGGTGGTGGTCTAAAGTAAAACTCTTAATAAGGGGAAGGGAAAAGGGAAAAATAAAAGCATAAACAGGGGAGGGAATAGGGTTGAGGGAAAGACACATATAGTAATCATAACTGTGAATGTGAATGGGAAGAACTCTCCCATAAAACAGAGGTGGATAGCAGAATGGACAAAAAACCACAATCCTACAATATGCTGTTTACAAGAAACACATCTGAAACAGGCAGATACACACAGGGTAAAGGTAAAAGGCTGGAGTAAATTATACCATGCCTCAGCTAAAGTAAAAAAAAAAAAGTATGGGTAGCAATCCTTATCTCAGACAAAGCAAAAGCAAAAATAAATCTAATTAAAAAAGATAAGGGAGGAAACTATATGCTGCTAAAAGGTATAATCAAGAATGAAGCAATATCATTACTTAACATATTTCTAAAACGATATTTAAAAGGTGAAATTGAGAGGTAGGAGAGGAATATAATGGAATATAATGAGAGGAGACAGGGAGAGACAGAATGGGGTTAATTATCTCATACAGAAGAGGCAAGGGATACCTGTTACAATGGAGGGGAAGAACAAGAAGGCAAAAGGGAATGGGTCAGTCTTATTCTCATTGAATTTGGCTGGGGAGGGAATGACATACACTCTAAATTGGAGTAGGGCAGAAGGTAATGAGAGAGGGGATGATGGAGGGGAGGGCATATTGGGGGGGTTGTTAGAAGTACACACTTTTGTAAAGGGACAGGGACAAAGTAAAGAACAGCACAAGTGTGGGGCTGGATAGGAGGGAGGGAAATATAGTCAGTCTCTCAGAATATGTCCATTCCAGAGATGTTTTGTGTAACTACACATATATGTCCTGTATTCAATTGCTTATCTTCCTAGTGGTGATGAGGGAAGAAGGGAAAGAATCTAGAATTTAAAGTTTTAAAATCAAATGTTTAAAAAAAGTTTATATTATTATTATTATTATTACTATTATTATTTACATGCCATTGGGAAATAAGACACAAATGCACTGGGGTAGGGAGATCCATTTTGCCATACCAGAAAGTTAGACGGGTCATAGGGGAGGATATAGGAGAGAGCAGATTGGGGGAGAGGGTACACGGCGGGATCGTTGTTTTGGAGTGGTGGGTAAGAGAAAGATGGGGAAAAATTTGTAACAAAATCTTGTGGAAATGAATGATGTAAACTGAAAACAAACAAAAGTTATTTTTTTAAAAAAGGATACTTCCTCGTCCCTTTTAACTAGATCTAGTTTCAGTTTTGCTTTGTCTGACATCAGGATTGGTACCATTGATTTTTATATGTCAAGTGAAGCATAATATAATCTGCTCCAGCCTTTTACCATTACTCTGTGTGTCTCTCTGCTTCACTTGTGTTTTGTTATAGAAAACATATTGTAGGTTTTGCTTTTTTTTATCCATTCTGCTATCTGCTTCAATTTTATAGAAACATTTATCCCATTTCCATTCACTGTAATGATTACTGGCTGTCTATTTCCCTCCATTCCATTTTTCCCTTCTTTGTTCTTCTCCCTCTCCTTTAACCATGTCCATTCTCAATAATGTTTTCTTACCCCCACCTCTCTCAATCTGCCCTTGTTTCTTTCAGCAACCTTTTTTTCCCCTTCCTTTTCTAATTCAGTATAGTGTAAGAGAGATTTCTGTACTCACCTGAGTATATGTTATTCCTTGACTGAGCTAAATCCTATGACAGTAAAGTCCAAAGTATTCTCAAACCCTCCCTTTTTTCTCTCTATTATAATTGGTATTTCATAATTCTTTGTGTGATATAATTTACCCCATTCTGACTCTTCCTGTTGTATTCTTCCAGTACCATTCATTTTCACCCTCTAATTTTTTTTTATATCATCACATCCAAGTCAGCTCATACCCACAACCTCTTACTATGTATACTCCTTAACTTACCGTAATAGAGATACAGTTTTTAAGGGTTACAAGTGTTGTCTTCTCTTGTAGGTATGTGAAGAGTTTAACCTCATTGAATAGCATGTTATTTTCTTCCCTGTTGACATTTTTGTGCTTCTTTTCAGGCTTATTTTGAATATAGAATTTTCTGTTCAGGTCTGGTCTTTTCATTAGGAATATCTAAATGTTTCCTATTTCATTGACTATCTATTTTTTCCTCTGAAACATTATGTTCAATTTTATTGGGTAATTGATTCTATAGGCTATCTTGGTATGTATGTACTAAAAGATGTTGGTCTGTACTTCGTTTCTAACATAGTATTTTCCAGTTTTCCCATTAGTTTTTGTCACATAGTGAGGTCTTATCCCAGAAACTGGAGTTTTTTGGGTTTATCAAGAAGCACAATACTTATAGCCATTGACTACCATGTCTTGTGTACCTGACCCATTCCATATATCTGCCCTCTATTTCTTAGCCAGTACCAAGTAGTTTTGATGATTGTTGCTTTACAATATAGTCTTATATCTGATACAGCTTGGCCACCATTTCTTGCATTTCTTTACAACAATCCCTTTGCTATTCTGGACCTTTTGTTCTTCTCCATGGATGTTGTCATTATTTTTCTACTTCCATAAAATACAATTATGGCATTGTAATTGGTATGGCACTAAATAAGTAAATCAATTTTGGTAGAGTTATAATTTTTATTATATTAGCTTGGCCTACGTATGAGCAACAGATCCCTCCTCTCCTCTCCCCTTGCCCAGTTATTTAGATCTGACTCTACTCTGTGAGAATTATTTTGTATTTGTGTTCATATAGTTCCTTGGTTTATCATGGAAAGTTGGCTCTCAAATACTTTTTATTGTCCAACTCTCAACTGAGCTGAAGCATGGGGAGGTAGGGCCCATGGAAGATGCTTGTATTCCTTGGGCTGTGCAGAAGCACATTGAATTCCAGCTATTGGAGGATGACTGTCCCTTGCCCCCAGTGCAGTGCTGAAGCTTGGGATTGGGAGGCAGGATGATTTTAGTTGCTAGAAGAATCCCTGCTTGCCCTGGGCTGAGCTGGCACTCATGGTTGTTCTCTGACTTGTAGTGTGCCAATTCCCCTGCTTTGCTGAGGCATGTTGGGGATCCTGTTGTTGGCATATGTCTGCTCTACCTCCCTAGGGCTCAGGATCTCTTGCTTGTTTGCTGATGTGGATCTTGATGTTGGCTTCCTGGGATACCTCCTGTCCTATATTGGGTTCCCCTTTTTGCCTTAGTGAGAAAGACCTTTCTTGGTGATCGCCCGAGTTTCCCAGGCTAAAAGACTACTTCTCCTTCTCTTTCTGCTGTCTCTACTGTTCTGGGCTTTTTCCTTGGGTGCTATTTTCAAGGGTTTCTTTTTGAGGTCAACAAGGGACAGTGAGAGTCACATACTGTTTACTCCGCAATTTTGGCTACTGGAAGTAAAACATATCACCCATTCTATTTTTCAAGAAGTTGTTTTCTTCAGGGGATTTTTCCGCTTCCTTTTCCAAACTATCAATTCTTTTAAAAAATTATTTTTTTTGCATAACTCACATTTTCTTTCCCAATTTTTCTTCTACCCCTTATATTTGACTTTTACAGTCTTTCTTGAGCTCTTCCAAGAGGAATTTTAGTCTTGATACCAATTCATATTCTTCTTTGAGACTTGGCATATAGTTATTTTGATTTTGTTGTCCTCTTCTGAGTCTGTGTTTTGGTCTTCCCTGTCTCCCTAGTGGTGTTCTATGGTCAAGCCTCTTTTTCATGTTTCACTCATTTTTTAGCCTCTCATAAATTTTCAATTTGAGATCTTCTGAGATATCATGGGCACCATGCTAAACTTCCTGCACTGTGGGGCCATGGTCCTACAGACTGACTTTCTTTGCAAGGGCTTCTGGGGCTGATGGTTTACTCACATTAATGGGATAGCCCAGCCTAGTTTTGCCTATTATACTCTGGGTTCTGGGCCTGGCAGTTGGCCTGCTGCAGTGGTTTTGGTGGCCTCACAGCAGGTCTACTATACCCTTGATCTGCTGAGCCATGACCTTGGGTTTTGGTTGTTGATCTGTTCTGTGGCCTACAGCCTGCCTCTTACTTGACCAGACACTGCCTTAACTGGGCTATGTTCACCATTTACCCAAAAGATACAGACCTTTCCTGAAGTGATTCTAAATTATCTTGGCCTGAATAATTGTTTCACTGTCTTTTTGTAGGTTATATCTTTCCAAAATTCCTTTAGAGGCTTGATTTAGTGCTATTTCTAAAGGAAACTGATGAGCCCTCAGGCAACTTCCTGGCGTTTCTCCAGCATTGTAGCTGCCCCTCTGTATTAAAGAATTTTTAAAGATTAAGGAGAGCCTAAGATCCCCAGCTCACTATTTGTAGAGGTGGAAGGTCTATGAAAGAGGTACATTCAGTATATTTCATACTTTTCCAACATATTGGTTGGCTTTTTCCCTATTCTTTCACTTCTGCTTCAAATAATATTATATATTATATGAAAATACTATCAGGGAAGAAATTTGGACACTGAGTAAAACAATTTTGGAGATACTAAAAGCTAGATTTCACTAAAGTGTATTTTAAATTGCACATAGTAGGCAGAGTGAAGTTAATGAGAGAGCTAACAGGAGAACAACTTTGAAAGTTGCACCTTTGATATATTCTATATCACGTAAAAGGCATCTTTCTATATCTACAAATATTTAAATGTTTAAAGTAAGTTTTACCTATTTGATACTAATGTTTTCACAACTTAATCTCTTTTATTTGCTTTACCTTGTATAAGACAATATTTTTTCTTATGATTGAGAGTTATCTTTTAATTGCATAGTATTCAAAAAAAATCACTTTTTGCAGAAAACATGATAGTTTACTTAGGAAGTCTAGAGAATCAGTAGAGGAAGCAATAATTTTTGTTGTTTTGGTAAAGAAAATAAGCACACAAAAGTAATCATTCTTATATAGTAATGAAAAAGGAGGACCTTGAAGAAAATCAAACTCTATTCAATCCATATGTAAAACACACATGATATTGTGAAGTTAAGCAAACAACACACAATTAAATCTTACATAGCTTCTACTAGAAATATTCTTTACTGACAAAAATGAAGAAAACTAATTAAATACATTTATTATTCCATGTCAGACTATGTCGAATATGTTTATAATGACTATCATTTTAATTCATTTCTACATTTAGAGACATAAAAATTAAACTACTAAGATTTTACTTGTTAGAAATAATCAAAGTAAGAAAACATTTAGTATAGAGAAACAAAATATATTGAAGAAAAGGAAATAGAAAGTAGGATGTAGGTGAATCTAAGATAAGATTTCAATCTATATTATGAAGTAATCATCATCAGAATATCTTGGTATTGGTTAAAAATTGATAAATAGTCTAGATACATCAGATCAAAATCAAATGCATAGAGCACTCCATTATTCAATATACTTAAGAACATAAACAGCAAGAGAAGGACTATTTATTCATTGACCATTGCTTAAAATGTAACCCAGTTAGGCAAAAATTAATTTTAAATCTACATATAACACCACATATGACAATAAAGACTAAAAAGATCTGTTACCTAAATACCAAAAGTTATGGAACATGGAATGAAATAACAGAAGCAGGAAGGCAGGCAGGAAGGAAGGTAAGTAGGCAGGGAGCCAGGTAGGAATGAAAGAAGGAACAAAGAAAGGAAGGAAGGAAGAAAAGAAAGAAGGAAGGAAAAAAAAAGAAAAACATCCTTTCCAAATTTGACTAATGTTAAATTTTTAGTATAAAAAAAATAGAAAACAATTTACATGAAGGAAGTCACTGCACCTAGAATAAGGAGATAAATAGTGATGGAGGAAAACATCACAATTATCTCTGATATCCAAGTCATATAGGAGATTGAGACCAATAGATAACAAAACATATTACCCAATAATTAAGGGACTAAAGAGAATATGAACTGTTTTCTTTTTCAAAAAAATGAATTTATAAAATTGAGCATAGTATTCCAGGGGAAAATATGGTCATTCAATGAGGTGGAAGACTTTCAAACATTCCCGCTGAAAAAACCAGAACTGAAAAGAAAGTTTGACACTCTATCACAAGAAGTATGAGAAGATAAACACAGAAAAGAAATCATAAGGTACCTATTAAAGATGAACTTTTTACATGACAACATGGAAAAGTGACAATTGTAACTGTTGAAACTTTTCTCAGTATGAGGATAGGGCAAGGGAATACAAATGTATGTATACATATACATATACATATACATATACATATACATATACATATACATATACATATACATATACATATACATAAATTTATATAAGAGGGTTTACATATGCAAACAAGCACATATCTGAGTATATGTATGAATGAACCCATAGAGGACATAAGATCAATTGAATAGGAAGGGATAATATTCCAAATGGTGAAATTGTGAGGAGA